>JARQOD010000004.1:521757262-521797215 GCA_033576555.1 Oophaga sylvatica | reverse complement strand
TATGGCAGTTTCTAGTCTCCATGGAGACTATTGAAGCATGCCAAAAGCAAAAAAAAAATGTTTTTAAAAATATAAAAAATATATAAAAGTTCAAATCACCCCCATTTCGTCCCATTTAAAATAAAACAATAAAAAAAAAATCAAACATACACATATTTGGTATGGCCGCATTCAGAATCGTCCGATCTATAAATAGAAAAAAGGATTAACCTGATCGCTAAACGGCATAGTGAGAAAAAAAGTTAAACCGCCAGAATGACTTTTTTTGGTCGCCACGACATTGCATTAAAATGCAATAACAGGCGATCAAAAGAACGTATCTGCACCAAAATGGTATCAATAAAAATGTCATCTCGGTACGCAAAAAATTAACCCTCACCCAAGCCGAAATCACAAAAATGGAGACGCTACGGGTATCGGAATATGTCACAATTTGTTTTTTAACAAAGTTTGGAATTTTTTTTCACCACTTAGATAAAAAAGAACCTGGACATGTTTGGTGTCTATGAACTCGTAATGATCTGGAGAATCATAATGGCCGGTCAGTTTTAGCATTTAGTGAACATGGTAAAAAAAAAATCTAATGGCTGATATTATCTGTACAAGTTTCCTCTAAAATGTATATTGCTGTAGAATATGTTGGCGCTATAGAAATACAAATTATTGCTATTATTATTATCTTGTGTATTTTTTGTTACAAGCAAGAAATACATTTTGATTTTATTTTCATCATTGCTTGTTTACAACACTTAGCTTTTCAGTTTTCAATACAAAAATACAATGCATCCCTCAAAAAAGAAAACCAAACACTCATATGTCTATGTTGACAGAAAATAAAAAAGTTATTGCTCTTAAAAGCAGGGGAGAAAAAGATGAAAATGCCTAAACAAAAATTGGCTGCATCCTTCAGGGTTTAAAGGGTTCTCTGGCAGCTCTCGGTTCCGCACTGGGATGTTGCAACAACAGATGTCTGCCACCTTACACACAATTGAGCTCTGGAGAGCTATGTATATAAGGGTTAATTAGTAGGGTCAATGAGACTATACTGTCTTCACAGAATGCAGACAGCAGAGGGCAGCATAACTCTTCTGCATATTGATAGCTCATTTTTCTGGAGCAGAAGAAGCAGGTAAGGCTATGGACACACAAAGAATATTTGAGGTATTATTGTTATTATTATCCATCATTATAGCGCCACTTACTCCATGGCGCTTTACATGTGAAAAAGGGGCATACATAGACAAGAACAATAAACATGAGCGATACAAGGCACACACAAGTACAGACGGAGAGAGGGACCCTGCCTGCGAGGGCTCACAGTCTACAGGGGATGGGTGAGGATACACTAGGAGAGGGTAGAGCTGGTCATTCAGTGGTTCAGTGGACTGAGGATCACTGCAGGTTGTAAGCTTGTCGGAAGAGGTCGGTCGGTTACTTTTGAAGGTTTCCTTGGTAGGCGAGAGTCTGATGTGTTGGGGTAGAAAGTTCCAGAGTATGGGAGAAGCACGGGAGAAGTCTTGTATGTGTTTGTGGGAAGAGGAGATAAGAGGGGAGTAGAGAGAAAGATCTTGAGAGGATAGAAGGTTGCGTGTGGGTATGTACCGGGAGACCATGTCACAGATGTATGGGGGAGACAGGTTGTGGATGGCTTTGTATGTCATAGTTAGGGTTTTGAACTGGAGCCTCTGTACAATAGGAAGCCAGTGAAGGGCCTGGCAGAGAGGAGAGGCTGGGGAATAACGGGGAGACAGGTGGATTAGTCGGGCAGCAAAGTTTAGAATAGATTGGAGTGGTGCAAGAGTGCTAAAGGGGAGGCCAGAGAGTAGGAGGCTGCCATAGTCGAGGAGGGAGATGATGAGGGCGTGCACGAGCATTTTTGCAGTTTCTTGGTCAATGAATGTACGGATCCGGGAAATATTTTTGAGTTGGGGTCGGCAGGAGGAGGCAAGGGTTTGGATATGTGGCTTGAAAGAGAGGGCAGAGTCGAGGATCACCCCGAGGCACCGAGCATGCGGGATTGGGGAAAGTGAGCAGCCATTGACATTGATGGATGTCTGGTGGAGGGGTAGAGGGAGATGGGGAAGAGGATGAATTCTGTTTTGTCCATGTTCAGTTATAATATGTGATGATATAAAATCTGTTGTACACATAGTGTAATATATAACATGACATATTATCCCGTATATAACATTTGATGTCTGTACACACAGCATAGGACATAAAATATAAACGGCGATATTGGCAATATGCATAAATAGATGGATGAAAACGTGATCCTTTAGGATCACGTCTCGATAATATAGAATGCCAAAAAATGGACAATGTTAGACCAACTGCTGATAAAGACAAGCAAAAAGAAAAAAAGAAAAAAACAGTCTAATGGTCATACAATATGAAACTTTATTGAAATCCAATGAACAGGATATCTGGCAAAACAGGGGAAATATATCCCAAAATGCACATGATCAAAAAGGGCCGGAAAATGAACGTGGGCCACCAACAAAACACATCCTGCCTAATAGGCATAATATGAGCCATATGTGCCATACAAAATTGCCACAGTGCATTTATAGAAGAATAAATCCAATAATGGTAAGTACCAATGGATCCATATACTGCACAGCATGGAAATTATACAATGATGGAGAAATATGGAAAAGATATTCATACACAGTGCGTCTACATATTAATAGATCAAGTCATAGTAAGTGCCAATAAGTCTGTATACCGCACAGCATAAAAAACATACAATAGTGGCAAGAAAATAGTGGCATGGATATTTACCAGTATGTGTAGTGGTCCACGGACACCCAGCCCACCCCTGGTGGACCACTACACATACTGGTAAATATCCATGCCACTATTTTCTTGCCACTATTGTATGTTTTTTATGCTGTGCGGTATACAGACTTATTGGCACTTACTATGACTTGATCTATTAATATGTAGACGCATTGTGTATGAATATCTTTTCCATATTTCTCCATCATTGTATAATTTCCATGCTGTGCAGTATATGGATCCATTGGTACTTACCATTATTGGATTTATTCTTCTATAAATGCACTGTGGCAATTTTGTATGGCACATATGGCTCATATTATGCCTATTAGGCAGGATGTGTTTTGTTGGTGACCCACGTTCATTTTCCGGCCCTTTTTGATCATGTGCATTTTGGGATATATTTCCCCTGTTTTGCCAGATATCCTGTTCATTGGATTTCAATAAATTTCATATTGTATGATCATTAGACTGTTTTTTTTCTTTTTTTCTTTTTACACAGCATAGGACATGTAAGGGATATAATATACTATGTGCACCGATATCGCATGATACATACGGGGAAATATGTGACTGGTGTAATATTCGATGTCTGTAGCCACAGCATACAGTAGCATAGCTACCGGGGGGTGCAGAGTGGACGGTTAGCCTGGGCCCCAAGTTCAGAGGGGCCCACCCAGAGCTACACTGCCCTTAATCAGGGGCAGTTTTAGACAAATTGGGGCCCCAGACAAAATTCAAAGTGGGGGCCCCATGTCCATACAAAACACGTACATGCCACACCGATATCGGCGTCACCAAGGTACAGGGCTGCCACTAGGAATTTCGGGGCCCCATACTGGCAAACTTTTCAAGGCCCCTGTAACGCTGGTATTGTCTGTACTTTGTTTTCCAGCGTTACTCTGCATGTCTTTTGCATTAACCCTTTTGCTCCTTTCCCCCTAACCTGTTGTCTGTTACCTGTATGGATGCTGCTCAGTTCCCAGCTCTGCTGCGTTGCCGTACTTGCGTGAGTGTCTCCGCTGCGTTGCATGACCACCCGCGTGTGCGGTTCCTGACCTGCTGTGGGGGCCATCCGTGGCTTGCGGGGTCCTCTGCAGTGATGCGTGACTTGCTGCGTGTGTGGCAGCAGCTTCTGTCAGGCGCCTGGCCTGCTGTGAAGACCATCCGTAGGTTGCGGGGTCCTCTGCAATGGTGCATGATTTACTACGTGTGTGGCAGCAGCCACTGTCAGTTGTTCCTCTGTGGTGAGTTGTCTGGCTCTGCATAGGGGGCGCGGCCCACACCTGTCCTGCTTTTATGAGGATTGGGTGTGTACTAGAATTACTGCTCCAGCCTATCGCTGTGAAGCAGCTTATATATAAAGTTCCCCAGCCCTAGTGGGCGTTGCCAGAGCTTCACATTGAATCCCTGAACCTAGCCGTATGTGGTTGTGTGTTCAGCTCCTGCTCTGAGTTTGATCAGCTCTGGAGAGCTGATTCCCCTTGTCCTGTCTTGTGTTTCTGCCTGGGGCTGAGTACCCAGATCGCCGTTCCTGGAGGCTGCATATCCAGGCCTGTTCCTGTTGTATCTTGTTTCCTGAATCCCTGATCCTGGATCTAACCCGGTACCTGAATGTCTGAACTGTGTCTTGTGTTTCTGCCTATGCTGGGGGCTGATTACCCAGATCGCCGTTCCTGGAGGCTGTATATCCAGGCCTGTTCCTGCTGTGTCTAATTACCTGAATCCTTGCTATATAACCTGAGTTCATCTTGGAAGGAGGAGTCCGGTGTGTGCTGAGTTTCCGTTACTCTGTGCTCAGCTTCTGTGCAATCCCCGGCCATCTCCCGTTGAGCCTGGCGGGGCTTGCACCAGACCACTGGGGTTCCTTTTCAGATCGATACTAGATGTCCGGATCCTATGCCTGATGACCATGGCCTGATGTCCGATGTCCGACGACCACTTCCAGATGTCCGGATCCTATGCCTGATGACCATGGCCTGATATCCGATGTCCGACGACCACTTCCAGATGTCCGGATCCTATCCTCCCTGCCTGATGTCCGGATCCTGCCGATCGTTGCCAGATGTCCGGAGCCTGCTGATCGGTGCCAGATGTCCGTAGTCCGATGCCTGTGTTATAAGTCCGTGTTCCTGTGATCCAATCCATGTTCCTGTCCGTGTTCCTGACTCCCTGAGACCCAATCCGTGTTCCTGATGTTCCAGTCTGTGTTCCTGACTCCCTGAGATCCAATCCGTGTTCCTGACTCCCTGAGACCCAATCCATGTTCCTGATGTTCCAATCCGTGTTCCCGATGTCCTGTCCGTGTTCCAGTGTCCCTGAGATCCAGTCCGTGTTCCTGATGTTCCGATGTCCTGCCGGTTCCTCCTTGGTCTACCCTGTGATGACGTCTGTCCTGGGTCAGTGTCTGATGTTCTCCTGCTGAGCCTGTGCTACGCCTGAGGCCTGAGAGAGAGGCCGTCCTAGTATGCCCGTGCCAGATGACCCTGGACTTCATCAACCCGTGATGACACCGCCATCGTCTGACGTTCGTCCTGGGCCGGTCTCTGATGTTCTCCTGCTGAGCCTGTGCTACGCCTGAGGCCTGAGAGTGAGGCCATACTAGTATGCCTGTGCCAGATGATCCTGGACTGCATCTACCCGTGATGACCCCGCCATCGTCTGAAGTCTGTCTGAGGTCGGTGTCTGATGTTCTCCTGCTGAGCCTGTGCTACGCCTGAGGCCTAAGAGAGAGGCCGCCCAAGTATGCCCGTGCCAGATAACCCTGGACTGCATCTACCCGTGATGTCCTCCTGCACTCGTCTGGGATCCTGAGTCGTGTACCCTTCTCTGATGTGCGGAATCGGGAGCCTGGTCTTATGTTCTGTTTATGTACTGTGTTTCTTTAAGTAAACTTTATGTTTCTTCTTACCTGAAGTTGTGCGGTGTTGTCTAGTCCTGCAGGTCGCCACCTTGCCCACATGCTCAGATGCCACGGATCCCGGTCGCTGCCCTTCCCTAGTCCGGGCAGGCCCGGGTCTCTCTCCGTGGTCCAGTGGGTCCACATTCTCTTACCATCTGGGACCCATGCCTCACGTCGTCGTGGACTGGTGGCGTGGGAGCATTGGCTAGCTAGGCAAGCTATGCCATGTCCCGACGCCCCGCAGCCGTGGGAAGCGTCACAGCCCCCTTGAGTCTCCGCCCAGGCTCCACCCATTGAACTGTCCACAGCTCCACTGCTGTCTTGGAAAAACTCCACTTCTCACCAATCACACATTAACAGTTCCCATCACCAGATCACACATATAGCCAGCAGCTCTTGTTTTGGCCAAAAGATTTTTTAAGCCGCCACCAAAACAAGGTAGACTCTTTTGGCCGAGCACTTCTCTACTCTATCCTATTAATCATTTGTTAAAATATCCAATTCAATTTGGGTATATTTACAAACACATTACAGTACAGTACTGTACATGACAAGGCATAAAACACATACAGTAGATAACATTACAGGTACATAAGAAGTGCACAGGAGGTCACATGGCAGAAGGAGAGGGCGCAACTGAGGGGACCGGCCATCTCCTTACATCGCCATATTCTAAAACTGGTAACGTTTCAATTTTTCCATTGGGTGGAGCTGTGTGAGAGCTTGTTTTACACCCTAGGATGACATTTTTATTGATACGACTTTGATAAAGATACAACATTTTGATCACTTCTTGCAGCGGCTTAAAAATCGCAATGTTGGTGTTTTTGCTCGTATTTTCTTTTTGCTGTTTACCTATCAGGTTAATTAACCCCTTAATGACCGCCGATACGCCTTTTAACGGCGGTCATTAAGGGTACTTAAACCACAGCGCCATTAATTAACGGCGCTGTGGAAAAAGTGAATAGCGCCCCCCAGAGGCGCATTTTCTCCGGGGGTAGCCGAGACCCCAGAGAACATGAATCGGGTCGTTTTTTTTCCGACACCGATGTTGCGATCGCCGTTATTAACCCTATAACGGCGACCGCAACAAAAAAAAAAGAAAAGTTGTGTCATTTAATTTCTCTGTCCCCTGATGTCATCGGACATCAGAGGACAGAGAAAAAGGGTCCCCGGGACCCCCATGTGGCCCCCGATGTCCTGTATGTGGCCCCAGGGCCCTCCGGTGTCCCCCGGGGCCGGCGCGATGAAGAATATGGCGGGCGCATGCTCAGTGCGCCCGCCGCTATGTGCCGCTGTGTCCTGGGGGGGGATGGGCAAATATTCTCTGGGGTCTACCGGGGGTAGCCGAGACCCCAGAGAACATGATCCGGGTCGGTATTCACCGATCCCGGTGTTGCGATCGCGTCTATGCAAGCATAGATGCGATCGCAAAAAAAAAAAAAATGATTTCTCTCCCCTCTGATGTGATCGCACATCAGAGGGGAGAAAATGAGGGTCCCCCGGTCCCCCGATCGCCCCCCCCGTATACTTACCGATGTCCTCCGTCCTCCCGCAGGCCCCAGGAACCCGGCGTCTTCTTCCTGCAAAAAAAAAATGGCGGGCGCATGCGCAGTGCGCCCGCCGATCTGCTTGGCGGCAGATTCAAAAATTTTTTCATTCATTCTCATAAAAGTGCATTTTGATCACTGTGATAAATTATCACAGTGATCAAAATAAAAAAAACAGTACATAACCCCCCCATTTATCACCCCCTTAGTTAGGGACATATAATAAAAAATAGAAATTATATTTATTTTCATTTTTCTGTTAGGGTTAGGGTTATAATTAGGGTTAGGGTTATAATTAGGGTTAGGGTTAGCATTAGGGTTAGGGTTATAATTAGCGTTAGGGTTAAGCTGGGTTCATACTGCGTTGTGGCAGTCCGTTAGACGGACTGCGCTACACCGCGGTATAACGCGGTGTAACGCAGTCCGTTAACGCTGCCATTCACCCCCATTTGAGGGCGCATCGCGACGCATGCCGTAAAGCGGCATGCGTTTGCGACGTGCCATCATTCAGTGACGGAGCCTCGGACGCGGGCTGCAGCATCTGGGCTCCGTCACCGCTAGCGCAGATGAATCATCTGCTGATTCCTCTGCGCTAGCGGGTATAGCATAACGCAATCGCGTTATGCTATACCGTTACCAGCCCGTCAATGCTATGTGTTGAACGGGCTGGTAAAACGCAAAATGAACCTAGCCTTAGGGTTAGGGTTATAATTAGGGTTATAATTAGGGTTAGGGTTACAATTAGGGTTAGGGTTAAAATTAGGGTTAGCGTTACAATTAGAGTTAGGGTTACAATTAAGGTTAGGGTTACAATTAGGGTTGGAATTAGGGTTAGGATTAGGATTGGGATTAGGGTTAGGGGTGTGTTGGGGTTAGGGTTGGAGCTAGAATTGAGGGATTTCCACTATTTAGGCACATCAGGGGGTCTCCAAACACGACGTGGCGTTCAAAAAGTCAAATGGCGCTCCCTCCCTTCCGAGCCCTGCCGTGCGCCCAAACAGTGGTTTACCCCAACATATGTGGTATCAGCGTACTCAGGACAAATTGCACACCAATTTTGGGGTTCTAATTTCTCCTGTTACCCTTGGGAAAATAAAAAATAGCTGGCTAAAAAAATCATTTTTGAGAAAAAAAATGATTTTTTATTTTCACAGCTCTGCGTTTATAAATTTCTGTGAAACACTTGGGGGTTCAAAGTGCTCACCACACATCTAGATAAGTTCCTTAAGGGGTCTAGTTTCCAAAATGGGGTCACTTGTGGGGGGTTTCCACTGTTTAGACACATCAGGGGGTCTCCAAACACGACGTGGCTTTCAAAAAGTCAAATGTCGCTCCCTCCCTTCCGAGCCCTGCCGGTGCCCAAACAGTGGTTTACCCCAACATATGGGGTATCAGCGTACTCAGGACAAATTGCACACCAATTGTGGGGTTCTAATTTCTCCTGTTACCCTTGGGAAAATAAAAAATAGCTGGCTAAAAAAAACATTTTTGAGAAAAAAAATGATTTTTCATTTTCACGGCTCTGCGTTTATAAATTTCTGTGAAGCACTTGGGGGTTCAAAGTGCTCACCACACATCTAGATAAGCTCCTTGGGGGGTCTAGTTTCCAAAATGGTGTCACTTGCAGGGGGTTTCTACTGTTTAGGTACATCAAGGGCTCTCCAAACACAACATGACGCCCGCAGAACATTCCATCAAAGTCTGCATTACAAAATGGCGCTCCTTCCTTCCAAGCACTCCCATGCGCCCAAACAGTGGTTTCACCCCACATATGGGGTATCAGCGTACTCAGGAAAAATTGCACAACAACTTTTTGGGTCCAATTTCTCCTGTTACCCTTGGGAAAATAAAAAAAATAGCGGGCTAAAGAATCATTTTTGAGGAAAAAAATGATCTTTTATTTTCACGGCTCTACGTTTATTAATTTCTGTGAAGCACTTGGGGGTTCAAAGTGCTCACCACATATCTAGATAAGTTCCTTAAGGGGTCTAGTTTCCAAAATGGTGTGATTTGTGGGGGGTTTCGACTGTTTAGGCGTATCAGGGCTCTCCAAACGCGACATGGCGTCCAATTTCAATTCCAGCCAATTTTGGTTTGAAACAGTCAAACGGCGCTCCTTCACTTCCAAGCCCTGCCGTGCGCCCAAACAGTGGTTTACCCCACATATGGGGTATCGGCATGCTCAGGACAAATTGCACAAAAACTTTTGGGGTCTTGTTACCCTTGGGAAAATAAAAATTGGGGTGAACAGATCGTTTTTGTGGAAAAAATATGATTTTTTATTTTCACGGTTCTATGTTATAAACTTCTGTGAAGCACTTGGAGGTTCAAAGTGCTCACCACACATCTAGATAAGTTCCTTAGGGGTCTAATTTCCAAAATGGGGTCACTTGTGGGGGGTTTCCACTGTTTAGATACATCAGGACCTCTACAAACACGACATGACGTCCAGCCAGTTCTGCGCTGAAAAAGTCAAACGGCGCTCCTTCCCTTCGAAGCTCTGCCTTGCACCCAAACAGTGGTTTACCCCCACATATGGGGTATCGGCATGCTCAGGACAAATTGCACAAAAACTTTTGGGGTCTTGTTACCCTTGGGAAAATAAAAATTGGGGTGAACAGATCGTTTTTGTGGAAAAAAATATGATTTTTTATTTTCACGGTTCTATGTTATAAACTTCTGTGAAGCACTTGGAGGTTCAAAGTGCTCACCACACATCTAGATAAGTTCCTTAGGGGGTCTAATTTCCAAAATGGGGTCACTTGTGATGGGTTTCCACTGTTTAGACACATCAGGGCCTCTACAAACGCGACATGGCGTCCAGCCAATTCTGCGTTGAAAAAGTCAAATGTCGCTCCTTCCTTGCAACCTCTGCCGTGCGCCCAAAAAGTGGTTTACCCCCAATATGGGGTATCGGCTTAATCAGGAGAAATTGCACAACAAATTTTGTGGTTCATTTTTTCTTTTAACAGTTGTGAAAATAAAAAAAATAGGTTCCGAAGTAAAGTTTTTGCAAAAAAAGTTAAATGTTAATTTTTTCCTTCCACATTGCTTCAGTTCCTGTGAAGCACGTAAAGGGTTAATAAACTTCTTGAATGTGGTTTTGAGCACCTTGAGGGGTGCAGTTTTTAGAATGGTGTCACTTTTGGCTATTTTCTATCATATAGACCCCTCAAAGTGACTTCAAATGTGAGGTGGTCCCTAAAATAAAAATGGTGTTGTAAAAATGAGAAATCGCTGGTCAACTTTTAACCCTTATAACTTAGTAATAAAAAAAAATTTTGGTCCCAAAATTGTGCTGATGTAAAGTAGACATGTGGGAAATGTTATTTATTAAGAAATTTATGTGACATATCTCTCTGATTTAAGGGCATAAAAATTTAAAGTTTGAAAATTGTTAAATTTTCAAAATTTTCGCCATATTTCCGTTTTTTTCATAAATAAACACAAGTCATATCAAAGAAATTTTACCACTAACGTAAAGTACAATATGTCACGAAAAAACAATCTCAGAATCAGCGGGATTCGTTAAAGCGTTCCAGAGTTATAACCTCATAAAGTGACAGTGGTCAGAATTGTAAAAATTGGCCCTGTCATTAAGCTGCAAAATGGCTCTGTCACTAAGGGGTTAAGGATTTTACAGCAGCGAGCGGCGTTTCTGTGAGAGGCAAATGATAGCTGACTGACACAGCCATCATCTGCCGGCAATAATGCTGCCAAATTCTGAGCCTGCTTCTCAGAAGGGGACTCAAATTATGATGAACCAATACCGTACATTCTACCATACATTCTGTGTCTAAGTGGTTAAATCTGCAATTTGTGTTAAATGTATTTTTAAAAACATTTTGGCAATATTTTTTTAAAATATTAAAAATAAAAATTAGAAATCCAAATTTCACACTGTCCACTGTGGCATTTTTAGACTCAAAGGGATATGTGCAACCTTTCAAGATTTTAAGCCTCAAATCCTGATGTCCTGGCAGCAAAAGAGTGGCTTTAAAATATGTAATAATTTTCGTTGTGTTTTTTTCCCCTCTCTTTATCATGGATGAAATATGTTGTAAATACATCGCAAGAATTGACATGCTGCAGATTTGCAAGGATAAAATAAGCAACATGTCCATGAGACTTCAGAAATCTCATTCATTTTGCCGGTACTGTATGCAGGAGGACGGCATTGCAAGAAGATGGAAGGTGCCAGACCAAGAAGAGCGACACCCCTCGCACCAGAGCGCCCCGCAAATTAGCATAATAAAAGTAATTTTCCTCCTCTTGCAGGTCGGGTTGGAGGCAGAGATACAGTATTATAGAATGCTGTATATCAGCCCCGAAAGGTGGTGGCTGTAACTTATATTGGCCAAAACTGGTGACAGCTTCCCTTTAATCATATGAAATCATGTTCTGAGCAGTGCAAAAGATCATTGTTCTTGGTGGGGCATAATCCGGGGTAAAGAGGACTCGCACTTCTGACAGCAATGGCATCCTAAGTGCACTGAGAGATCTGTTCGGTGCACAATCATTTAATGTGGTCTGCCAGTGTAAATAGTTAACCCCTTAATGAACGCCAATACGCCATTTAATGGCTGCAATTTTTGACTGCCCTGAGAAATAAGGATATGGCGGTCCCCAGCATCGGAACATGATCAGGGTTGGTTTTTACTGTTCCCTGCCTTGTGATCGCCATTATTCACCAAACAACTGTGATCACACAAAAAAAAATCTGATTTACAATTCATTTAACATATCAGAGAATAGAGAAATGGGGTCCATTGAGCCTCTACCCGGGTACCTACGCCATCCGTGGGCCATCCTTATCTGTCCCCCAGCCCTCTGCATCATCTTCCTGGCAGAAAATCTACCAGCTGGTACCTGGCAAAAATGGGAAATTTTTCCTATTGGTTCCCTTTGATCACTGTGATAGGCACTATTAGTGATCAAAATAAAAAAATAGTAAATCAATCCCCTTTGTCATCCCCTTAGCTAGATAAGAATTATAAAATTAAATTTTTTTAATATTTTACTTTCATTGCAGTTAGGGTTAAGGTTAGGATTAGGGTTGGGGTCAGGGTATGGGTTGGGGTTGTGTTAGGGTTTGGGTTATGTTAGGGTTAGTGTTCAGGTTAGGGTTGGCGTTAGGGTTGTCTTAGAGCTAGAGTTGAGGTAAGGGTTGTGTTACGGTTGGGGTAAGGGTTAGCATTGGAGTTAGAATTGTTTTTTTTTCAAAAGTAAAAAAAAAAATGATGTGACGGCTAGTGTTGAGCGCAAGTGCTCGCTACTCGTGTTTGCATCGGCTGCTCGGGTATGCACCGAGTATCGCAGATCCCCACATGTTTTTTAGGGGTGTCTAACAGCCACACAACATGCAGAGCAGGGAAAAAAGTTAAATGTTATTTTTTTCCTTCCACATTGCTTAAGTTCTCGTGAAGCACCTGAAGGGTTAATGTGGTTTTGAGCAACTTGAGGGGCGCAGTTTTTAGAATGGTGTCACTTTTGGGTACTTTCTGTCATTCTGGGGACACACACAGGCTAGTATGTATACATCACATAGGAGACACTGGAGTTGGTGTATAGAAGACACTAGAGCTGGTGTAAATACAACATATAATAGATACTGGGACTGGGGCATATACATCATATAGGAGACACTGGGGCTGCAGCAGCATATATAGTACATCACATAGAAGACACTGGTGCTTGTTCGTATGTATCACATAGGAGACACTGGGGCTGCAGCATATACATCACATAGAGACACTGGTGTTGGATCATAAACATCACATAGAAGATACTGTGGCTGGTGCACATACATCACACAGGAGACTCTGGGGCTGCAGCAGCATATACAGTACATCACATAGAAGACACTGGTGCTTGTTCGTATGTATCACATAGGAGACACTGGGGCTGCAGCATATACATCACATAGGAGACACTGGTGTTGGATCATATAACATCACATAGAAGATACTGTGGCTGGTGCACATACATCACACAGGAGACTCTGGGGCTGCAGTATATACATCACTTAGGAACTCTCTGCCACATGATGTTGTAATGGGTGATTCACTAAATAAGGAGGGCTTGGATGCCTTAATTGAAAAATATAATATTACAGGTTATGGATTCAGGATTCTGGAGATGGGAGGTTAATCCAGGGATATAGAACTATGACAGAACAAGCGTTTTCTACTCCAATAACTTGTTATAGGAATTTATCACAAGTATGTTTAAGAAAAAAACAAAAATGTTTTTAGAAGTTTGCATCCATATGGCAACATTTTCAGTTGTGAAAGCTCCTTAAAGTACAATTATTTAATAGTAAGTCCTTTCCCACCATATATGAAATGTGTGAGCTCAGCACTGAGCAGGTGGTTCACAATGGTCCAAGTTTCCTGTGTCTCAGGTGGTGAGGGTCTTCTCGGTGCTCTGAGCCCTCCACACATTTCCACCTGCCTGTACGTCGCCATAACATATATTTCTGAGTCGGACACAGCTGCCTGAAAGGGAGAACTTGGTATATGTCACTGCCTGTATATTTGCCCACCTGTCTATTAAGACCATATGGACATCCCACAACTACTTCATAGAACAGCTGAGACCGAGCGATGGTCTATCTAAACATTTTGGTTTCACTATGCGCAGGGTCATAGATACTCACCTCAAATTAAGTTCACAGAAGTCCAACATCTACATTAAGGGAAAACTTTTTCTGTATAAATTATCAACCTCACGTGTAAAGGGTTAATTTTTTTTGTTTTTCTTATTGCCATATACAGTATCTAACTATACACTTTGTAAATGAATATGAAAGTCAACTTTTACTACATAAACGAGCATTAAACTACCATTGATTTTACTCCTTTTGCCACTGCCAGTTTTAGTTTTACACTTTAGTTTTTGCCTCCTCTTCTTCCAAGAGCTTTTTTTATTTTTCCTCACACAGAGTCATATGAGGACTTATTTTTGCCTGATGAGTTGTAGTTTTAAATGACATTGTTCACTTTACCGTATGATGTAATGAAAAATAGGGAAAAATTGTATTTTGAACATCTGTCTGCGTTTACTGTGTGGCAAAAAATGACCCTACAACTATATATTTTTTATTCAAAACCTACTGAAATTAGAGAAGTTTAGACCACCCTTCAGGACGCTATGGGGTCTGCGTTATTCCTATAGAGCAGCTGGTCGTTACTTGTACAAGATGAAACCACCAGTTTTCCCAGACAACTCGCGGCAGCTGAACACTGTAGGGATGTTGATTCTTTAACATTCAGGTATTTTGGGGCCATGGGCATCCAAGTAGATTGTCATGATTAGAGATGAGCGAATTTGCTCGGATTCGTTCCTAATACGATCGGCTTTGAATTTTGTTTTTGCAATATTCAGTTATCAACTGACATGATAACCACTTGGCGCCCCGCGATCATGTCATGGGCGCGCTGATGGGCAGGTGGAATGACACACGCCCCTGTCTACGTGTGTTAAATCCCTCTGTCTCTGTCAGAGGGATTTAACAGGTTAATAGTTGTGGGCGGAGCACCACACCATCAGCAGCCGTTAAAGTCACATGACGGCTAATTAAATCAGCCGTAATGAGCAGGGAAAGATGCGGGCTCACCGTATGAGCACGCATCAAAAGGCAGGGACAGAACATATGATGTAAATATACGTTACACGTCGTAAAAGTGTTGCTGTGGGCCTTTGTTATTGTAGATTGACAACGGGATAACAAAATAAGCTTCCACGCCTCGACATTTAAAGACTGTTAATCACAGACAGTGGGTAATGGCGCAGAAATAGCTTTGTGTCAGCATGCCTTACATTTACAAAGCTTTTTCACAACAAAAGGATTCCACCATTGTGTGTTAATAATTATACTGGACTCTTAGACCACGTTCACACGTTCAGTATTTGTTCAGTATTTTACGTCAGTATTTGTAAGCCAAAACCAGGAGAGGAAAAGTATAAGGCTGGAGTCACACACAACCACAAAAAATCGGTCCGTTTTAGACGGTCGACAATCGGATCAAAATAAAAACATCACACATCCTTCTGGCATCCGATTTTCCTTCAAAGATGCGATTTAATCGCATGTGTGTGTACCTTGTAACATCCGATTTTCATCCGACTTGCGAGATTTTCTCGCAGGCTTGCAAAACTGACATATAATGGATCCAAAAGAATAGTATTTAAATGCCAAAAGAAAGAATAGATATATACACATAGAGCACATATATATATATATATATATGTGTCATTGTGACATATATATATACATATATTTATAATTCTTACACTTCTACATACTGTTATAGCCGCTAATTCAATTGCCGGCTTCAGTGAAATCACAGAAGCCGACATGAAATGATACATTGTTTCCACACATTTAACCATGTAATTTCATGTATTTTTATATATGCTTGAAACATACAATTACATGAGTATATGTGTGCTAAATTTCAGACATGTAGGGGTTAATTAAAGGTGTAAATTCGTTGAAAAAAAATGCGTGGGCTCCCGCTGTATTTTCTCCACCAGACAGACAAAGCAAGCGAGTGGGGGCAGATAATAATAGCCTAGGGAGGGTACATTTTTTTTGTGCCCCCCCTGGCTACTAACATCTGCCCCCAGATACCCCAGAAAGGGCAAATCTATAATTAGATTCGCCCTTTCTGGCACTTTGCCCGTCTATTCCCATTGCCCTGTAGCGGTGGCGAATGGGTTAATAAGGGGTTAAAATGACCTTGCAATTGAAAGGTCACTTTAAGCCAGGTTAATAATTGATAGCTGTCAATTAGACAACTATCAATTATTAATCCTATTGTATGAAAGAAAAATCAAACACACACAGTTTAATAAAAAATAAGTTTAATTAAATAATCACACAGTTTTTGACCATATTTTATTTTCCTGCTAAAACCATTTCCTGTAATAAAAAAAAATAAAAAAGCAAAATTATACTTACCAATCCGATGTACAGTCAGGTCCCACGCTGTAATCCATCAGAAAGGGTTAACAGGTTACAGGTCGCAGAGAGCTAATAATGCTGTCTCAGACCTGTATTCCCCTGAATGAATAAGTTCCTCTCCCAGCGAAAGTAGAGGAATAGATTCATGAATGGAGCTTAATTGATTTATTGCCAATTTAACTTTAGTGACCTGACCTAAAGGGAAAGTGGACACAATCAATTAAGCTTCATTCATGAAACACATCCTCTCCTGTCGCCAGGAGAGGAACTTATTCATTCAGGAGCTTTGAGCTGAGCATGCAGGATTACTTGCACAGCTTGGCTCAAAGCTAGTTAACCCTTTGTGAAGGATTACAGCATGGGACGTGACAGATCGGCGGAATAGGTAAGAATAATGTTGTTTTATTTCTTTTTCTTTATTTTAGGAGATCAATGGCTTCGCACGGATTAAGTGTAAAATAAAATATGGTCAAAAAAATGTGTTTTTATTTCATTAAAATTATTTATTCTTAAAGTGTGTGTGTTTTTTTATTTACTTCAATAGGATTAATAATTGATAGTTGTCTAATTGACAGCTATCAATTATTAACCTGCCTTAAGGTCACCTTTCAATAGCAAGGTGACATTAAGGTGAGATTAACCCATTCGCCACCGCTACAGGGCAATGGGAATAGACGGGCAAAGTGCCAGAAAGGGCGAATCTAATTATAGATTTGCCCTTTCTGGGGTGTCTGGGGGCAGATGTTAGTAGCCAGGGGGGGCACACAAAAAAATGCACCCTCCCTGGGCTATTATTATCTGCCCCCACTCGCTTTGCTTTGTCTGTCTGGTGGAGAAAAATACAGCGGGAGCCCACGCATTTTTTTTCAACGAAATTACACCTTTAATTAACCCCTACATGTCTGAAATTTTGCACAAATACACTCATGTAATTGTAAGTTTCAAACATATATAAAAATACATGAAATTACATGGTTAAATGTGTGGAAACAATGTATCATTTCATGTCGGCTTCTGTGATTTCACAAAACCCGGCAATTGAATTAGCGGCTATTACAGTATGTAGAAGTCTAGGAACTATAAATATATGTATATGTACATGTCACAATGACATGTATATATAATATATATATGTGTTCTATGTGTATATATCTATTCTTTCTAGTCTTTATTAAAGCTGTCAGTGTGATTTTACAGTATAGCCGGGGATGAATTGCCGGCTTTTCTAAAGGACAACGATGCGATTTCATCGCAAGTCACACAGTGTGGTCCGTTTGTAATCCGATTTTTCATCGCTCCCATAGACTTGCATTGGCGATAGTCGACCCACAATCGGTGACAATCGCAGCATGCTGCGATTGTACACGGACGTTTAAAACGGACCACAAAAAATCTGATACTGGGAGCTGCTCCATAGATTAACATACGGCAGACTGCAATACGATATTTCATCGCATTGCAGTCGTCCGATTTTGTCGCCAGTGTGACTCCGGCCTAATAGAAACACGTCACCACTTCTGTATTTATCACCCACTCCTGGCTTTGGTTTGCAAATACTGATGTAAAATACTGAACATGTGAATGTGGCCTTATAAACCTGTTGCATTTTTCTTTTTTTTCTGGAAGCTTTGCTCATTTCTCATTGTGACTACAATGAGTTTTGATATAATGCATGTAATTTGGGCAATAAAGTATCAGCTTGGTCCAGGCCCAACTGTGAGGCATTAACATCTGTATGATAATAAGGGGGAAACTAATTAAAATCTGCTTGGACTTTCCACACATATAAAAGCTATGTCTAGATACTGTAGATATTGGATACAAAGGTGCAGCATTGCATAAATTTATATTAGATAATAGCAAGATAAAGATGTAGGAAGATAGATATTGTGTAGATAGATAGATTGTGATGCTAATCACTTCTCACAGCCAAGTCGTGAGTCAGAAGAGTCAAGGAGTCCAACGTCAGAAGCCAGGAGGGAACATCATAAACAGAAGGAAGAGACAAAAGTGTAGTCAGGTAACGTTCCAAGGTCAGAGTCTCGGGAGGATAATGGATCTGAGCAGAAGGGGTTAAACAGGCGGATAGTCAGAACAAGGTCCAAGGTCAGGCAACAGATCAAGCATATAGAACTCCGGGCACAGGGAGTGAGCCGCCCGCCAGGGCCGTGGGGTACTCGGCACCGAGCCTGTCGACTACTATGGGGGATGTCACAGCAACACAGCTCGGTCCATGGCCCTGGGCGCTCACCCAAAAAGGGGGAATATTTACAGGGGATTAGTGTTCGTATGATAATTCGTGAAGCCAACTGTAGTACCTGGTCAGGGTGACCAGCGCTGCTGTGCAGGTCCTCTGGAAGGGATGGTGATGTGCAGCTAGATGATAAGCCTCCTACAGGTGAGGCTGTGTCCTTCCAGGGCAGATAGATGATGTAGTTGTGCAGGAATAGTGCTTGTGATGTAGCAGAGGGGAGTGTGCGTCGCTGGAATAATTCAGGGAAACAGTTCAAGTGTAGTTTCAGGGTTTTACTCACAGTCTGTCGCATGCCATACAGATGCCAGCCGGGCATTGTGTCCTCCAAGTGAGTGGTCCAGCAACCCTCAGGTAAATTGGTCGCACTTCCAAAGACTCCCTTTCAGTATATTCCTTTCCGGCCTTTTCTCTCTCAGTGCTAACTCTCCTTACTTCCATGCACCCGCCACCACAGAGCCCTCGGACAAGGGAGTATTGGGCCTTTTCAGTTCACAGATCACTGCCAATGTCTGCACGTACTTGACCCTAAGCTGCCTTCGGTGAGATTATGGTGGTCTCGCAATGGCCCATAAAGTGACCACTGCCGTCGGTTTTACTAGCGGAGCCTGAGCCTTCCCGCTAATCTAGGGACCGTTCCCCGTTGTTCGCCTGGTCCTTCCTTCTTCAGGATGGGGGCGCAGCTCCAATTGCTGTCTTTGCCCTGGACCCTTTCGCTCACTACAGCACGGCTCCCTGAGGTGAACTCAGAGGAGCTGCAGTACAGGCCAGTACCCACACACTGCCTGACTGACACTGTTCTCTAAAACTAACACGCAGCCTAAGTGCTGCCTAAGCTCCACCCACCAACTAGATACACCTTGTTCTAACCAGCCTGAGTCAGACCATCCTCCCGAAGGGTCCGTCTGTGCTCAGCCAGCATAGTGTATGTTGGATGCGGTGGTTGGAGTCAATGGGGTGCTTCCCCTTACCTGAGAGTCAGGTGTCACATCTCTGGATGAGATGCAACATCTCCGTGGCGACTGGACCCTCAGGTTGCCACAGGAGCATAAAGAAAAAACCTCACAGGATGAATGTACGTCTGGCAGTGGTCTGGGAGAAGCTGCTCAGTTAAGTAGGCATGGCCATTACCTGGGATAGTGAACACCTGAGACAGCCGACGCCTCCCAGTCACAGATTGGCTAGTCGAGCTGTCAATAAACACACTGACAGCTCAGTACGCCCCTGAACCAGGCTGGATGGTCAAGCCGTCAATCAAAGTACTGACAGCTTCAGCATGTCCCTGTACCGGATTGGACGGCTGAGCTGTCAGTAACTGCATCCCAGACACCCTGAGGGGTGGAACCATGACATAGATAATAGATAGACAGGAGAGTAGATAGATAGATAGATAGATAGATAGATAGATAGATATAGTTAGATAATGTGTAGATAGATAATAGTTAGATATTGTGTAGATAGATAATAGATAGACAAATATGGGATCGATAAATAGATAGATAGATATTGTGTAGATAGAATGTAAGTCCACAAGGACAGGGTCCTCTTCCCTCTGTACCAGTCTGTTATTGTAAATTTGTTTACTGTAAACGATATCTATAACTTTGTGTGTTACCCCTTCTCATGTACAACACCATGGAATTAATTGCGCTATATAAATAAATAATAATAATAATAGATAGATACATAGATAATAAATAGATTATAGATAATAGATAGATAATAGATGGATAGATAATAGATATATAGAT
Source organism: Oophaga sylvatica (assembly GCA_033576555.1). Lineage (NCBI taxonomy): Eukaryota > Metazoa > Chordata > Amphibia > Anura > Dendrobatidae > Oophaga > Oophaga sylvatica. The sequence continues at coordinate 521,777,012 of JARQOD010000004.1, read as the reverse complement.
TATAGATAATAGATAGATGATAGAAAATAGATAGAAAGATAGATAGATACAGGCTTGGACTGGCCCATAGGGTAACAGGGGAATACCCCGGTGGGCCCTGTGCAGATCTGAGACCCCAACCCCACTGTATGGGAAGTACTTGGCACAATTCACTTGATTTGTTCTGTACAGAAAAAAGCAGCATCTCATCACTCATTAACCTACCTGGTTTATTATTATGTAGAGATACTAGCTTGGCCGGTGCGAATATTTTCATGAGATGATGAACACAGACAGGTATTTATATATGTAGATTGGTAATACAATAAATTAGTTTGATAAGTAGAGGTCAAAAAATGTCTTCCGATTGAGGTGCCACCTGCAGGTCATTGTGTCTTTCTGCAGGTTTATGAAAATAAATGTTTCAACTGTATTTAGTGATAAAATTGTGAATGAGTGGTTTGTTTGGCTCTTTTCTTGCTGAAGGGGGCAAGTTTACCTTTCAAATGGTGTATCATTTGTGTGTGTGGGGCGAAGTAATCACCGAAAAAGCAGTGCAAGTTTACAGATGTGTTTGCATATGTGCCTCACCTGCAGTGAAGTGTGCAATCCTCCAATTTGGCTGAAATAGGCTGGGCGAGGACTTGGGTAAGCTGGAAAGACCTGAAGGCAAATGTTTGGATTTGTTTGTGATGTCTGTAAGCAGCTTTGTGGTAGTGTGCTTTGGGGTACTGTGGTGCCACCTGCAGGTCATTTTACCTTACTGCAGGTTTATGAAAATTAATGTTTAAACTGTATTTTGTGATCAAATCGTGGATGTGTGGTTTGTTTGGCTATTTACTTGCTGAAGGGGGCAAGTTTACCTTTCAAATGGTGTATAATTTGTGTGTGTGGGAACGGAGATATAAAGTAATCACCGAAAACCAGTGTTTAGAAATAATAGAATAGATAGGTAAATTTGTGAACGAGGGGCGTGTAATAATTCTATTCAGGTGAAAAGTGGGTCCCCCCAAAGTTAATGTTACTGGTGGGCCCTTGTCCGACACTGGATAGATAGACAGATAGATAGATATTATTTCTGCAGATGTCTGTGTCTATGTGATGTCCTGTTGATCAGAGCATTTTTAATAAACGTGAACATTACTCTCCATCCACCAATTCTCATTGTAAAGTAATTAGCAGTCTCCAGACAGGAGGAAAAGACCTGAAGGTGCTGATGTGTAGGATGTGGATTCAGGCTGCTCAGACATGTGTTTTGTCTTCTGGCCTGAGGCCTCTGTGTTTTGTTATTCTTGCTGGTTCATGTACCAGTCAATCCACATAGCTCAGTCCATGGAGGTCACACTTGTTTTACCCCCAGCTTCATTTTATCATCTTCCCATTAGGGCAGGTTCACATGAGCATATAAAAAATCATAAGATTTTCATCCAGAAAGAATTGGACGATTTTTTCCTCACTCATACAATCCATTTTTTTTCAACAGCTATTGAATATTGATCATTTACAGTTTTCTGTGTTACAGAATTGCAAAGTATCTGTAAAATTCAGATGTTATACTGAGGCTCCTTACGGCATCTGATTTCTTTTACGCACCAACAGACTTGAATGGGTCGAGTCTCATCCGATTTACGGAAGAAACTTGTGCAGGCTCACATTTTTTTCACATATAGATTCGCTCAGTGAAAAAAAAAATTGCTCATCTGCACTGCCCCAATGAATAATATTGGTCCAAAAATACAGTCGTGTGAACGAGCCCTTAAAAAGACCATTAGATTAAAATGTAGAGTATGTAGTAGGCTAAGTTCACACGTTGCGGAATTGCCGCGGAAATTTCCGCGGCAATCCCGCACTTCTCCCACAGGAAATACGCACGTTTTTTGTATGCTGATTCCCGCCAGAATAATAGCGTTTTGCAAGCGTAATTAGCTTGCAGAATGCTAGCGTTTTCCTAGCGATCTGTAGCATCGCTTGGAAAACTGATTGACAGGTTGGTCACACGAGTCACACATAGTGTTTGACTCGTGTGACCAACTTTTTACTATTGATGCCGCCTATGCCGCATCAATAGTAAAAAGATCTAATGTAAAAATAATAAAAAAAATAATAAATAATGATATTCTCACCTTCCGGCGGCCCCGCAGCCTTCCCGCCTCTCAGTGACGCTCCCGGCAACTCCGGTCCCAGGAGTGCTTTGCGACAAATCACACCGATGACGTACATCTCGCGAGACCGCTATGCCATCTGGGTGATTCTCGCAAAGCACTCCTGGGACCGGAAGTTGCCGGGAGCATCGCTGAAGGCGGGAAGGCTGCGGGGGCCGCGGGAAGGCTGCGGGGGCCGCCGGAAGGTGAGAATATCATTATTTTTTATTTTAATTATTGTTTTACCAGGGATATGGTACCCAGGGCCTGGAGGAGAGTCTCCTCTCCTCCAGACCCTGGGTACCACCGCACATGAACCGCTTACATTCCGCAAAATTAATGAACATGTTGCTATTTTTTCCGCGAAGCGTTTTTTTCGCGGAAAAAAACGCAACATGTGGCCAAAACATGCGGAATCAATTAACATGTATAGGATGCTTAATGCTTGCGTTTTTATTGCGTTTTTACCGCGGAAAACCGCGGAAAAACCGCGAAAAAAACGCAATTATTCCTGATCGTGTGCACTTAGCCGTACGCCTATAGAATATTAGTAGAGCTGATCTAGTTCCCGTAGAGCCGTCCGCTTGCTCGGTAACTTCAGAACACTCAGGCCGTGTTCCCAAAAAGCGTAAATTCTGCGTTAATTCCCCTGCAGTTTTTTTTGTTGTGTTGTGTTTAGCAGTCCAAGCAAAGTGGATGTGATATCATACAAACTCATGCCCACTTTTTGTTTCAAGATGCTGTTGGTCTGTGCATTTTTCGGGGCGTTTTTCAGTTTTTACTGAGCCTGCAAAAAAAAACCACTTATAAAAAGGCATATAAATAACGAATATATATAAAAAAAATGCAGTTGCATTTGTAAGTCCAAAATCAAAGCTTTTCTGTACTAAAAAAAATGCATTAAAAATGCTGCTTCAAATCTGCATCAGATAAAGGGGAAAAAAGCATCAAATAAACTCAGCAAAAATGTAATAATCAGAGACGATTGGTGCGGACACCTGCAGAAAACTGGGGCTAAAAAGCAGCAGAAAAAATGCAAGATTTAAATTATGTGTGAATATGGCCTTAGACAGAGATGGAACAGAACTCTATATTTAGCAGGTTTCCTTCAAAACATCTTTCTTGCTTTTTTTCCAGATCCAAAAAGACAGACCACATTATTTTTTAACATAATTTCTTGACTCGGGTCACAGGCTCTTCATCAGGCTAGAGCAAGTTGTGGGATACATTAGAAGCAGGGGCGGACCTACCGCCCGTGCAGCCCGTTCATTGAACGGGGGCCCCAGGGGAGAGGGGGCCCCTCCAGCCTCCAGCACCGCATGGCTAATTATTTACCTATTCAAATTAGCCATGTGGTGCACTACGCAGCCGAGGCACAAGGAGAAGAGCAGCGCTGCGGGAGGCAGGGCCGGCGTCAGCACCCGGCACACCCGGGCAAGTGCGGGGCCCTGAGCAGGCGGGGGGGCCCACTGGCAGTCTGGCACCCCCGCGCCTGTTAGCGGTGTCAGCGCCACCACTGGGCCCCCCCCGCTTGCTCAGGGCCCCGGCATCAGCTGGCACAATACTTACCTCTCCCGTTCCTCCGCTGCCGCAGCTCCGGGCTCCAGGGGGCGCCGGCGCTTCCTCTCACAGCAGCGCTGCTGAATGACGTCATCATACAGCGGCCGGCTGTGGCAGAGAGCGCGGACGCTGGACAGGTAAGACATGTGTGTGTGTGTCTCTGTGTGTGTCTGTGTGTATGTAGTGCGGTGCTTTGTGTGTGTGTGTATGTCTGTATGTGAGAGAGTGCTTGTGTGCTGTGGTGCTGTCTGTGTGTGTGATGATGGGCAGGCATTGCTGATAATGGGGAGGCATTAATGATGATGATGGGGAGAAGATGATGATAATGGCAGGCATTGATGATAATGGGCAGGCATTGATGATGATGATGGGGAGAAGATGATGATAATGGGCAGGCATTGATGATAATGGGCAGGCATTGATGATGGGAGAAGATGATGATGGGCAGGCATTGATGATGATGGGGAGGAGATGATGATGGGCAGGCATTGCTGATAATGGGGAGGCATTGATGATGATGGGGAGAAGATGATGATAATGGGCAGGCATTGATGATAATGGGCAGGCATTGATGATGGGGAGAAGATGATGATGGGCAGGCATTGATGATGATGGGGAGGAGATGATGATGATGATGGGCAGGCATTGATGATAATGGGGAGGCCATGATGATGATAAGGAGGCAATGATGATGATGGGGAGGCAATCATGATGATAATGGGGAGTCTTTCCACAGCGCCCTTTCCTGAGCCGTAACAGTGCAGAAGCAGTACAGCGCAGAGGAGAGCTCCATATTTTGTATGGAGCATTATATTGGGTCCAGTATTCTGTATGTAGCATTGTATGGGGACCAGTATCCTGTATGGAGCATTATATTGGGTCCAGTATTCTGTATGGAGCATTATTTTGGGTCCAGTATTCTGTATGGAGCATTATATGGGGGGTGACATCCTGCATGGGGTATTATATGGGTGATGAGGGGGAGACTATGTGGTGCCCATAATATTGTATGGAGGACTGTACTGTCCAGTCTGTACTGTGCGCTGTGAGGATTTGGTGGTATTTGAGCTATTGTACAATTTACAATAGATATCACTCATGTAATGGAAGAAGTGAAGTATTTGGCATTGTACTATACCCATATTTCTCTGCTGTATCTGTGCATCATGAATCGTGGTCTGTGTTAAAGGGGCCCACTGAGGTTTGTGACTGACCTATGCAAGTGGTAGGTAGAAGGGCAGGTAGGTATCATCTATCTCCCTATTAGTTTTTATGATCATATTAAACAACTTTACTATTTAGATTTGATAGTTGCGTTCTAAATAAATATTACAATCTATATGATTACATAACTTTGTTGCCCTATAAAGTGCGGGGGGGGGCCTGAAAAATTTCTTGCACAGGGGCCCACTACAGTCTGTGTCCGCCCCTGATTAGAAGCTTATGGTGTCAGTGGCCCACCTACTGAACTCTGAGCAGTACACCTCAGCCAGGGAGATGCCATCAGGATCTCCATACACTAGCGCCAATGCCGCAAAAAACCCGTCCACCGACCGCAAGCACGGTGAATTGGTCGGCAGGGAGAAGGCCCAGGATTAGTGATCACCCTTAAGAAGGGAGACTATGATTCCCACACGCTGTTCCTCACTCCCTGATGAACGGGTGCGGAGCTTGAAGTACAACTTGCAGGCTTCCTTAAACACCAAAAACTTATCTCTTCTCCAGAAAACCGGTCAGGGAGAGATATCTTGGGTTCTGGTAGAGCCTGCAACTGAGCCGAGGCCCAGATTCCCGTCAACTGTTGAAGCTGCTGCGTCACCTGACCCTGCAGCTCCTTAAGCTTATCAGTGAAGGCCTGCAATTGAGCCATGGCTCATCAGAGAAAATGTGATGGTTAGTGATAATGTCACGGGATGACACGACCCAACGGGTGGTCGGTCAACTAATGGCACAACTCACATACAACGGGATGGTAAAGGTGAGAGGAAGGCCCTACCAATAGGGAATGAGGGATGGTCACCACCTGAGCTCCAACCTGAGCCTGTCCCTGCACTCCCCTAATGCCCTATGTGGGTCCTCCCCCCCACCGCTGTCAGGATACCTCATCCCTATTTGTCACTTAACTCTGCCCTTGCTAGTGCACTGGCCGGCAAGGAGCACTAGCCTCACCTCTGCAGATAGTAAACACAGGGGGAAGTGACAGACACCAAAGTGACAAGGTAACAAAAAACACCAGACTTAGCTTATGTACACCGCTGCTAAGCTCCACACCTTAGATAATAACAGCAACTGGACTCCAAATGCCAGACGTGGCTAACACCAGTGAACTGCTCCTACTTTGCTGGTCTCCAGAAAGGAACTGTATCACCAACAGGTGACCTTTTACTGGCTGGTGGGAGTGGTCACCACCCACATCAGCTGACCGAGCAGCACTGCCGTAACACCAGACTGCCAGCGGGGAAAAACTGACATTAACCCCCGATGGTACAAAAGGAAAAAGGGTTTTAACTGAGTGGAACCAGAGCTGCCGCAAATCCAAAAATGGATCGTGACAACACAAGTCCATCATGTCTAATCTAAAACCTAATATGTTGATATAAAGGAAGGCAAAAGCCCCATGAGGCAGATGCTAATGAGAACAATTCCTTCCTGACTCCACATACATCAATCAAACTAGTTCCCTGGATCAACGCCGTATCACAGAATCTAGTAGCCATAACCTGTAATATATTTTTCAAAAAAGGCAGCCAGGCCTCCTTAAATATTTTCGTGAATCAGCCTTTATAACATCATGTGGAGTTCCATAGTCTTCCTGCTCTGCAGTAAAGAATCGATAATCTCACTGCTGTTACAGTAAAAAATACATAGTCTCACTGCTCTTACAGTAAAGAATTTATAGTCTCACTGCTCTTACAGTAAAGAATCCATAGTCTCACTGCTCTGACAGTAAAGAATCCATAGTCTCACCGCTTTTACAGTAAAGAATCGCTGTCTGTGGTTATAATTAAACCTTCTTTCCTCTAGATGTAGAGGATACCCCCTTGTCATCATTGCAGGCCGAATTGTAAAAGACATTTAATAAGATAAACTGAGAGTAAAAAAGTTGCCAGCCATGAAACTGACATATGCTTATGGAGATTTTCTCCTTCTGTCAGAGGAACATATTAGATTTCTCTCTGATAACGCCTAAGGCCCCTCATACACAATGGCTGTCAACCAAGCCAACCAAGCAACGTCTTTATTATAGCCTAGAGCGCTTTTCACATATATGTGTATTTTGGCTGGCCAAGTGGTTCAAACAAAATCATGGAGGTATATCTCATTTTGATCAGAGTCACGGGTTATGGGTCCATGAAAAAAATTGCACAGCACTTGGATGCCATCCATTTTTCACAGACTGTTTCAATGGATAAGCTTGAGGAACCTCCGGCAGTTTTTGTTACTCAGACAAAAATCAGATCAAAAACACTGATAAAACTATGATTTTTGTGTATGAGAAAAAAATGAGTTGAAAATGTTTTGGGATTTGGGCAGGTGAAATCTGCAGTATGTTATAGCATCAGGAATGTGATCAAGATTTCACTTATTTCATTCACATGCTGTGATTTTTTTTCTCCATGAAAATTGACATGGGGGTTGTAAGGTTTCCAACTCACTCAGCTGTGACAGAGGTAATCAGGACGCACTTTTATATCAAAAGTTCATGATTTATTGCTTCATAAACCTCAAAGCACATATAGTACAAGTCTTCAGTACTTCAGCTCCTGCCTGGAGCCTCACTCCTCATAGACACAGAGTCCTCTCTGTAATGTCCCGCCAGGGCACATACATGGAAGTCTGTCCACACTGGCAGACTCCCACAACACTCCTCCACAGGTGCCAAGCACACTTCTTACATAGGTGTAACCCTGCCCACATGTGAGGTCAGGATCACATGGTTAGGTCACCTGACCATGACCTCATCACAGGTCCTTCAGATACACACTATTAAATACAGGTTTCATCCCGAGTATTTAGACACAAGCCCTTTGGGTGGGTTTGTAGGTGACTGGACCCACCCAGCTCTCCTAGTCACCTGGAAGCCTCCCAATATATAGCAAAACTCTCAGCAGTATATCTGCTGAACAAAACATGCTCAGGCTTCCATCACAGGGCCACCCCACCTCTGTGATACATAACGTCCATCCATCATATGCCTCCATGCATATCCCGAGGGCCATACACAGTGCCCCCTAGCTGCATCAGGGGTCATTACACCACATACCTCCCCCCTCTGTTCAAACTTGTGGGGTTGAACACTTTTTCCCCGACCAGAGATCCATCTCGGTCGTCTCTGCCAGTCAAACCGTCTCTCTAAGTCGGACCCTGCTACTAATCTCTTTGGTAGGCGTCTGTCCTCCGACTCTGTCACATCTGTTGCTGACGAGGCCCCCCTGTCAGACCACCCGTATCCCCAGCGGTCAGTACGGCGTCGCAATTCACTTGCACCCATATGTCCTGTCTGGTCTGAGTCCTTTTCATTTCGTCCACTACAGGTTCTCCTGCTTAGGTCACTCATCACTGAGCTAACTGAGGCATCACTATTTCCTGTATTATTTCCAGCTTGAGGACTTCTCGTCTTAAGCGAACCTCTTCGCCTCTCAATACCACGGGTTGAAGGTGGAGACCATCTTCTTTCCATTTCCCGTATGTTTCTGTTGACCTGCTCCCTCTCAAGTCGTAGCTGCTCTACTTCTCTCAGGTACGACACACGATACTCCAGGAGCATCCGGATATTCCCAAGGCTCTCCCTGGATCCGACAACGAGGAACGGAACCATCCCGTCTTCACCCACGACCTGGACTTCGTCATCAGCCGGAATCCTGACTCTCGTCACACCGGACTTATTTACCATCTCCTGCATCACTTTCCCGAGTCTTCCGATGACCCTCTTCACCAGACCTCTGGGCACTTGAACGATGTCTTCTATCAAGCCAAGCCGATCTTGAGTCTTTCTTGCTTGCTCCAGATGTCGAGTGGCTTCGTGATTTCTCCACAGGATCATTTGCTTAGTGCGGAGATGTGTAGCCCTGGTATGAAGGCACACACAGTACCCTGGAGGATGTGCGGAGAGGTAATGGTTAAGAGCTCGACATTACTCACATACACTCAGACACACCCAGCAGGGGTGTATAGGGGAGTGTCCTGTAGCAGAGTAGTCTGAAGTTCTCCTGAGAGAGTGAAGGAAGTCAGGACTAGTGCCTGTTGGAGAAACGAGATTCCTGTCAATACAGAGAGACAGTGCAAAAGTGGAGGCTAGTACGGATAACCGAATATTATCCTAGCCTAGTCAGTGCTGATATTGGGAGTTGAGCAGGGCGAAGGGCACAGAGGAAAGAAGTTATAAAAGTGCCTTAAGGATTGGACTATCCGGCATTGTTCTCCGGTCACTGGAGACCGAAGTGTCACTACAGCTTCAGGTGTAGAGATAGAAAAAACAGAGTCTTACTGGACCTTAGGTCACAGAAAGCAGCCCTTGGAGTGTCGGTACGTAACAGGGGTCAAGTGGAGTAGGGACTTTGAGTCAGTGCACGACAAAAGCAAGAACCTAGTTCCATCACTGGAAGACTCCGACCACAAAACTGACCGGGCAGTACAGCTTTGGAGAAGCTGGAGTATTTGGAGTGAATTAAGCTTTATGCTAGTTGGACTCATCATATGGAAAGTGAAGGAGGCCCATAACCTGCTCTGCCGTTACCTCAAAACACATCCTCCACCCGACCAGCCTCCCTGGGACCTGCCTTATCATCTGACAAGTAAAAGGTATGGAAAGACGCTGGATGGTGTGAGACTGATTTATTTATCTGCACCCGACATCATAAATTCTATAGACTTTGAGGGACCAGTCCCACCTGTAGGGGACCCGACATCTAGCTGCCACACCATCCCCTCAGAGATCTACAGCAGCGCTGGTCTTAGTGATCAGAGAACTACAGGTGGCGTCACGAACTGTTATACACCTATCCCCTGTAAATATACCCCCCAACATACGCCTGACCGCCAGGGCCACAGACCGAGCCACCGCTACCTGTGACAACCCCATAGACTTCCATGGGCTCGGCTCTGAGTACCCCATTGCTCTGGTAACCCACAATTGTGGTGCGGGTCACAACAAAAACTTGGCGTCACGAACAGGATCCGAAACTCGCAAAATTGCGAGCCCTGTGTGCCTGTGGAGTGTTTTGGTGAAAAAGACTGTTGCTGTTGTTTGGCGCCAAATACCGCCATATTTGCCGCCATATTCGCGCCCTAAGGCGCTGGAGAAGAAGGTGGGCGTACCTGAAAGAGTGCGCAAAGTCTTGGACACGCCCCCGGCTCTGACTCAGCGGCAGGTCCTGCGACAGGAAGTGGACGCTCTGACATCAGAGCGCCTGCGACGAAGGTCCTGTCCCCACCGCTGTGCCTGTGGAATAACAGCTTCTGAAACCGGTAGGCTCCGTTTAACCAAGGGGGCGCTAAGATGTCACAACAACCGGCCGACAGTGCGGCCCCAGCCGGAGGCCCCGATCCCGCACCGCCTGGCATTGTAGCGCCAGATGGGGGCGCAGGCCCCACACCCAGTCCGGTAGTCCCGATCATGCCACTAACGCTCCCATATATGCCTGGGGCGAAATGGCTTCCCCAGTACAGCGGTGAGCCAGGCACTTTAGCAGGCTTCAAGCGGAAGTTATGCAGCATCTTAGAAATGTACTCCATGCCCGAGAGACAAAAAGCTGCTGTGCTGATAGGGCAGCTAACTGGCGCTGCTGAGAGGGAAGTGGAGACTTGGGATACCGTTGATCAGGAGACGGTACCTGCGATCCTCCTTAAACTACATGCCATATTTGAAGACCGCACAGAAACGGATCTCCGGATGGCCTTCTACCACTGTTCACAGCAGCCAGGTGACAGCATCAGGGACTACGCTTGCCGACTACAAGGAGCCCTGAGAGCCCTTAAGCAGATTAATAATATAAATGCTATTGACGAAAATAAGATGCTGAAAGAGCAATTTATACAGGGATTGAGATCCCAAGAGGAGCGCAGAACTGTAAACTGGTGGTCCTTAGATCATCCTGATGCTACCTTTGATGCCCTAAAAGACATGGCAATAAAAGGGCTGCGACCCCTGGGCAAACCTGAGGTGTCAACTCAACAACACCAGGGTGAAGTCACTCTGGAACCGGCGGCACCCCCCTTTGCCTCGCTAGTGGCAGAAACAAAAACGCAGGTGACACCCCCTAGTGAATTGGACCGTCTGCGCTCAGAGGTGCGCCAGCTGACTAAAAATCTGGCTGTTGTGATGAGTGCCCTGCAGCTGCGGAAAGAGGAAGAAGGGAAGATCTTATTAGCTGACTGCCCAGCGGACGTCCCGTGGATGAACCGGAGAAGAAGGAAGACGTCGCCCCCTCGGAGGAGGACAACGCCACCCCAGGAGCGACCTCTGATCAACACCCTCCTCGTCGGGAGATCACCTGTTACCGATGCAACCGGAAAGGTCATATGTCTCCACAGTGTCCTTTAAACGGGCAGAACCTGGGTTCGAGGGCCAACACCCAGGAGGAGACCCGTCAGGCCCCCTAGACTGGAACCGCAGGTATGTGGGTGGACGACCCTACCTGTCTATCATTCTAGATGGTATTGCAGTTCCGGCATTGTTAGACACTGGGTCTCAGGTGACCCTAATACCTGATGCCTTATATACGAAGTTCTGGTCTATGGATAGTCTTAAACCCCCGAGCCCTGACTTTACCGTGTATGCTTCTAATGGTCTTCCTGTAGAAGTACTCGGGACCAAATGTGTGGATGTGAAAGTGGGCAGAGAGGAATTGAAGGACCAGGGGCTTCTAGTAGTAAAGACTGTAAATGAGGAGAACGGTTTAAATATAATTTTGGGTACTAACATTATCAGTAACTGTCTGGGGGAAGTTGTGTCCTTACTCCAACAGCTCGCTGAGATTGCCCGACCAAGGCAGAAGGGAGTAATCCAAAGAGAGATCCGGGCCCTGGTGTGTCAGCAGCAAGCGAAGCTTACAGACAGCGAAATTGGTAATGTACGGGTCACTGACTCGAATCCCATTGTGATACCCCCAATGAGTGAAATGATAATCTGGTGCAGGGCAGCCATAGGTCTGAGAGGACAGAACTACCAAGCTGTAGTAGAACCCCACCATTCAGAACATAGACCTACACTTATGACTGCTAGGGGGGTAGTGGAAGTGGTGAATGGAAGAGTACCGGTACGGCTTCTCAATTGAGGAGATGATGAGGTAAACTTACCCCGTTATGCAACCATTGCTAAACTACATGCTGTCGACAATAATTCTATTCTCCCGGCTGAGTCCTTAGACTCCTGCCAGATAGCGGAGGACAATGACCCAGTAACCCAGGTGGCGGAATGGTGTCAGCAGCTCCATGTTGGGACGGACACCACTCCCGCTCACCAGAAGCAAGGGGTATTACGGGTGGTCCAAGAGTACGCCCAAGTGTTTAGCAAGCATCCACTTGATTTTGGGATAATTAAGGGAGTACAACATCATATCCCTACAGGCAGTCATCCTCCCATCAAAGAGCGGTACAGGCCTATACCCCCAGCCCATTATCAGAAGGCTAAAGAAATGTTGCGAGATATGAAAGAAGCCGGAGTAATCAGGGATAGTTGTAGTCCCTGGGCAGCACCTCTAGTCCTGGTTAGAAAAAAAGATGGTAGCTTGAGAATGTGTGTGGATTACAGGCAGGTGAACCGCATAACACATAAAGATGCATACCCGCTACCACGTATAGAGGAATCATTAGCTGCTCTGAAAACGGCTAACTGCTTTTCTACCCTCGATCTGACTAGTGGGTACTGGCAAGTGGCTGTGGCTGAGGAGGATAGTGAGAAAACGGCTTTCACCACCCCAATGGGGCTCTGTGAGTTCGACAGAATGCCGTTTGGGCTCAGCAGTGCCCCAGGAACATTTCAGAGAGTGATGGAGAACTGCCTGGGACATCTCAATTTTGAAACCGTGCTGCTATATCTAGACGACGTCATCATGTATTCCAAGACATATGAGGACCATCTGAAGCACCTGGCAGAAGTATTTGAGTCCCTGTCCAGGTACGGGATGAAGTTGAAACCCTCAAAATGCCATCTACTCAAACAGAAGGTACAATACTTGGGGCACATCGTCAGTTCGGAAGGAGTAGCGCCGGACCCAGAGAAAGTCACTGCCATTCAGAAGTGGCCGGAGCCGAAGAACCTCAAGGAAGTGCGACAGTTCCTGGGATTAACGGGTTACTACAGAAGGTTCGTGAAAGATTACACGAAGAAGGCAGCCCCTTTACAGGACCTCCTAGTAGGACAATCCCTAAAGAGCAGAAACCCTCCCTTTAATTGGGGTAAAGAACAGGCTGAAGCATTCCAAAAGATGAAAGAGATCCTTACGGGTGATGAGATCTTAACCTATCCTGATTACAGCCAACCGTTCCTGCTGTACACCGACGCCAGTAATGAAGGTTTGGGAGCAGTTCTCAGTCAGAAGCAGAATGGCCAAGAAAAAGTCATCGCATATGCCAGCAGAAAACTCAGGCCAACTGAGAGGAATCCGGAAAATTATAGCAGCTTCAAGCTGGAGTTTCTGGCGCTGGTCTGGGCCATTACTGAAAGATTTAAGCATTATCTGGCCTCCAATCAGTTCACTGCGTTTACAGATAACAACCCCTTAACGCACCTGGAAACCGCCAAGCTGGGCGCCATGGAGCAGCATTGGATGGCTCGGTTGTCCAATTACCAGTTTACCATCAAGTACCGGGCAGGCCGAAAGAATGCTAATGCTGATGCATTGTCCCGAATGCCGCATGACTCTGACACAGAAGAAGAATCGGACGACCTGGAAGAAATTGAGCTACCTGCGTTCCATCGAAATGGGGTAGTCCACGAGCATCGAGTCTACCGAAAGCAGTATGGTGCAACGTTAAATCCCTTACCCCATCACAGCTGGAAGGAGACTCAGGACAGCGATCCAGTGGTCAGCCGTATCAAGGAGTTGTTAAGACAGGAAGGTTCCTCCTTGGAAAAAGATGCACCTATGTCAGCAAAGCTCCTGTGGAACGAGAGAAGCCGGTTGTTCCTATACCGTGAGAAGTTGTGCAGGAGATACGTCAACCCCAGGACCCACGAGATGGTCTGGCAGATAGTGGTCCCCAAGGCAGACGTTCCAATGGTGTTGGAAGCATACCATGATCAAGCAGGACACTTTGGCTGGAGAAAGCTGGAGACCCTGTTGAGGTGCCGGTTCTACTGGGTAGGGATGCGCAGCTCCATCGAGAGGTGGTGTCGGAACTGTGGACCCTGTGGTCTCAGAAGAAAGGACTACGGTAGTCAGAGGACACCCCTGCAGCCTATCCGGACGACTCGTCCCTTGGAAATTGTGGCCTTGGACCAAGTTAAATTATCGCCAAGTAGATCTGGATACTCATACGCCCTGACCATGGTGGACCATTACTCTAGATTTCTGGTGGTTGTTCCAGTAAAGGATCAGACAGCAGTGACGGCAGCAAGAACCTTTCAAGCAAGCTTCTGCAGACCGCATGGGTATCCGGAGCAAGTATTAACTGATCAAGGACCTGCTTTCGAGGCTGACCTATTCAAGGAATTCTGTCACATGTATGGGTGTAAGAAAATTAGAACAACGCCATACCATCCTCAAACCAACGGCCTTTGCGAGAAAATGAACCACATTGTCCTTGATTTGTTGAAGTCTATACCCTTGGAAGACAGAAATCGGTGGCCGGACTTACTACCTGATTTGGTTGACTTGTATAACCATATACCTGTAAGTTCCACTAACTGCACTCCAGCCTATCTTATGAGAGCAAGGCCCGGAAGACTACCAATGGATTTAGAACTTGGAGTGGTAGAACCGGAGGCAGACGACGCCGTTGAAAACTGGGACATCAATCGGCAAGAGCAGTACAGACGAGTGCAAGTCTGTGTGGAAGAAAGTCTCAACAAGGCACGGGAAAAACAGGAAGATATTTACAACAGGAATGCTCCTGCCAAGCCTTTGATGCCTGGAGAAGTAGTATTGAAAAGAAAAAGGAAGATGCACAAATTGGATAACCAGTGGGAACAAGAACCCTACGTCGTACAAGATTCCAAATATGACAACAGAAAAGTTTGTATCATCAGTAAGGACGGAGGAAGAACAATATCCACTGTGTCCAGAGACCATTTGAAATTGTGTCCAGAACCCTTAAAGCTTCGTGAAAAGAACCCTGTCATCAATCAAGAAGAAAGAAAAGAAGAGGTCATACACACGGATCTGGGAGATTTCCCTGCGGATTGGCCCAGACTGGGAGATGCTGTAATCATTCCGGTGTTGCAGTTTTATCAGCCACAAGAGGAAGTTCTACCTCCAGTTGTGCCCATGGTGCCAGTGGAGCCAGTTCAGGAGTTACCTATTCCAGCAACACCCCAGCCTACAGAATCTCAAGAAGGACCATCAGCAGCAGCGCCCCATGCTATGGGATCCCTGGTGAAGCTGACTCACACCGCCCAGCCATCAGTACGCTTGCCAGATCCATGGAAAGATTGAGGCAGTTCTATAGTTTGCCGTTACGCAGAGCAGATAGATTACAGACCAATATACCTGAAGCTACTCCACGTAGATCAGAGCGAACCACGAAAGGGAAAATACCCATTCGATATCAAGAGTAGTTCAAGTAAAATAATGTAATTTAACCCAGAAAAGGTTACCTTATGTGAATATTGTAAAAAGTAATGTTATAGTTTTGTGCATCACTAAATATGTGGAAAAATGGACTTCGAGGCTGTGGACTATGCCAGCCCCAGAACTGATAATGTATATAGTTGCATTTCATGCATTTTCGTGATTCTATATCAAACTGTAACAGTCACCTCTGAACATAAAACCCGTGTGGTGTGGCACTGAGCGAGGTCTGCAGCCAGATGTCCTGCAGCCCACCCAGGACCCACGTTGAAGGTTTGGTGCGGGTCCTTCACAAGAATACTGTGTATTTATTGAATGTTTTGATGCTTTAATACTTTTTGTATTTTTCTACTGTACAAAATGCAACGTTTAAGAAATTCTTACCTCCCGGATGGGAAGAGTTTAATGTTTATTGTTAATGAAAAACAAAATGTCTTCTTGTATTTCACAGCCCGGGAGTGCTGTACTTTACCATGGGGGAATGTGTAGCCCTGGTATGAAGGCACACACAGTACCCTGGAGGATGTGCGGAGAGGTAATGGTTAAGAGCTCGACATTACTCACATACACTCAGACACACCCAGCAGGGGTGTATAGGGGAGTGTCCTGTAGCAGAGTAGTCTGAAGTTCTCCTGAGAGAGTGAAGGAAGTCAGGACTAGTGCCTGTTGGAGAAACGAGATTCCTGTCAATACAGAGAGACAGTGCAAAAGTGGAGGCTAGTACGGATAACCGAATATTATCCTAGCCTAGTCAGTGCTGATATTGGGAGTTGAGCAGGGCGAAGGGCGCAGAGGAAAGAAGTTATAAAAGTGCCTTAAGGATTGGACTATCCGGCATTGTTCTCCGGTCACTGGAGACCGAAGTGTCACTACAGCTTCAGGTGTAGAGATAGAAAAACCAGAGTCTTACTGGACCTTAGGTCACAGAAAGCAGCCCTTGGAGTGTCGGTACGTAACAGGGGTCAAGTGGAGTAGGGACTTTGAGTCAGTGCACGACAAAAGCAAGAACCTAGTTCCATCACTGGAAGACTCCGACCACAAAACTGACCGGGCAGTACAGCTTTGGAGAAGCTGGAGTATTTGGAGTGAATTAAGCTTTATGCTAGTTGGACTCATCTATGGAAAGTGAAGGAGGCCCATAACCTGCTCTGCCGTTACCTCAAAACACATCCTCCACCCGACCAGCCTCCCTGGGACCTGCCTTATCATCTGACAAAGTAAAAGGTATGGAAAGACGCTGGATGGTGTGAGACTGATTTATTTATCTGCACCCGACATCATAAATTCTATAGACTTTGAGGACCAGTCCCACCTGTAGGGGACCCGACATCTAGCTGCCACACCATCCCCTCAGAGATCTACAGCAGCGCTGGTCTTAGTGATCAGAGAACTACAGGTGGCGTCACGAACTGTTATACACCTATCCCCTGTAAATATACCCCCCAACATACGCCTGACCGCCAGGGCCACAGACCGAGCCACCGCTACCTGTGACAACCTCATAGACTTCCATGGGCTCGGCTCTGAGTACCCCATTGCTCTGGTAACCCACAATTGTGGTGCGGGTCACAACAGAGACATGTAGGTGCATGTCCCTCAGGATAGCCACCCGCTTCATTGTGACTTCCCAGTCGACAGTATAACTAACTGTTTCATCTCTGGCACTCAGTTCACACTAGATGCTTCTACGCTTTTCTAAAGGCCTCATGCACCTCCTCACTGGCACACACTTCTCGCAGGTCTTTGGTATCTCTATTACACATTTGAAAAGCGATGTCTCCTTTTCCTGAACATTAGTACAGTTCTCCAAGACCTCAGCATTTCTTGTGTGGTCATCTGTGTGGCACTTTGCTTGCTGTACTTCGTCTCCCGTGGATTTCTGGAGCTGGGCATTAGTCTCTTTCTCATCTTGAGCTTACGAAGAAACTTTATCTCGCTCCTCTGCCAAGCCGCGACACTCATCCTCCCTCCGGAGAAGCTCCTGCTGGTGCTTCACTTGGGCCTCTCTGAGCTTAGAGACTTCCTTCTCCAGCTCCTCCATTCTGTGCTCAATTTATTCGTCTCAGGACCCTTTCCTGCTCGACTGCCTCTTTCACTGTTTCTTTAACACAGCTCTATCTCCGTCCTGCTCTCTTTTAGCCAGCACATGTGTCGACCCGCCACCACAATTGTGGGTTACCAGGGCAATGGGGTACTCAGAGCCGAGCCCATGGAAGTCTATGGGGTTGTCACAGGTAGCGGTGGCTCGGTCTGTGGCCCTGGCGGTCTGGCGTATGTTGGGGGAATATTTACAGGGGATAGATATATTTACAGTTTGTGACGCCACCTGTAGTTCTCTGGTAATTTGTACCAGCGCTGCTGTAGAGCTCTGAGGGGATGGTGAGGCAGCTAGATGTCGGGTCCCCTACAGGTGGGACTCTTCCCTCAGGTCGATGATTATGGTGGGGTTGTGCAGGCATGCAATTAAATAACTCAGTCTCACACCGTCAGCGTCTTTCCATACCTTTTACTTGTTAGATGGTAAGGCAGGTCCCAGGGAGGCTGATGGGGTTGATGGAGGATGAGTTTTGAGGCAATGGTTGAGCAAGGCAGGGCCTCCTTTACTTTCAAAATGATGATGAGTCCAACCAGCATAAAGCGTAGTTCCCTCTATAAACTCCAGCTTCTCCAAGCTGTACTGCCCGTCAGTTTTGTGGTGGAGCCTTCCAGTGATGAAACTAGGTTCTTATATGCTTGCCTAGCTCAAAGTTCCTATTCCACCTGACCCCTGTTACGTACTGACACTTCAAGGGCTGCTTTCTGTTACCTAAGGTCCAGTAAGCCTCTGGATCTTCTACCACTATGCGTGCAGCTATAGTGATGCTTCGGTCTCCAGTGACCGGTGACAATGTGCAGGATACTTCAATCCTAAAGCACTTCTGATTTCCTTCCACTGTGCCTTTCGACTTGCTCACACTCTCAATAGCTGTCTCAGTCCGTCTATCAGTGGGGCACAGCTCTGACCAGGCTGAGGGAATCTGGCTCACCTTTACTGGCCTCCACTTCTCTGAACTGCACAACAGTGGGATGACTCAGTCCTGAGCCACCCGAGCTAGACTCTGCTCCTTCCTCCTCACAGGTCCAGGCAAGACTCACTGACTGACTCTGAACACTCCCTGTGGGTGTGTCTAAGTGTATGTGATGTCATATAGAGCCCTTAACCATTACCTCTCCACTCATCCTCCTGGTATTGTGTACCCAGGGCTACACATTCCCCCATGGTAAACGACAGCACCCGGGCTGTGAAATACAAAGAGACAATTTTTGTTTATGCATTAAAAATTAACATTAACTCGTCCCGTCGGGAGGTAAGGATTTCTTGAACGTTGCAAACAAAACATTAAATATAGAAAAATACAAAATATTAAATAGACATGTTCATATAATAAACGGCAAGATTCTTGTGAAGGACCCGCACCAAACCTTCAACGTGGGTCCTGGGTGGGCTGCAGGACATATGAATGCAGACCTCACTCAGTGCCACACCACACGGGTTTTATGTTCAGAGGTAAGTCAAGGCTTCGTGTGAAACCATTATAAGGCACCTTAGTGCAACTATTTACAAGATAAGTTCTGGGCTGCACAGTCCTCAGCCTCTCAGTCCATTATAAGACACATATATATATATATACTTTTTACAATATTCACATTGATTTGTTATAATTACTGCTGGTATCGAATGGGTATCTTCCCCTTTTTTGATTCGCTCTGATCTACGTGGAGTAGCTTCAGGTATATTAAGTTGTGATCTGTCTGCACTGCGTAACGGCAAACTATAGAACTGCCTCAATCTTTCTATGGATCTGGCAAGCGTACTGATGGCTGGGCGGTGTGAGTCAGCTTCACCAGGGGATCCCATAGTATGGGGCGCTGCTTCTGATGATCCTTCTTGAGATTCCGTAGGTTGAGGTGTTGCTGGAATGGGTAACTCCTGAACGGACTCAACTGGCACCACGGACACAACTGGAGGTAGAACTTCCTCTTGTGGCTGATAAAACTGCAACACCGGAATTATTACAGCATCTCCCAGTCGGGGCCAATCCGCAGGAAAATCTCCCAGATCCGTGTGTATGACCTCTTCCTTTCCTTCCTCTTGATTGATGACAGGGTTCTTTTCACAAAGCTTTAAGGGTTCTGGACACAATTTCAAATGGTCTCTGGACACAGTGGTTATTGTTCTTCCTCCGTCCTTACTGATGATACAAACTTTTCTGTTGTCATATTTAGAATCTTGTACAACGTAGGGTTCTTGTTCCCACTGGTTATCCAATTTGTGCATTTTCCTTTTCCTTTTTAATA
>JARQOD010000004.1:521639365-521757162 GCA_033576555.1 Oophaga sylvatica | reverse complement strand
GGTGAGGAGGAAGCTGGTCAGCGTTCTTCTTGTCACATAAATCCACATAGTCCTGGTATACAGCTGGTAGTTCAGGGACTGACATGATTCCTTTAGGAACAGAGCAAGCTGAAACTTTTGGACTCATCTGTTTCACTGGAAAGTGTAATTCCTTGGTCTCCCAGTTAATGGTAGGATTCTGAGCCTGCAGCCATGGTAGCCCTAGAATAATGGGAAAGTGGGGAGAAGAGATAAGCATAAAGGACAGTTTCTCTTGATGATCTTTACCCATAAGAACCCTCAAAGGCTCTGTTTCCTGATCCACTGGTCCAGAGGTCAGCAGGGAGCCATCCACAGTTTCCATCTGTACTGGAGTAGCCTTCTTCACTGAACGTATTCCCTGTTTCAGAGCAAAGGAGACATCCATAAAATTTCCACTTGCCCCTGAGTCGATCATAGCAGAGCTAGACACCCAAGCTGAGTCAACCCAGAGTTTGATGGAAAGAAAGCAATGAGAATTGTTTTTCTTACAACTCAGCTGGGACACCGCTGAGGAAACTTGAAAAATGGCAGCGTTTACACAGTCAACGTCCTCAGAGGTAACGGAGTTTAAGTCCGAGAAATCAAGATCTGTTGCAGCAGATCTCTCTGGAGCCTGAGGCTCGGACCTGACAGATCCCCTCTCGCAACACTCACAATGAATGAGTGCTGCAGTAGTCTTACGAGAACGGCTGGGGCAGTTTATAATGAAGTGCCCTGACTTACCACAATAGAAACATAGATTCTCCTTAAAACGATGTTCCTTGCGTGCATCACTAACCCGTCGTTGTAAAGAGTCTACCTGCATGGGTTCAGGTTCAGGTTCCCGTGTAATCCTACTCAAAGGTTCCTTAGCTGGAGAGGAAGGTAGGAAAAGGTTAGTACGATTGCTTTCGAACCATCTCTCTTGCCTGCGTTCAGTCAGACGAGTATCAATACGGATGCAGTAGTTAATAAAGTCACCTAACGCAGTGGGGGGGTCGGCACGAGCAAGTTCATCCTTAATCAGTGGAGATAACCCCTTTCGAAAAATAGATTTTTTGGCGGAACTGTCCCAGGTGGTATCAAGGGCCCATCTCCTGAAATCCAAGGCATATTCAGCTACCGAGTGCTTACCTTGGCGCAAAGCTAACATGGCTGCTTCAGCTGTTGCACCTCGATTGGGGTCATCAAACACCTGCCCCGTGGCTGAAATAAAATCATCAAGGTGATTCAAACAATCATCCTCAGTCTCAATCAGAGGGTTTGCCCACATTAAAGCCTTGTTGGTAAGCAACATAATTATAGTAAGCACTAGGGTTGAGCATTCCGATACTGCAAATATCGGGTATCGGCCGATATTGGCTGTATCGGAATTCCGATTCCGAGTACCGATATTTTCGTCTTATCGGATACCGAAATCGGGATTGTCACTGTCACTGTCAGTGTCCGTCGGTCGGGTCTGTCAGGAGTCAGCGGCACTTACCTGGCAGAAGATCTCCGGCGGTCACGGGCTGGACTGCTTCATGGCCGCAATCTTCTTTCCCGGCGGTCACATGCAGTTTCTCGCGATAACTGCAGTGACTGCTGGGTAATCCCGGCCGTAAAGCAGTCAGTCCGATGACGTCACCGCCGGGGAAGCAGGTAATCAGCTGTGCTGCGTCGCGATGACAGGCTCTGCCTGTCATTGCGATGTAGCAGAGTTGGATCGTCGTGGGACTGTCGTTATGGACTGCGTCGGACAGGTGGTATACTGTTGGTTTGTTTTTTTTCTTTTTTTACAGGAGATCGATGGCGTCGCAGGAATGAGAGAGTAATAAAATTAATGAAAACTGTGTTGTCTCTTTTATTTCATTAAAATACTTTTTTCTTGCTTTGTCTTTTTTTTATACATTTAATAACTTTGGGATTAATAATGGATCGGTGTCTTATTGACACCTCTCCATTATTAACCGGGCTTATTGTCACCGTGCAATCAACGGTGACATTAACCCCTTATTACCCCGCTTGCCACCGCTACAGGGCAAGTGGGAAGAGCCGGGTAAAGTGCCACAATTGGCACATCTTTTGATGCGCCAAATGTGGGGCTGCTGTAGCCTGGTATTATCAGGCTGTTGAGGGCCAAAATCCATGGGCCTTGACAGTCTTTTAATACCAGGCCGCAGCAGTCTGCATTTTACTTGGCTGGTTAACAAAAATAGGGGGGATCCCACGCTGTTTTTTTTTCGACGGGATCCCCTATTTTTGTTAACCAGCCAAGCTAAGCAGACTGCTGTGGCCTGGTATTATCAGGCTGGCAAGGTCCATGGATATTGGATCCTTACCAGCCTGAAAAACCAGGCCTCAGCGGTCTGCTTCATCTGGCTGGTTAACAAAAATAGGGGGACCCCACCGCTATTTTTTTCGAGGGGATCCCCTATTTTTGTTAATCAGCCAAGATATGCAGACTGCTGTGGCCTAGTATTATCAGGCTGGCAAGGTCCATGGATCTTGGCTCCTTAACAGCCTGAAAATCCAGGCCTCAGCGGTCTGCTTCATCTGGCTGGTTAACAAAAATAGGGGGGACCCCACGCCATTTTTTTTTCGAAGGGAACCCCTATTTTTGTTAATCAGTTCCCTCTGACGTCACTGATTGTGTCCCTGGCTGACCTGAAGTGAAAGTGGAAAGCAATCAATTAAGCTTTCCACTTAAGGGCCCGTCTCACATAGCGATATCGCTACCGAGATCGCTGCTGAGTCACTAGTTTTGTGACGCAGCAGCGAGCTCACCAGCGATATCGCTGTGTGTGACATTCAGCGACGATCAGCCCCCCTGCCGGGTATCGCTGATCGTCGCTGAAATGTCAGGACCTTTTTTGATCGCTGGTTTCCCGCTGACAGGCACACATCGCTGCGTGTGACAGGCGGGAGACCAGCGATCCGCTGGTAACCAAGGTACATAGCGGGTTTCCAGGCGCGGGGCTGTGCCTAGAAACCCGCTGTGTACCTTGGATACCAGCGCCCTGATGCAGGGAGCTGGTATCCAAGGTACACAGCGGGTTTCCAAGCGCTGCGCGGTGCCTGGAAACCCGCTGTGTACCTTGGTTACCAGCGGATCGCTGGTCTCCCGCCTGTCACACGCAGCGATGCATGCCTGTCAGAGGGAAACCAGCGATCAAAAAAAGGTCCTGACATTTCTGCGATGATCAGCGATACCCGGCAGGGGGGCTGATCGTCGCTGAATGTCACACACAGCGATATCGCTGGTGAGCTCGCTGCTGCGTCACAAAACTAGTGACTCAGCAGCGATCTCGGTAGCGATATCGCTATGTGAGACGGGCCCTTAAGCGATGTTACCCGCAGTGTCGCTGTCCCAGATCGCTGCCTGAGCTGCCTGTTTGGCAGCTCAGCAGCGATCATGTAGCGATACACCAGCGATCCTGACAAGTGCATATCGTTGTCGGGATCGCTGGTGTATCGTTATGTGACACCCAGCCTTTACTCTCCTGTCAGGCAGGAGAGGAACTCATTCATTTGGGGTTTACTGTGAGGCTGCAGCATTAGCTGCGGTCCCTGCAGTAAACATTAACCCTTTCTGAAGGATTACACCGTGGGACCTGACTGTGCATGGGATAGGTAAGAATAATTTTGCTTTTTTATTTTATTTTTATTACAGGAAATGGTTTTTGCAGTAAAATAAAAGATGGTCAAAAACATGTGTCTTTATTTCATTAAAATGATTTTTAATTAAAGTGTGTGTGTTTTATTTTTATTTCATGCAATAGGATTAATAATTGATAGTTGTCTAATTGACAGCTCTCAATTATTAACCTGGCTTAAGGTCACCTTTCAATAGCAAGGTGGCTTTAACCCCATATTAACCCATTCGCCACCGCTACAGGGCAATGGGAATAGACGGGCAAAGTGCTAGAAAGGGCGAATCTAATTATAGATTTGTCTTTCCTGGGGTGTCTGGGGGCAGATGTTAGTAGCCGGGGGGGCAAAAATAATGGTCCCTCTCTGGGCTATTATTATCTGCCCCCACTCACTGGCTTTGTCTGTCTGGTTGCGAAAATAGGGCGGGAGCCCACGCATTTTTTTTCAGCAATTTTACACCTCATATATATATATATACATGTCATTGAATTTGTGACACATATATATATATATTTATATTTGTAGTTCATACACTTCTACATAGTATAATAGCCGCTAATTCAATTGCCGGCTTTTGTGAAAATGCAGAACCCGACATGAAATGACACTTGGTGTACATAGGGTTAACCATGTCTTTTCATGTCCTTTGCTATCTAATTTGCACAAACAATTAAATCAGTCTATGTGTGTGTCTCGACCACGCACCACAATTGTGGGTTACCAGGGCAATGGGGTACTCAGAACCGAGCCCGTAGAAGTCTATGGGGTTGTCACAGGTAGCGGTGGCTCGGTCTGTGGCCCTGGCGGTCAGGCGTATGTTGGGGGGGTATATTTACAGGGGATATATATATACAGTTCGTGACGCCACCTGTAGTCTCTGGTAATTTGTACCAGCGCTGCTGTAGATCTCTGAGGGGATGGTGAGGCAGCTAGATGTCGGGTCCCCTACAGGTGGGACTCTTCCCTCAGGTCGATAGTAATGATAGGGTAGTGCAGGAATGCAATCAAATAACACAGTCTCACACATCAGCGTCTTTCCATACCTTTTTACTTCAAGTTGTTCAGGCAGGTCCCAGGGAGGCTGATCCAAGGAGAATGTATTTCGAGATAGCAGCTGGACAAGTTAGGGGCCTCCTTTACTTTCAAATGATGATGAGTACAACCAGCATGAAGCGTAGTTCCCTCTATAATCTCCAGCTTCTCCAAGCTGTACTGCCCAGTCAGTTTTGTGGTCGGAGCCTTCCTGTGAGAGAGCTGAATTCCTATCTTGTCCTGCAGAGACTCAAGGTCCTCACTCCCCCTGACCCCAGTTACGTACCGACTATTTAGGGGCTGCTTGCCGCGACCTAAGGTCCGATAAGCCTCTGGTTTTCTTACCACTAAGCTTGAAACTATAGTGATCCTTCGGTCCCCAGTGACCGGTAACAATGTGCAGGACTTCTCCAATCCAAAAGCACTTTTAAATATTCCTTCCACTGTGCCTTTCGCCTTGTCCGCGCTTGTAGCATAAACACTCACACTTGCAAAGAGTCATATAATCACTCCCTTCTTTTCTTCCTTCAGAGTTAGTTGCCAGACTCTCAGTAATCTTTTAGGCAGGAGCACGTCTCTGAACCTTCACTGTCCTTGAGACAGGAGACTGAAGTATTTCTGTACTAAACTCTTCCTTCTTTATCAATGTCTTCAGTGAGGTACAGCTCTGACCAGGCTGAGGTGATCTATATCTCGCCCTTACTGGCCTCCACTTGCTGAACTGCTGATAGAACCAAGCTGGACTGCTTCCTCCCTCCAAGTCCCAGCTAGACTCCACACGTCTGCTCTGTCCGAAGACAGGAAACTGACTACAAAATCACTCAACGAATCTACATTGACCACTCCCTACGAGTCACTACACTACCCTAAGGTGTGTCTAGTGTATATTGAGTGAATGGGTATAGAGCATTGAACTGCTATCTCTCCACACATTCTCCAGGGTACTGCGTGTGCCTTCACACCAGGGCTACACATTCCCCCATGGTAAAAGACAGCACTCCCGGGCTGTAAAATACAAAGAGACAATTTTGTTTATGCATTAAACATCAACATTAAACATTAATTCGTCCCATCCGGGAGGTAAGGATGTCTTGAACGTTGCAAACAAAACATTATATATAGAAAAATACAATATTAAATAACATTTTCATATAAATAGACAATATGCTTGTGAAGGACCCACACCAAACCTTCAACGTGGGTCCTGGGTGGGCTGCAGGACATCCGAATGCAGACCTCACTCAGTGCCACACCACACGGGTTTTGTATTCAGAGGTAGTTGTGGTGGTTTTATGTAAAACCAAGATAATGCACTAGGTGCAACTATTTACAAAATCAGTTCTTGGGCTGGCTCAGTCCTCAACCTCGAAGTCCATAATAAGAAAAAGACACATTATATCAAATCACATCACAATAAAGTGCAAAAACTTTTTATCTGATTACCCAGCCGGGCATTCTTCTTTTGGCAATATATATATACGTTATATACTCATAGAAACTGTACAAACTATTTTCACTTTTATAAAAACTTATGTACATCTTCTTAGTTGCGGTAAACCCTGTCTGGGTCCTACCGTTCTTCACATTTCTTGGTTAACTTTGATTACACTTTCCATCCCGGGGGCTGGAACAATGCGATGGTCCCTAGATCCCATTACTAACAAGTCGTGACCTGTTATTGGGGTTTGAGTTGCCACAGTTCTTGTGCGAACCTCTAGGGGCGCAACGGGTACTTTCTCCTTGCGAGACACCGATTGCGTTTCAATTTGTGTTACAGTTAGCGATATCGATCGTGTCATAGATTGCGATGGAGACTGGGTCGCAAGTTGCGATGTAGAAGAATAACGAGTTAGTGGAGAGTATACAGGTGTTGCTTCTATTTGCGAGATACCTGCAGGGGGCGATGCTGGGGCACGGCCGAATGCTGTTTGAGCTGGAGACGGGGACGCTGCGGTAGTGGTGACGTTACCAGCGTCGGGGACGGGGTCACGGACGATGGCGACGTTAAGGGCATACCATCCCTTCATTCCCCAGTGCCGTGTATATGTGACAATGTCTCCATTAACTAGGTCCCTCCCGGGATGACCCTGCGGTAGGTGGGATTCTACATCACGTCTGCTGACAAAGACCCCTGGGTAGAGGCCCGGTTCTCTTATGAAGCCCCAGCCCTTCCGGAGCTAGAACTCTGTCACACACCCCTGCCGCCGCGGTTCCCTCAGAGTACCTTTTTCTCGACGGACACTCTCCTTGTCCGCGATCAGCTCTGCATGTTGCCGCTGTCGGTTGCGCTGAGCTTCCCGCTCTTCCTCCTGCTGGCGCTGTTGTTTCTCCTCACGACGCTGCCACTCACATTCCCACTGGGCGGTATAGGCGACGTCATCCAGGCGCGCCATCTCGTCCCAGTCCACGTCTGGCAATGACGGACAGGACCCCTCCGGTGTCGGGGATCGATCATCTGCTGCGGCCTCCTGGCCGGGCGGGCGTTCCGGAACTGGCGGTACCTCCTCAACCTCCTTCGCCTCCACCGCTTCACCGGTGGGATCAGGATTGGTACTTTCGGGGGCAGCCTCCGGTTGCTCCTTTGCCTTGGGCAGCAGAAGTTTTGGTAACTCCAGACGTAGGGGGTCATCGAAGGGAGAGATCACCGCGTCCCACAGCCGCCGCTGCTCCAGGGTACGCCGGCGTCTCTCGATCTCCTCAAATCCAGGTTGTGGCAAAATCATCTTTTTCAGTCGTGCATTTTCTTCCTTGATTTCCAGCAATGCTTGCTGCAGGTGCAGGATCACGGATGACTCCGGTTCTAGTGGCAGCTTGGCTGGGGCACGGGGCCTGCCTTCCTCCGCTTCCCTGCTCGGCTGCACACGTCCTGCTTCCATGATGTTCCAGAGCGTTTTTTCTTCTTCCTCCAGAGACGTCCGGTCTCTTCCGTGGAGGCGGGGTTTGCGTCTCCTCCTCTTTGCAGGAAAGGTGAAGAGGAGGCGGACCTCCTTTGCTGTAGGGCAGGATCGCATATTGTAATAGCACTTTGAGAGGGCAGGCATTTTCTTCGCGCCACAGGGGGGTACACGCCCACGAAGGTACGCCCACCTTCTTCTCCAGCGCCTGAGGGCGCGAATATGGCGACAAAGATGGCGATTTTTGGCGCCAAAAGTGCAAACAGTTCTTTTTCACAAAAACAATTCCATAGGCACACAGGGCTCGCAATTTTGCGAGTTTCGCATCCTGTTCGTGACGCCAATTTTTGTCTCGACCACGCACCACAATTGTGGGTTACCAGGGCAATGGGGTACTCAGAACCGAGCCCGTAGAAGTCTATGGGTTGTCACAGGTAGCGGTGGCTCGGTCTGTGGCCCTGGCGGTCAGGCGTATGTTGGGGGGGTATATTTACAGGGGATATATATATACAGTTCGTGACGCCACCTGTAGTCTCTGGTAATTTGTACCAGCGCTGCTGTAGATCTCTGAGGGGATGGTGAGGCAGCTAGATGTCGGGTCCCCTACAGGTGGGACTCTTCCCTCAGGTCGATAGTAATGATAGGGTAGTGCAGGAATGCAATCAAATAACACAGTCTCACACATCAGCGTCTTTCCATACCTTTTTACTTCAAGTTGTTCAGGCAGGTCCCAGGGAGGCTGATCCAAGGAGAATGTATTTCGAGATAGCAGCTGGACAAGTTAGGGGCCTCCTTTACTTTCAAATGATGATGAGTACAACCAGCATGAAGCATAGTTCCCTCTATAATCTCCAGCTTCTCCAAGCTGTACTGCCCAGTCAGTTTTGTGGTCGGAGCCTTCCTGTGAGAGAGCTGAATTCCTATCTTGTCCTGCAGAGACTCAAGGTCCTCACTCCCCCTGACCCCAGTTACGTACCGACTATTTAGGGGCTGCTTGCCGCGACCTAAGGTCCGATAAGCCTCTGGTTTTCTTACCACTAAGCTTGAAACTATAGTGATCCTTCGGTCCCCAGTGACCGGTAACAATGTGCAGGACTTCTCCAATCCAAAAGCACTTTTAAATATTCCTTCCACTGTGCCTTTCGCCTTGTCCGCGCTTGTAGCATAAACACTCACACTTGCAAAGAGTCATATAATCACTCCCTTCTTTTCTTCCTTCAGAGTTAGTTGCCAGACTCTCAGTAATCTTTTAGGCAGGAGCACGTCTCTGAACCTTCACTGTCCTTGAGACAGGAGACTGAAGTATTTCTGTACTAAACTCTTCCTTCTTTATCAATGTCTTCAGTGAGGTACAGCTCTGACCAGGCTGAGGTGATCTATATCTCGCCCTTACTGGCCTCCACTTGCTGAACTGCTGATAGAACCAAGCTGGACTGCTTCCTCCCTCCAAGTCCCAGCTAGACTCCACACGTCTGCTCTGTCCGAAGACAGGAAACTGACTACAAAATCACTCAACGAATCTACATTGACCACTCCCTACGAGTCACTACACTACCCTAAGGTGTGTCTAGTGTATATTGAGTGAATGGGTATAGAGCATTGAACTGCTATCTCTCCACACATTCTCCAGGGTACTGCGTGTGCCTTCACACCAGGGCTACACATGTGCAAAATTTCACACCTGTAGGGGTTAATTAAAGGTGTAAATTCGTAGCAAAAAAGTCCGTTTTTTTTACAACGAATTTACACCTTTAATTAACCCCTACAGGTGTGAAATTTTGCACACATAGTCTGATTTAATTGTTTGTGCAAATCAGATAGCAAACGACATGAAAAGACATGGTTAACCCTATGTACACCAAGTGTCATTTCATGTCGGGTGCTTCTGTCTTTTCACTGAAGCCGGCTTTACCCGGCAATTGAATCAGAGGATATTTTACTATGTAGAAGTGTATAAACTATACATATATGTATATATATATGTCACAATGACATGTATATATATATATATGTATTCTATGTGTGTATATTTAGTGTTTACAAGGAAAGAATGGGGTTTTTTTAGTTGCGATATTTTGTTCCCATAGACTTACATGGGACTTCCGGTATCGGTACCGGGTATCGCCGATATTTTAGTGATATCGGCGATACCATTCCGATTCCGATACTTTAGGATATCGGAAAGTATCGCTCAACTCTAGTAAGCACCTTAGATCGTTCAGTGGGAAATTGTGAAGCATGTGCAGAAAAAAAAAGATTGCATTGATTAATAAATCCCCTGAATTTCTCACGTTCACCGCCAAAACGAAAAGGGGGCAACTTGGGAATCCCAGCACTCGGGGCTACGGCAGGAGCCTGGACTCGCCCCTCTAGAACCTCAATCCTGGCTCGCAAATCCTGGGTAGTCTGTCCAACCACTTGCAAATTGTGATTATTGAGGTCCTGTAGATTTGTAAAACGGGTCTTTATATTCTGCAAATCTGCAAGGATATTATCAGTCACTCCGCAAAGTTCCTTTATGCGGGCCTCCATTTTCCAGATCTTTTAAGACAGGATTACTGGAAGAAGAGGAGAGAAAAAAAACAAAACAATAGTGTTCACCTGTGGCAACACTGCAGAGAGAAAAAAAAATTAAGGGAACTGCTCACCTGGAATGGTTGTGAGAAGTCACAACCACTATCATCACAGAAAGTTTCAACCAGACATCTGATATCCAGAGTTACAGCAGACAAAAAAGAGAAAAGAAAGGAAAAAAAAAAAAAACAATAGTGTTTACCTGTGGTAACACTGCAAAAAGAAAAAACTTAAGGGAATTGCTCACCTGGAATGGTTGTGAGAAGTCACAACCACTGTCATCACAGAAAGTACAACCGGACGTCTGATATCCACAGTACAGCAGACACAGCCTTCCAGACCCAGCAGACACTAACGTTTTGGCTTCAGAATCTTGTAATGTATGTAGTACAGTTCATATAGCGTCTTGTGCTTGGGTGCGATGAAAGCACAGGAGTCACAGGTTTGATATAGAAAAGTCCTGTATTACTTCATACAAGTTGGCAGAAATAGTCACACAGTTTGCAGACACAGAAACAGGAGACACAGCAGGCCAGAGTAATCCAAGCTCAGCAATCACTCTCCAATACAGATTCAGGATCTTCTTCTCTGTTACCGTAAGTCCATGCAAACGTGGGTCTTTCAAAGAGCAGGGTTCAGAGTCCACAAGTGCTTCAGAGTTCCTCAGTAGGAATAGCTGGAGTACAAGGTCCAAGGCTTACAGGAGTCAAGTCACAGGTTCACTGCAGGCTAGATTCTGAAGCACTGATTGCTCAGCTGTGGCTGCTTAAGAAGCAAAGGAGAGAATCAGGGCGGGAACATGCAAGCTGGAAACTCCATTTTGACTGAGGGCAAGATAGCTGCAGCAAGACAGAAAGTAAAATGGCTGACGAACAAACTGAGTTTCAGGAATATATACATAGAACCTTACAGAGGTATAGGCCTGTACCGCTCTTTGATGGGAGGATGACTGCCTGTAGGGATATGATGCTGTACTCCCTTAATTGTCCCAAAGTCAAGTGGGTGTTTGCTAAATACCTGTGCGTACTCTTGTACCACCCGTAGTACTCCCTGTTTCTGGTGGGCGGAAGTGGTGTCTGTCCCGATATGGAGCTGCTGACACCAATCCGCCACCTTGGTTGCCGGGTCATTATCCTCCGCTGGTTGGCGGGAGGCTAAGGACTCGGTTGTAAGAATAGAATTGTTATCTACGGTATGTAATTTAGCAACAGTGGCATAACGTGGTAAATTTACTTCATCTTCTCCCCAGTTGAGAAGTCGTACTGGTACTCTCCCATTTATTACTTCCACTACCCCTCTAGCAGTCAAGAGTGTAGGTCTGTGCTCTGAACGATGGGGCTCTACTACTGCTTGGTAGTTCTGTCCTCTCAGACCTATTGCTGCTCTACACCATATTAGCATTTCACTCATTGGGGGTATCACAATGGGGTTCGGGTCCGTTACCCATACATTACCAATTTCACCGTCTGTAAGCTTCGCTTGCTGCTGGCACATCAGGGCCCGGATCTCCCTCTGGATCACTCCCTTCTGCTTTGGCTTGGCAACATCAGCGAGCTGTTGGAGCAAAAACACAACTTCTCCCAGACAGTTACTAATTATGTTAGTACCTAAGACCACATTTAAGCCATTTTCCTCATTTACAGTCTTTACTACCAAAAGTCCCTGATCCTCCAGCTCCACTCTGCCCACCTTTACGTCCACGTTTTTGGCTCCGAGTACTTCAACAGGGAGACCATTAGAGGCGTACACTGTAAAGTCAGGGCTCGGGGGCTGGAGACTGTCCATGGACCAGAATTTATTATAAAGGACATCAGGTATGATGGTCACCTGAGATCCAGTGTCCAGCAGTGCAGGGATTGCGATCCCGTCCAGAATGATGGACAAGTAGGGCCTTCCTCCCACAAACCTGCGGTTCCAGTCTAAGGGGCCTGATGAGTCTACTCCTGGGTGTTGGCCCTCTGACCCAGGTTCTGCTCGTTTAAAGGACACTGCTGAGCCATATGACCTTTTCGGTTGCAGCGGTAGCAGATGATCTCTCGGCGAGGATGGTGTTGATCAGGGGTCGCTCCTGGGGGGCGTTGTCCTCCTCCGGTGGGGCGACGTCCTCCATTTCCTCCGATTCATCCAAGGGACATCCTCTGGACAGTCGGCTAACAGTATCTTTCCTCCTTCCTCTTTCCGCAGCTGCAGGGCACTCATTACAGTGGCCAGGTTTTTAGTCAGCTGGCGCACTTCTGAGCGCAGACAGTCCAACTCAGTAGGGGGTGCCACCTGCGTTTTGGCTTCTGCCACCAGCGGAGAAAAGGTGGGTACTGCCAGCTTTAGAGTGGCTTCACCCAGGGGATACTGGGTTGCCACCTCAGGCTTTTCCAGGGGTCGCAGTCCTTTTATAGCCATATCCTTTAGGGCATCAAAGGTAGCATCTGGATGATCCAAGGACCACCAGTTCACAGTCCTGCCTTCCGCTTGGGACCTCAGTCCCCGTACAAATTGTTCTTTCAACATTTTGTTTTCATCAATGGCACTTATAGGGTTAACCTGTTTGAGAGCTCGCAGGGCCCCCTGTAGTCGGCAGGCGTAGTCCCTAATACTGTCACCTGGTCTCTGAGAGCATTGATAGAATGCCATTCGGAGATCTGTTTCTGTGCGGTCCTCAAAGATAGCCTGTAGCTTTAAGAGAATCGCAGGCACCGACTCCTGGTCTGCAGTGGTCCAAGTCTCCACTTCTCTCTCAGCAGCACCAGCTAACTGCCCTATTACCACTGCAGCTTTTTGCTTCTCGGTCATTGAGTACATGTTCAGTACGCTGCATATTTTCCGTTTGAACCCTGACAGGGTGTCCGGCTCGCCACTGTACTGAGGGAGCCACTTCGCTCCAGGCATGTATGGGAGCGCTAGCGGTATGAGCGGGACCACAGGACCAGGTGAGGGGCCCACATTTCCATCCTGCGCTACAACGCCAAGTGGTAAAACATTGGGGCCACCGGCTGGGACCGCGCTGTCTGCCGGTTGCTGTGACATGTTTGCGCCCGCTTTCTTAATCGGAGCCTACCTTTTCCAAAGGCTGCAGCTCTACAGACACAGCGGTGTAGATGGGACCTGAGTCGCTGGCGCTCTGATGTCAGAGCGTTCACTTTCGCTCTCACAGGACCTGCCGCCGCGTAAGCGTTGGGGGCGTGGCTAGGAAACAGCGCGCTCTTTCAGGTACGCCCACAAATGCACGCCCACCTTCTTCACCAGCGCCTCAGGGCGCGAATATGGCGGTAAAAATGGCGGTATTTGGCGCCAAAATAACAAAACAGCAAACAGTCTTTTCTGCACAAAACAGTCAATATAGGCAACACAGGACTCACAAATTTGCAAGCTTCGTATCCTGTTCGTGACGCCAGAAAGATGACGCGCACCACATTGGTGGTACCAGGGCTATGGGGTACTCGGAGCCGAGCCCATGGAAGTCTATGGGAGTTGTCACTGGCAGCAGAGCTCGGTCCGTGGCCCTGGCGGTCATGCAATGGGGGATATTTACAGGGGATTGTAGATTAGAATAGTTCGTGACGCCACCTGTGATTTCTGATCAATAAGACCAGCGCTGCAGGGTAGATCTCTGAGGGGATGTTATGGCAGCTAGGTGTTAGGTCCCCCACAGGTGGGACTGGTCCCTCAAAGTCTATGGTGGTAATGCAGGGTGCAGATAAGAATTCAGTCACACACAATGCAATCTCTTTCCATACCTTTACTTGTAGATGTTGCAGGTATGTCCCGGGAAGCTGGTTAGGTTGGAGAATGCACATTCAGGAAAACTGTTGAGCAGGTTAGAGGCCTCCTTTATCCTTTTTCTGTGTGTGAGTACAACTTGCATAAAGTCAAGTGCAACTCTTTTAAATAACGACTGCCCGGCCAATATTGTGGTGGAGCCTTCTGTGTCTCTGATTATCAGATGTTGAGAGAACTAAGTCCTTACTTTTGCAGGGTCCTGCTCAAAGTCCCTGTTCTCCCTGACTCCGGTTACGTATCAGCGCTTAGGGCTACCCTCTGCGACTTGTAGTCCAGAAAGCCTCTTACTAGGCGTGAAGCACTAGCAACGCTTCGGACCCCGGTGTCCGGCTAATTTGAGTGAGGGTGATCTGTCCCTTTGCCACTCTTACTTCTCCACTCGCCCTGCTCTCGCTCTTAACATAAGCACGTGTAGCAATCGTGCCAAGGTCAGATTTCCTTCAGTGCTCACTGACCTGTTCTCAGTTGACTCGTTGGTATAACTGCTGTAATTCCTTTCCTTCCTTCTTAGGAACACAGGCAGATTGTTCCGAGTGGCAGGTTAAGGGGTATCTCTGACTAGGCTAGGATGATTCACTTCACCCGTACTAGCCTCCACTTTCTTTTCAGATGAGCTACACAAGCTCTGTCAGGCTTCAGTCTTCTCTCCTCTCCCTCCAAGACTAATCTGAAGATGGATGGAATGACTCACTCCTGAGCCACCCTAGGCTTGACTGCACTGTCCTAAGACAGGAAACAGACTGACTGACTGGCTCTTCTATTGCTACGTCACACTACTTAATAGTCTGATTTGCCTCTAGTGGCAATGCTGAGAAGTGTGTGTGAATGAATATCAAGCTTTACAGTTACCTTACTGTGCATTTTCCAGAAGATATGTGTACCTTGCGAAGCTGGGCCACACACTTCTCCTTCCTCTTCCTCCTCAGGACTCTCTAATCCTGCCTACTGCTTCCTCAAGCTTCACTCCTCCTTACTACTTACTCCACCCACCCATACACCATTTTCAATCTCAGCCTGGGATGAGACCATCCTCCCAAAGGGTCCGTCCAGGGTGCCCAGCTGTTCTAGTGTGTGTTGGGTGCAGGTGTTAGAGTCCTAGGTGGTGCTCCCTCCTTACCTGGGGATGGAGTATCACACCTCTGGGTGAGCTGCAATACCTCTGTGGCGACTGAACCCTCAGGGGCACCACATTCCTCCCCTGTTAAACACAGCATGTCCATGGGCTGGAATAAAGCAAAAACAGATGTCAATGAAAACATACAAAATTTTTATATAATGCGCATTATCAACATAATCTCAAACTCAACTTCCCAGGATGTGAGGCACTTCTTCTTGAACGTTGCATAACAACAGTAACCTAGTTGAAAAGTGATCTTGGTAGCAACCGCCAATTCTCAGGTTCACTACCAAGATAGAGCACAATTCTTTTCCTTCAAAAGTGCAAAAATACAAAAGTATAAAAATACGAAAATATGAAAATTCTACAATATTTACAAATAGGTTTCTTCCTAGTGCAGACCCCATCCGGGGTGTTTCTGCGTAGCAACTGTTGCTAGGTGGTTCGCTACCGAATTTGGACTTCTCTGTCCCTGTCTACAATTAGTGCAAAACTAGTCTACCATTATCTAGTAGTACTCTTCACAACAAATCTGCAGCATAAAACACTTCTGAAATTACTTTAAACATATTATACAAATATAGCAACACTTTTATTCGTACACAATGGTCAGAACAGAAGTAAAAGATTCAAGTGCAATAAAACATTATATCTTGTGCAATAAAACATCTTCATTCAGACGCAGTCAGACTTTATCTCTTTAAGTGCAACATAGGGGACCCGTCACCAACAAACCCCCAACGTAGGTGTGTAGCCCTGGTATTTAAGGTACACAATATCAGGAGGATGAGTGGAGAGGTAATGGTTAAGGGCTCTACATGACATCACATACACTTAGACACTCCCATAGGGAGTGTTCAGAGTCAGTCAGTGAGTCTTGCCTGGACCTGTGAGGAGGAAGGAGCAGAGTCTAGCTCGGGTGGCTCAGAACTGAGTTATCCCACTGTTGTGCAGTTCAGAGAAGTGGAGGCCAGTAAAGGTGAGCCAGATTACCTCAGCCTGGTCAGAGCTGTGCCCCACTGGCAGACGGACTGAGACAGCTATTGAGAGTGTGAGCAAGTCGAAAGGCACAGTGGAAGGAAATCAGAAGTGCATTAGGATTGAAGTATCCTGCACATTGTCACCGGTCACTGGAGACCGAAGCATCACTATAGCTGCACGCATAGTGGTAGAAGATCCAGAGGCTTACTGGACCTTAGGTAACAGAAAGCAGCCCTTGAAGTGTCAGTACGTAACAGGGGTCAGGTGGAATAGGAACTTTGAGCTAGGCCAAGCATATAAGAACCTAGTTTCATCACTGGAAGGCTCCACCACAAAACTGACCGGGCAGTACAGCTTGGAGAAGCTGGAGTTTATAGAGGGAACTACGCTTTATGCTGGTTGGACTCATCATCATTTTGAAAGTAAAGGAGGCCCCTGCCTTGCTCAACCATTGCCTCAAAACTCATCCTCCATCAACCCCATCAGCCTCCCTGGGACCTGCCGTACCATCTAACAAGTAAAAAGGTATGGAAAGACGCTGACGGTGTGAGACTGAGTTATTTAATTGCATGCCTGCACAACCCCACCATAACCATCGACCTGAGGGAAGAGTCCCACCTGTAGGGGACCCGACATCTAGCTGCCTCACCATCCCCTCAGAGCTCTACAGCAGCGCTGGTACAAATTACCAGAGAACTACAGGTGGCGTCACGAACTGTAAATATATCTATCCCCTGTAAATATACCCCCCAACATACGCCAGACCGCCAGGGCCACAGACCGAGCCACCGCTACCTGTGACATCCCCATAGACTTCCATGGGCTCGGCTCTGAGTACCCCATTGCCCTGGTAACCCACAATTGTGGTGGCGGGTCGACACAAAAACTTTGGCGTCACGAACAGGATACGAAACTTGCAGCATTGCGAGCCCTGTGTGCCTGTGGAGTGTTTTGATGAAAAAGACTGTTGCTATTGTTTGGCGCCAAATACCGCCATATTTGCCGCCAGATTCGCGCCCTAAGGCGCTGGAGAAGAAGGTGGGCGTACCTGAAAGAGCGCGCAGAGTCTTGGACACGCCCCCGGCTCTGACTCATCGGCAGGTCCTGCGACAGGAAGTGAACGCTCTGACATCAGAGCGCCTGCGACGAAGGTCCTGTTCCCACTGCTGTGCCTGTGAAGTAGCAGCATCTGAAACCGGTAGGCTCCGTTTAACCAAGGGGGCGCTAAGATGTCTCAACAACCGGCTGACAGTGCGGCCCCGGCCGGAGGCCCCAATCCCGCACCGCCTGGTATTGTAGCGCCAGATGGGGGTGCAGGTCCAGCACCCAGTCCGGTAGTCCCGATCATGCCACTAACGCTCCCATATATGCCTGGGGCAAATGGCTTCCCCAGTACAGCGGTGAGCCAGGCACATTAGCAGGCTTCAAGCGGAAGTTATGCAGCATCCTAGAAATGTACTCCATGCCGGAGAGACAAAAAGCTGCTGTGCTAATAGGGCAGCTAACTGGCGCTGCTGAGAGGGAAGTGGAGACTTGGGATACCGTTGATCAGGAGTCGGTACCTGCGATCTTCCTTAAGCTGCATGCCATATTTGAAGACCGCACAGAAACGGATCTCCGGATGGCCTTCTACCACTGTTCACAGCAATCAGGTGACAGCATCAGGGACTACGCTTGCCGACTACAAGGAGCCCTGAGAGCTCTTAAGCAGATTAATAATTTAAATGCTATCGATGAGAATAAAATGCTGAAAGAACAATTTATCCAGGGATTGAGATCCCAAGAGGAACGCAGAATTGTAAACTGGTGGTCCTTAGATCATCCGGATGCTACCTTTGATGCCCTAAAAGACATGGCAATAAAAGGGCTGCGGCCCCTGGGCAAACCTGAGGTGGCAACCCAACATCATCAGGGTGAAGTCACTCTGGAACCGGCAGTAACCCCCTGTTCCCCGTTAGTGGCCGAAACCAAAACGCAGGTGACACCTCCCAGTGAATTGGATTGTCTGCGCTCAGAGGTGCGCCAGCTGACTAAAAATCTGGCTGCTGTAATGAGTGCCCTGCAGCTGCGGAGAGAGGAAGAAGGAAAAATCTTGTTAGCTGACTGCCCAGAAGACGTCCCGTGGATGCACCGGAGAAGAAAGAAGACGTCGCCCCCCCGGAGGAGGACAACGCCACCCCCAGGAGCGACCTCTGATCAACACCCTCCTCGTCGAGAGATCACCTGTTACCGATGCAACCGGAAAGGTCATATATCTCCACAGTGTCCTTTAAACGAGCAGAACCTGGGTCCGAGGGCCGACACCCAGGAGAATACCCGTCAGGCCCCCTAGACTGGAACCGCAGGTATGTGGGCGGACGACCCTACCTGTCCATCATCTTAGATGGTATTGCAGTTCCGGCATTGTTAGACACTGGGTCCCAAGTGACCCTAATACCTGATGCCCTATATACTAAGTACTGGTCAATGGACAGTCTTAATTCCCCGAGCCCTGACTTTACCGTGTATGCTTCTAATGGTCTTCCTGTAGAAGTACTCGGGACAAAATGTGTAGATGTGAAGGTGGGCAGAGAGGAGTTGAAAGACCAGGGGCTTCTGGTAGTAAAGACTGCAAATGAGGAGAACGGGTTAAATATAATTTTGGGTACTAACATTATTGGTAATTGTTTGGGAGAAGTTGTGTTCTTGCTCCAACAGCTCGCTGAGATTGCCCGACCAAGGCAGAAAGGAGTAATCCAAAGAGAGATCCGAGCCCTGGTGTGTCAGCAGCAAGCGAAGCTTACAGACGGCGAAATTGGTAATGTACGGGTCACTGACTCGGATCCTATTGTGATACCCCCAATGAGTGAAATGATTATCTGGTGCAGGGCAGCCATAGGTCTGAGAGGACAGAATTACCAAGCTGTAGTAGAACCCCACCATTCAGAACATAGACCTACACTTATAACTGCTAGGGGAGTAGTAGAAGTGGTGAATGGAAGAGTACCGGTACGGCTTCTCAATTGGGGAGATGATGAGGTAAACTTACCCCGTTATGCAACCATTGCTAAACTACATGCTGTTGACAATAATTCTATTCTTCCGGCTGAGTCCTTAGACT
Organism: Oophaga sylvatica; assembly: GCA_033576555.1. NCBI lineage: Eukaryota > Metazoa > Chordata > Amphibia > Anura > Dendrobatidae > Oophaga > Oophaga sylvatica. The sequence continues at coordinate 521,738,057 of JARQOD010000004.1, read as the reverse complement.
CCTGTCAAATAGCGGAGGACAATGACCCAGCAACTCAGGTGGCGGAATGGTGTCAGCAACTCCATGTTGGGACAGACACCACTCCCGCTCACCAGAAGCAAGGGGTATTACGGGTGGTGCAAGAGTATGCCCAAGTGTTTAGCAAGCACCCACTTGATTTTGGGGTAATTAAGGGAGTCCAACATCATATCCCTACAGGCAGTCATCCTCCCATCAAGGAGCGGTATAGGCCTATACCCCCAGCCCATTATCAGAAGGCTAAAGAAATGTTACATGATATGAAGAAGGCCGGGGTGATAAGGGATAGTTGTAGCCCCTGGGCAGCCCCTCTAGTTCTGGTTAAAAAGAAAGATGGTAGTATGAGAATGTGTGTGGATTACAGGCAGGTGAACCGCATAACACACAAGGATGCATACCTGTTACCACGCATAGAGGAATCATTAGCTGCTCTGAAAACGGCTAACTACTTTTCTACCCTTGATCTGACTAGTGGTTACTGGCAAGTGGCTGTGGCTGAGGAGGATCGTGAGAAAACGGCTTTCACCACCCCAATGGGGCTCTGTGAGTTCGACAGAATGCCGTTTGGGCTCAGTAGTGCCCCAGGAACATTTCAGAGAGTGATGGAGAACTGCCTGGGACATCTCAATTTTGAAACCGTGCTGCTATACCTAGACGACGTCATTGTGTATTCCAAGACTTATGAGGATCATCTGAAGCACCTGGCAGAAGTATTCGAGTCCCTGTCCAGGTACGGGATGAAATTAAAACCCTCAAAATGCCATCTACTCAAACAGAAGGTACAATACTTGGGGCACATCGTCAGTTCGGAAGGAGTAGCGCCGGACCCAGAGAAAGTCACTGCCATCCAGAAGTGGCCGGAGCCGAAGAACCTTAAGGAAGTGCGACAGTTCCTGGGACTAACGGGTTACTACAGGAGATTCGTGAAAGATTACACGAAGAAGGCAGCTCCTTTACAGGACCTCCTAGTAGGACAATCCCTGAAGAGCAGAAACCCTCCCTTTAATTGGGGTAAGGAACAGGCTGAAGCATTCCAAAAGATGAAGGAGATCCTTACAGGTGATGAGATCTTAACCTATCCTGATTACAGTCAACCGTTCCTGTTGTACACCGACGCCAGTAATGAAGGGTTGGGAGCAGTTCTCAGTCAGAAGCAGAATGGCCAAGAAAAAGTCATCGCATATGCTAGCAGAAAACTCAGGCCAACTGAAAGGAATCCGGAAAATTATAGCAGCTTCAAGCTGGAGTTTCTGGCGCTGGTCTGGGCCATTACTGAAAGATTTAAGCATTATCTGGCCTCCAATCGGTTCACTGCGTTTACAGATAACAACCCCTTAACGCACCTGGAAACCGCCAAGCTGGGTGCCATGGAGCAGCGATGGATGGCTCGGTTGTCCAATTACCAGTTTACTATCAAGTACCGGGCAGGTCGAAAGAATGCTAATGCTGACGCATTGTCTCAAATGCCGCATGACTCGGATACGGAAGAAGAATCGGACGACCTGGAAGAAATTGAGCTACCTGCGTTCCATCGAAATGGGGTAGTCCACGAGCATCGAGTCAACAGAAAGCAGTATGGTGCAACATTAAATCCTTTACCCCATCACAGCTGGAAAGAGACTCAGGACAGTGATCCAGTGGTCAGCCGCATCAAGGAGTTGTTAAGACAGGAAGGCTCCTCTTTGGAAAAGGATGCACCTATGTCAGCCAAGCTCTTGTGGAACGAGAAAAGCAGGTTGTTCCTATACCGTGAGAAGTTGTGCAGGAGATACGTCAACCCCAGAACCCATGAGATGGTCTGGCAAATCGTGGTCCCCAAGGCAGACGTCCCAATGGTGTTGGAAGCATACCACGATCAAGCAGGACACTTTGGCTGGAGAAAGCTGGAGACCCTGTTGAGATGCCGGTTCTACTGGGTAGGGATGCGCAGCTCCATTGAGAGGTGGTGTCGGAACTGTGGACCCTGTGGTCTCAGAAGGAAGGACTACGGTAGTCAGAAGGCACCCCTGCAACCTATCCGGACGACTCGCCCCCTGGAGATTGTGGCCCTGGACCACGTCAAACTGTCGCCAAGTAGATCTGGATACTCATACGCCCTGACCATGGTGGACCATTACTCCAGATTTCTGGTGGTTGTTCCAGTTAAGGATCAGACCGCAGTGACGGCCGCGAAAACCTTTCAAGCAAGCTTCTGCAGACCGCATGGGTATCCGGAGCAAGTATTAACCGATCAAGGACCTGCTTTCGAAGCTGATTTATTCAAGGAATTCTGTCACATGTACGGGTGCAAGAAAATTAGAACAACGCCATACCACCCTCAAACCAACGGTCTTTGCGAAAAAATGAACCATATTGTCCTTGAATTGTTGAGATCCATACCGTTGGAAGACAGAAATCGATGGCCGGACTTACTACCTGATTTGGTTGACTTGTATAACCATATACCTGTAAGCTCTACTAACTGCACTCCAGCCTATCTTATGAGAGCAAGGCCCGGAAGACTACCAATGGATTTAGAACTTGGAGTGGTAGAACCGGAGGCAGACGACGTCATTGAAAACTGGGACATCAATCGGCAAGAGCAGTACAGACGAGTGCAAATCTGTGTAGAAGAAAGTCTCAACAAGGCACGGGAGAAACAGGAAGATATTTACAACAGAAATGCTCCTGCCAAGCCTTTGATGCCTGGAGAAGTGGTATTAAAAAGGAAAAGGAAAATGCACAAATTGGATAACCAGTGGGAACAAGAACCCTACGTTGTACAAGATTCTAAATATGACAACAGAAAAGTTTGTATCATCAGTAAGGACGGAGGAAGAACAATAACCACTGTGTCCAGAGACCATTTGAAATTGTGTCCAGAACCCTTAAAGCTTTGTGAAAAGAACCCTGTCATCAATCAAGAGGAAGGAAAGGAAGAGGTCATACACACGGATCTGGGAGATTTTCCTGCGGATTGGCCCCGACTGGGAGATGCTGTAATAGTTCCGGTGTTGCAGTTTTATCAGCCACAAGAGGAAGTTCTACCTCCAGTTGTGTCCGTGGTGCCAGTTGAGTCCGTTCAGGAGTTACCCATTCCAGCAACACCTCAACCTACAGAATCTCAAGAAGGATCATCAGAAGCAGCGCCCCATACTATGGGATCCCCTGGTGAAGCTGACTCACACCGCCCAGCCATCAGTACGCTTGCCAGATCCATAGAAAGATTGAGGCAGTTCTACAGTTTGCCGTTACGCAGTGCAGACAGATCACAACTTAATATACCTGAAGCTACTCCACGTAGATCAGAGCGAATCACAAAAGGGAAGATACCCATTCGATACCAGCAGTAATTATAACAAATTAATGTGAATATTGTAAAAAGTATATATATATATGTGTCTTTTTCCTTATTGTGTCTTATAATGGACTCAGAGGCTGAGGACTGAGCCAGCCCAGAACTTATCTTGTAAATAGTTGCACTAAGGTGCCTTATGTAACGGGTCTGGTGGGTGGAACTACTGACGAGACAGGTCAGGTTGGTGGAACCACAAAGCTTTATTATACAAGAGAGTTTACTTGTAAGAGAGCAGGTGGCACCTGGGAAAAGGGCAGGGATTCACGGCAGGAGATATATTTAGTTTCTGGACAGGCAGGTTTGTCACAGCAAGTGACCAAGGAAGTCTCTGGGCAGGCAGGTTGTAACGGTAAGTAACCGAGGCAGTCTCTGGACAGGCAGGTTGTCACGGCAAGTGACCAAGGCAGTCTCTGGGACAGGCAGGTTGTCACGGCAAGTGACCAAGGCAGTCTCTGGGACAGGCAGGTTGTCACGGCAAGTGACCAAGGCAGTCTCTGGGACAGGCAGGTTGTCACGGCAAGTGACCAGGCAGTCTCTGGGACAGGCAGGTTGTCACGGCAAGTGACCAGGCAGTCTCTGGGACAGGCAGGTTGTCACGGCAAGTGACCAAGGCAGTCTCTGGGACAGGCAGGTTGTCACGGCAAGTGACCAGGAAGTCTCTGGGACAGGCAGGTTGTCACGGCAAGTGACCAGGCAGTCTCTGGACAGGCAGGTTGACATGGCAAGTGACCAGGCAGTCTCTGGAACAGGCAGGTTGTCACAGCAAGTGACCAGGCAGACTCTAGACAGGCAGGATGTCACAGCAAGTGACCAGGCAGACTCTAGACAGGCAGGTATATACGACCTGATATGGTGGAGCCTCCAGGTAGGCTGCAGTCGGATGGCAGATGATCGCTCCCAGGTGAGCAGGCAAGAGCTGGGGATCTCTGCAGATGATGTCCGAACTTCCGGATGGAGCTGCAGTCGGATGGCAGATGATCGCTCCCAGGTGAGCAGGCAAGAGCCGGGGATCTCTGCAGATGATGTCCGAACTTCCGGATGGAGCTGCAGTCGGATGGCAGATGATCGCTCCTAGGTGAGCAGGCAAGAGCCGGGGATCTCTGCAGATGACGTCCGAACCTCTGGATGGAACTGCAGACGGATGGCAGACAGGCAAGCCGACAAGTAACAGGCAGGAAACTGGAATCAGGAGCTGATGGCTGAAACAGAGTTAGACTGCACAGGAACAACATTGCTCGGGCACCTACATTAAGGAGGAAGCCCTTAATATAGGGTGGAGTCCTCCAGTATTGGCTGGAGACTGATTTGGAAAATGCGCGCGGCTCCTTTAAGAGCGGGGGAGGGTGCGGGCGCGTGCCCTAAGGCCAGTAGCAGGGAAGGAGCGCGCGGGACCAGCAGGGCGGAAGGAGAGCGCCGAGGACAGGTGAGGAGAGCGACGTCCCTGTCTGGCAGCAGGCAGGGACGCGGGCGCTACAGTACCCCCCCCTCTAGGCCCCCCCCTCTTTAGGCCAGAAAGAAATTTAGCTAGGATAAGAGGGGCATGGATGTTCTCCCGAGGCTCCCAGGTTCTCTCCTCAGGACCAAACCCCTTCCAATCCACCAAAAAATAAGTCTTTCTTCCTACCCTTTTTGTGGCCAGAATGTTCTCTACCTCAAATTCATCATCAGCAGACACTGGAGCAGGAGGTGTACCTGTAGACTTAAAAAAAGAGTTAAGAACCACAGGTTTGAGGAGAGATACATGAAAAGAATTAGGAATTCTCAAATTGGCCGGGAGTTTCAATTTATAGGACACCGGATTGATCTGACTGATGATCTCAAAAGGACCGATGAACCGAGGACCTAACTTGTAGGACGGAATTTTGAGTCGAACATATTTGGACGAAAGCCAGACTTTGTCCCCAGGACGGAATTGAGGAGGATCCAGACGTTTTTTGTCAGCATGTCTTTTCATGCGCTCGGAAGACTGAATGAGTGCGGACCGGGTACTCTCCCAGATGGAGGAGAATTCTCTAACTAGAGATTCCGCAGCTGGATTGTCCACAGAGATGGAAACAGGGACAGGGATCCGAGGGTGCTGACCGAAGACTACAAAAAACGGAGACTTGGTGGAAGATTCGCTCTCATGATTATTGTAGGAGAATTCGGCCCAAGGCAGGAGCTCCACCCAGTCAGAATGGTGGGCATTAACGAAATGTCGAAGATAACTGGTCAAATTCTGATTTATTCGTTCAACTTGTCCATTGGACTGTGGGTGGTAAGCGGAGGAAAAATCCAGGGTGACGTCTAGCAACTTACAAGTGGCTCTCCAGAAACGTGAGGTGAACTGAACCCCACGATCCGACACAATGTGACGAGGCAGACCATGAAGACGGAAGATGTGGCGGATAAAGTCTTTAGCCAACTCGGGTGCAGACGGGAGACCTGGCAGAGGAATGAAGTGAGCCATCTTGGAAAAGCGGTCAGCGACCACCCAAATGACCGTACAACGGCAGAGACGGGCAGATCTGTTATGAAGTCCATGGCTATATGCTGCCAGGGGGCAGCGGGTACAGGAAGCGGAAGAAGACGGCCGGTAGGCAGGTGTCTCGGAACTTTGTTGCGGGCACAGGAAACACAGGCAGAAACAAAGTCTATTACGTCTTTGTGCAGGGTAGGCCACCAATAATGCCGGGTAATGAGTTGGAGGGTCTTTCTTTGACCAGTGTGGCCAGCGAGTTTAGACGAGTGACCCCAATGTAGGATTCTCTTCCGATCGGTTTCTGATACGAACGTCTTACCAGGAGGGAGACGATTTAGACTCACGGGAGCCACCTGCATCACTCTGGCGGGATCGATGATATGTTTAGGCTCATCTTCGAGATCCGACACCAGGAAAGACCGAGACAAGGCATCCGCCTTGACGTTTTTGTCAGCTGGGCGAAAATGCAAAAGAAAATCGAAGCGGGCAAAAAACAAGGACCACCGGGCTTGACGAGGATTAAGTCTCTGTGCCTGCTGGAGGTATGCCAGATTTTTGTGGTCCGTGTAGATGATTACCGGATGAAGAGCCCCTTCGAGTAGGTAACGCCACTCCTCCAATGCCAACTTAATGGCCAATAGCTCTCGATCTCCTATGGAGTAGTTGCGCTCGGAGGAGGAGAAGAGTTTGGAGAAGAAACCGCAGGATACCATCCTCCCGGATGGCGATTTTTGGGTAAGAACCGCTCCGGCTCCAGCAGAGGAAGCGTCCACCTCCAGGAAGAACTGCTTGTTGCCATCCGGGCGATGCAGCACTGGAGCGGAAGAGAAGGCCTGTTTCAGAGAAAGGAAGGCCTCCTCTGCTTCGGGCGTCCACTGTTTGGGGTTAGCATCCTTGCGAGTGAGCGCTGAGATTGGAGCAGTCCTGGAAGAGAAGTGCGGTATGAAGAGACGGTAATAGTTGGCAAATCCCAGGAACCGCTGAATGGCCTTCAACCCCTCCGGTCGGGGCCACTTCTCGATGGCAGACAATTTCTCCGGATCCATTCGTAGGCCTGTCTGAGAAATGATGTAGCCCAGAAACGGAAGCGATGTCTGCTCAAAGAGGCACTTCTCATATTTGGCGAAGAGGTGATTCTGCCTGAGCCTGAGCAGAACCTGACGAACATCCCTCCGGTGAGACTGAAGATCCGGAGAGAAGACCAAGATGTCGTCAAGGTACACCACAACGCAGGAATAGAGGAGGTCCCGGAAGATGTCGTTGACCAACTCCTGAAAGACTGCTGGAGCATTACAGAGACCAAAGGGCATCACCAAGTACTCGTAGTGGCCGTCCCGGGTGTTGAATGCCGTCTTCCATTCATCTCCTCGACGGATACGAACCAGGTTGTATGCTCCACGAAGATCTAGTTTGGTGAAGACTCTAGCCCCTCTAAGACGATCAAACAGTTCTGGAATGAGCGGAAGAGGGTACTTATTCTTCACCGTGATCGAATTTAGGCCTCTGTAGTCAATACAGGGACGGAGAGATCCGTCTTTCTTTTTAACGAAGAAGAAACCTGCTCCCGCTGGGGAGGTAGATTTCCGGATGAATCCCTTTGCTAAGTTCTCCTCGATATATTCGGACATCGACCTGGTCTCAGCAGCAGACAACGGGTAAATACGCCCACGAGGAGGCGTAGTACCGGGCAACAGGTCAATCGGGCAATCATATGGTCTATGCGGGGGTAATGTCTCTGCTTCCTTTTTATTGAAGACATCAGCAAATGACCAATATGGAATCGGGAGTCCAGGTAGATTAGCAGGTGTAGGAGAAGAATAGACAGGATGAACAGGCACCAGACATGTTTTATGACAGTCCTGTCCCCAGCGAAGAACCTCTCCATTCTGCCAGTCGAGCACAGGTGCATGTTTTGGAGCCAAGGCAGACCTAGTAAGAGAGCATGAGAGAGTCCAGGTAAAACATGAAACGAGATGCTCTCAGAATGCAACATTCCCACCTGCAGGGTTATGACTTCGGTGATAAGTCGGATGGGACGAGGTAGGAGGCCCCCATCCACAGCAGCAACAGATACAGGTTCAACAAGAGGTTTGGTGGGAATGTGATACTTCTCTACTAGAGCCTGTGACACGAGATTCCCAGCTGCTCCAGAATCAAGTTGGGCCATTTCGAAGTGGCGGTTCTTACCGATCAGAATTGAAACCGACAGCAGCAGGGATGAAGAGGATTTATTTTTGTCTAGATTGACCTCTCCGAGCGAACCTAGACACAGGCGTTTTCCCGACTTCTCCGGACAGGTTTGGATCCAGTGCTCCTTACTGCCGCAGTAGAAGCAACTTTTCTCGGCACGGCGTGAGTCCTGACGGGCTTTGACCATCTTGGTCTGGTCGACCTGCATAGGCTCAGCAGGGTGCACCTGAGGAGAAACGGAAGAGGTTATAGATCTCTGACACGAGGGTGCAAGATGGGAAAACTCTTTTTTACGGGTGATCTCTTTGGCTCGTTCCTGGAACCGTAGATCAATTCGATTGGCAAGATTTATTAAATCATCAAGCGAGGTTGGAATGTCCCGACCGGCAAGTTCGTCTTTAATACGGCCGGACAGACCCTCCCAGAAGACCGAAATTAGAGCTTCATTGTCCCAAGCTAGTTCTGAGGCTAAAGTCCGGAACCGTATGGCATATTGACCAACGGTGAAACTCTCCTGACGGAGACGCAGCAGAGATGATGCAGAGGAAGTCTTCCGTCCAGGTTCGTCGAATACCTTCCGGAAGGCCGAGAGAAACGCAGACAGGTCAGACACCAGAGGATCCTCTCTCTCCCAGAGAGGGTTAAGCCAGGCCAGGGCCTCTCCAGTGAGATGGGACATGATGAAGGCAACTTTGGCCCGGTCAGAGTTAAACTGGTGTGCCAGGAGTTCAAAATGCAGGGTGCACAGATTAATGAAACCCCGAGCCAGAGCAGGATCGCCTCCAAACCTAGGAGGAGCTGACAGTCGGGGTCCGGGAATGGAAACCACGGAATTGGGAATCAGCGGGACTGACGGATTATGAGTCATGGCTCCAGCGATGGTTGCTATTGATGATTTCAGAGTGTCCAGACGGGATTTGACGTTCCGCAGGTGACCCAGGATGGCCTCCTGTTGAGACCTCTGGCGAGACAGCTCATGACACAGTTCCGGGAGTGAAGGGGTTTGGGTGCCACCGGGTTCCATGGCCCGAGCAAACTGTAACGGGTCTGGTGGGTGGAACTACTGACGAGACAGGTCAGGTTGGTGGAACCACAAAGCTTTATTATACAAGAGAGTTTACTTGTAAGAGAGCAGGTGGCACCTGGGAAAAGGGCAGGGATTCACGGCAGGAGATATATTTAGTTTCTGGACAGGCAGGTTTGTCACAGCAAGTGACCAAGGAAGTCTCTGGGCAGGCAGGTTGTAACGGTAAGTAACCGAGGCAGTCTCTGGACAGGCAGGTTGTCACGGCAAGTGACCAAGGCAGTCTCTGGGACAGGCAGGTTGTCACGGCAAGTGACCAAGGCAGTCTCTGGGACAGGCAGGTTGTCACGGCAAGTGACCAAGGCAGTCTCTGGGACAGGCAGGTTGTCACGGCAAGTGACCAGGCAGTCTCTGGGACAGGCAGGTTGTCACGGCAAGTGACCAGGCAGTCTCTGGGACAGGCAGGTTGTCACGGCAAGTGACCAAGGCAGTCTCTGGGACAGGCAGGTTGTCACGGCAAGTGACCAGGAAGTCTCTGGGACAGGCAGGTTGTCACGGCAAGTGACCAGGCAGTCTCTGGACAGGCAGGTTGACATGGCAAGTGACCAGGCAGTCTCTGGAACAGGCAGGTTGTCACAGCAAGTGACCAGGCAGACTCTAGACAGGCAGGATGTCACAGCAAGTGACCAGGCAGACTCTAGACAGGCAGGTATATACGACCTGATATGGTGGAGCCTCCAGGTAGGCTGCAGTCGGATGGCAGATGATCGCTCCCAGGTGAGCAGGCAAGAGCTGGGGATCTCTGCAGATGATGTCCGAACTTCCGGATGGAGCTGCAGTCGGATGGCAGATGATCGCTCCCAGGTGAGCAGGCAAGAGCCGGGGATCTCTGCAGATGATGTCCGAACTTCCGGATGGAGCTGCAGTCGGATGGCAGATGATCGCTCCTAGGTGAGCAGGCAAGAGCCGGGGATCTCTGCAGATGACGTCCGAACCTCTGGATGGAACTGCAGACGGATGGCAGACAGGCAAGCCGACAAGTAACAGGCAGGAAACTGGAATCAGGAGCTGATGGCTGAAACAGAGTTAGACTGCACAGGAACAACATTGCTCGGGCACCTACATTAAGGAGGAAGCCCTTAATATAGGGTGGAGTCCTCCAGTATTGGCTGGAGACTGATTTGGAAAATGCGCGCGGCTCCTTTAAGAGCGGGGGAGGGTGCGGGCGCGTGCCCTAAGGCCAGTAGCAGGGAAGGAGCGCGCGGGACCAGCAGGGCGGAAGGAGAGCGCCGAGGACAGGTGAGGAGAGCGACGTCCCTGTCTGGCAGCAGGCAGGGACGCGGGCGCTACACCTTATAATGGTTTCACACGAAGCCTTGACTTACCTCTGAACATAAAACCCGTGTGGTGTGGCACTGAGTGAGGTCTGCATTCATATGTCCTGCAGCCCACCCAGGACCCACGTTGAAGGTTTGGTGCGGGTCCTTCACAAGAATCTTGCCGTTTATTATATGAACATGTCTATTTAATATTTTGTATTTTTCTATATTTAATGTTTTGTTTGCAACGTTCAAGAAATCCTTACCTCCCGGATAGGACGAGTTAATGTTAATGTTTAATGCATAACCTTAATTGTCTCTTTGTATTTCACAGCCCTGGAGTGCTGTCGTTTACCATGGGGGAATGTGTAGCCCTGGTATTTAAGGTACACAATATCAGGAGGATGAGTGGAGAGGTAATGGTTAAGGGCTCTACATGACATCACATACACTTAGACACTCCCATAGGGAGTGTTCAGAGTCAGTCAGTGAGTCTTGCCTGGACCTGTGAGGAGGAAGGAGCAGAGTCTAGCTCGGGTGGCTCAGAACTGAGTTATCCCACTGTTGTGCAGTTCAGAGAAGTGGAGGCCAGTAAAGGTGAGCCAGATTACCTCAGCCTGGTCAGAGCTGTGCCCCACTGGCAGACGGACTGAGACAGCTATTGAGAGTGTGAGCAAGTCGAAAGGCACAGTGGAAGGAAATCAGAAGTGCATTAGGATTGAAGTATCCTGCACATTGTCACCGGTCACTGGAGACCGAAGCATCACTATAGCTGCACGCATAGTGGTAGAAGATCCAGAGGCTTACTGGACCTTAGGTAACAGAAAGCAGCCCTTGAAGTGTCAGTACGTAACAGGGGTCAGGTGGAATAGGAACTTTGAGCTAGGCCAAGCATATAAGAACCTAGTTTCATCACTGGAAGGCTCCACCACAAAACTGACCGGGCAGTACAGCTTGGAGAAGCTGGAGTTTATAGAGGGAACTACGCTTTATGCTGGTTGGACTCATCATCATTTTGAAAGTAAAGGAGGCCCCTGCCTTGCTCAACCATTGCCTCAAAACTCATCCTCCATCAACCCCATCAGCCTCCCTGGGACCTGCCGTACCATCTAACAAGTAAAAAGGTATGGAAAGACGCTGACGGTGTGAGACTGAGTTATTTAATTGCATGCCTGCACAACCCCACCATAACCATCGACCTGAGGGAAGAGTCCCACCTGTAGGGGACCCGACATCTAGCTGCCTCACCATCCCCTCAGAGCTCTACAGCAGCGCTGGTACAAATTACCAGAGAACTACAGGTGGCGTCACGAACTGTAAATATATCTATCCCCTGTAAATATACCCCCCAACATACGCCAGACCGCCAGGGCCACAGACCGAGCCACCGCTACCTGTGACATCCCCATAGACTTCCATGGGCTCGGCTCTGAGTACCCCATTGCCCTGGTAACCCACAATTGTGGTGGCGGGTCGACACATAGGCCTTGGGCGGGCTTCAAGGCAGCAATTGGTCTCCACTGTGGACCACTTTTTCGGCCACGCCAAACGGGTTTTTTTTTCTGTGGTTAGAGGCACAGGCATTGCGCTACCATAGCATGCTGGTGTCCTCAACGGCGAGTCGGCCTCCTCGCCTGCTCATGGCCCTGGCACTTGCCCGGGTGCTGATGCCGTCCCTGTCTCTGCTAGCGGTCAGAGAATAAAAGCCTTTGTTCACATCCAGGCTGTGATTTTGTACAGCCCTGAGACTTATGACAGCTGCAGCTCTGTTACAATGGATTGAATCAGAATTGGGTCTTCGCCTCCTGATATTAGTAACTTTTCACTGTATGCCGATGATGATCTCACAATCAAAAATGAAAAAGCCTAGAGAAGTTTTTCTCAATTTAAAAAAACAAAAAATGTTTAAAGCATTCTTGACCATAACCCCTTTTTTTTGCATTTTAATTTTTCTTCTTCCAAAGATCCATTTTTTTTTTTCATTTATTCGTCCACATAGGCGTGATAGCTTGTGGCTTTAAATTACACCATTTACTTCATTATATAATGTGCTGAAAAAAAGCAAGATAAAAATATCAGTGCGGGGTGATATGGTGAAAATAAAAATGCAATTCCGCCATTATTATTATTAGTTTTGTTTTGAGGGGGGAGGGATTACATTTACGCCATTCACTGTGCAGTAAAAACAACCTGGTAATGTGTTTTTTTAAGTTAGTACGGTTATAGCGATAAAAAAAATAAAATATGTTTGGTTTTTTTTAATTATTTTAGTGTTTTAAAATAACCCAAAGGCATGAACTGGGATATAAACTGGTGTGCGTGCAGCGTGTAAGCGCACGTTCACACTGGCCGCTGAACAGAAAAAAACAACGACAGAATCATAATGATTGAGTACCCTGCAGTAAATAAATAACAGCATAGTGCATGAAAATAATATGCGGTACTAAGTTAACATGTTTTTTGATAAAAATAAATGTGAAAGCCATCCCACCTCTTCACAGTAAGAAAAAAAAATTGGTTCACCATTTTCTGAGACACATAGGTAACTTTTTTTATTATTATTTTTCTGTCAATAAACCAGTGCGCAGATTTTTTTTTTTTTGCCTGGTGAGCTGACTTTTAATGCATTTTTATTGCATTTTGTATGTGAGGTGCGGAGACTGAAATACTACAATTTTGCCGTCTTTTTTTATGACGTTTTGATAGATTTTTACAGACGCGGAGACGTCGAATCTCTTTATTTTTTTTACATTTCTTTGGAAAAGAGGCTGATTTGAATGTTTATGTTTTTTCATTTTTATAACCTTTTTTACACTCTATTTTCCAGTCCAGGACTAGATTCTGATTTATTCGCTTGTGCGATTTACTCCGATTTCACAGCATATAGTAAAAATAACGATCTGCAATGAAGCCCACCATGATGGCAGCAAGATGGCCCCTCACAAGCCTTCTGTCCGCCATGACAACCCATAGCCACAGCGCGATTCTGACAGGAAAATCAAAATGGCTTCAAATGCAGCGACAAAACCCCCCCCCAAATATGTATTCGATGTCTCCGTATCCGTCAAAATTAATTTATACAGCAAAATTGCTGTGGTAAAAAGTAAAAAAAATTGAATGTTCCTTTCAAAAGGAGATTACGCTTTATTTTTTACCAGACGCAGATTTATTAACGTTTTAATAAAGCCATAGTCAGTAGACTTTCTCAGCTTGTTTTATTAAGTGAACCAGTAATCCACCATTCCTATGAGCCTAGAAGGAGAAACATATTCCCTTCTCAGCGCCACTGAAATCAGCGCCATCTTCTCCATGTTATTTTTCCCGCGCTTTTCTCATCCTATGGTTTTGCCCTTTCCCAACATGGCCGAAGCGTTGCACTTAGCGATCTGCGCATGCTCCGTTGTGCTTCCCGCCCTTGCTCCTCCCCCCAGCGCTGCGGATGGACACGTGGTTTTGTGTATGAAGATGGCGTCGGTGGCGGATAAGGAGGATGTGGAAGCGGGAGGAGGAGGAGGAGCGGTAGGACCCGAGTCTAGCCCGACAGGGGGCGGGGACAACCGCACCGGGTGAGAGAGGGAGTGGCTAACTTATAGTTTGGGTATGATTGTGTGTGAGGTGACATTGTGCGGGCTGTAATCCCATTCATAGTGGCGGCCATAGCTGGGCACGGGGCCAGCATCCTGTGTGTCCTGCGGAGGGGTCTGACAACCTTTCAGGGGTTTTCATGTAAATGGTCCTCACTCATTTCTCCTTTATATTGGTGTTTCCTTGCTATTTGCATGGCCTCTGCTTGCTGCCAGTGAATGGGAACAGTCCTGTCTCCAGATGGTGGAGGCTTTGTTGCTGTGTTTCCAGTCTGCATCATCCTAACACTCCACTGACACACTGTAACAAACCCTCAGCGCTGTATGTGGCTGATAGGATGCGAGTGTAGCAAATCCCAGCAGCGAGAAGCATCAGAACTGGGTAGAGATGTAAATGCTTCCATACGCTGACAGCAAGCAGGTAGAAAAAACACAGGTTTGTAGGTGTTTTCAATATGCGAGGGCATTTAAAGGGGTTGTCAATCTTTTTCATTTTTTTTGGGGGGGGGGAGGGACGTTTTCTTGACTATTCATGTGTTTGGGGCTAAACTAATTTTTACATTTCAATTCCTTAAATTTTGCAGCTTTTTGCCTCTTACAGGATCTTTTGTTTTCCGGTACGTTCACTGTTCAGCAGAGAAAAGGAAGAATCAGACGGCCGTATAACTCGGACAGGGATCGAAACGCAATGCATGGGCTGGCCGGCGACTCCACCTGACCCAAGCTTGAGAGCAAGTATTTCTATGCATGCCCGAGTCCAGCGTCCATGCATTGCGGTGTGATCCTCGTCCAAGAAGGGATAAAGGAGAATAAAAACTCTCCCATATTATAGTTGAAACGAGTTCACTGACGGATTCTCAGTTAATTCATTCTACATCCAGCAATTGACAGAGACTGTAGGAGGCAAACGGTGCGATCATTTTAGTGGTACCTGATATATACACATACATACAAGCAGGTTATATAATGTCTGCTTAAATCAATCCTGTTTTCCTAAACTACATAAAAAAAAAAAATACATTGAAGGCAATGCGACAGCTGATTTACAGGCAGCATGTATCAGGCACTGACTATAATCTCAGCCAGGCACGAATGATTCTGAAACGCTGCGGTATTACAGAGAAATACGCTGTAAGTGCCACTGGGGACAGTATGTATCCATGGTCAGGATTACCTTAAAAACAAAAATAAGCATACTAGGTATCGCTGTTTCTGTAAATGTCTAATCTAACCATATATAAAATTATTTACTGAAAACACAAAGGGCAAAAAATTAGCATTGCTTGTTTTTTTTTTGTTTTTGTTTTTTTTTTTTTTAAAAAAACAAAAAAAAAACTAGCCCTCACACAGCACCATCATCATAAAAATAGTCTCAGAAAACAGCAACACAAACTAACTTTTCTTTCATACACTAAAAGCGACTTACGGTAAGTTCATCCTAAATATATATATATATATATATATATATATATATATATATATATAATCACTTATACTAAGGTATTTCAGTGTATGGCAATAGGTTTTATCTCTTTTGGGCTGCATTGGAGTGCAAAGATGGCCGCAATGGCGGGGCCACATCAAGGGGAGGGCAATGGATTCACAAATTGGCTGCTGCAGGCAGTGCCATTTAAGTGGATAAACAGCAGCAAACTGCGCTAGCTCCATCTCCTAACGTGCCATGCCTATACTGGGGATAGCAAGTGAGGGGTTAATTGATGGCTTGGCTTTATCATAGACCAGGGTTCCCCAACTCAAGGCCCACCAACAGGTCATGTTTTCAGGATTTCCTTTGTATTGCACAGGTGATGCAATTATCACCTGGGCAATACTAAGGAAATCCTGAAAACATGACCTGTTGGTGGGCCTTGAGGACTGGAGTTGGCAACCCAGTCATAGACCATTAATATTTGATGTGTGGGGATCAGTCTCCTGACATCCCCATTCAGGAGCGGCCATGCTTGACACATCCCAATCACAGTGCCTTATAGTGGCTGCGGCTGGTGTTGCAGTTGAGTTCCATTTACATGATAAAATTCTGCAGTACCAGGCGCAACCACTTTGTACGTAAGGCGCTATTTCCTGTCACACAATAAAGTGGACGATGCGATTGGTGGAGTGCTTTGGTTCCTCTCAGTGACCTCCCTATCCATCATATAGTGTGAGCTCGGGGCCTGAGCCTGTTCCTTTACACGTTCAGGAGCCATCCGTCAACTGGAAACATTCTTTTATAAAAGTTACGGGTTTCATAAATAGGCAACACACAAGTTTATTTTTTTTTGTCTTTGCTTTTGTAAAATTTAGATTTTTTTTTTGTTGTTGTTCATGCCGGTTATAGAGTTTTTTTTTTTTTTTTTAATTATTATCCCCTTAATTGCACTGACATGGAAAATTATGTTACTGGGTCATTCTTACTGCACGATGAACCCCGTACAAGCAAAACTGAAAGACAAACAATGGCAGGTTTGCATTTTTTTTTTTTTTTTAATCATTTCATCAAACTTGTCATGGCTCTTGGAAGGAGGAGAGCAAAAAATAAATTTGGATAAACGGCTAGTCCCTACATTTTATATACACGTGGCCCCTCACAGATAGGAGCCGGCCTGGCATGGAAGCCATTTGGCCTCTCTGCACTTGCCGTCACCTGCCTCCACGTATGTCCGATGCCCTGTGTGTCACGTCCTTGCATGGGAGCACGGAAGGTTTTATTATATGTCCTGACCGTATTATTTCCATATCTTTGCAGTGACTCCATACAACTGAGCTCAGCAACTGCTCTGGACACCGAGTCTTCCAACGAAAAGGACGCTTTGGTATGTAACATGTTCATATTCATCCATCTGGTTTCTGGCAAATGATCGTATGAGCATCCAAAGCCGGTGTCTGCGTCATGCCAGAGACTAAAGTTCTGAAGGGCTCTTGTATGGAAGTGATCCACACCACATTCATCTCTGCCTCTTCTAGGACTCCACAGCAGAAGGAGACATCATGGACACACAAGGCGGCTCAGTGGATGAAGAAAATGGCCGGCAGCTCGGCGAGATTGAGCTACAATGCGGCATCTGTTTGAAGTGGTTCGGAGCAGATACTTTCGGGATAGACACCACGTATGTTCTTATAAGCCTTCTGTCTCTGCGCTTGCTTAGTCCTATGGACTCATGTATTCAAGCACCTTCATGTTTTTTTTTTTTTGTGTGTTTTTCAGGTCTTGTCTTCCGTTTATGACCAACTACAGCTTCCATTGTAACGTTTGCCATCACAGCGGAAACACCTACTTCCTGAGAAAGCAAGCCAGTAAGTGAATGATAGTTAATGCAGCCATCAAATTATAGGTTGGACTGTGCAGACATCGCTCCAGGATCTGTTGGGTCCCAGATTGCTCAATTAGGCACTGCAGGTCCGAGTGATATCTGGGAAATGCGAGACTACCGTCAGATACTCCAATGCAGTCCTCCATAAACTAGTCTTCAGGACTGGTTTTCTACTAGTCCTAAAAATGTAAGATTCTCCAAGACTTACCAGGTCTTGCATTAGATTATCACGACAGATCCTGGACCTTCCGGCAAATGATATTGATGCTGATCTGTCCTATTGTAACGAGTAGGACGGCTGCGAGATACCGGCCAACTGCACACGCTGCCCGGCAGAGATCTGTAGATGCGTCGTCACATTCACCTGATGCAGAAGAGAATGGAGCCAGATTGTCCTTTAAAGATTGTGCTAAGATTGGAAGTTATGATAGGATAGGGGATAACTTCCCAACTGCTGTCCCCCCCACCCCCTAATACCGAGAACTGGGCTCTGCCCTGCAAATGGAGCGGTGGGTGATCATCCGCACCTCATTGCATTCATTCTTAATGGGACCGCCCGACATATCTCAATCAGCGTAAGAAAGGTGCCCTGTTCTCCGTCGTCTCATCCTATATGCACCTAGGAGAATCATAAGGGTTACCGACTGTAATTGCGCATTTTAAGGAAAACTGTTATACCTCAGTGTTCCTAGGTACATCTAGGGTGAGACGATGACGAACTGACACCTTTATTGCTTCGTTTTTCTAGGGTGCCATCCTTCACAGCTTGGCAGGCTCACATTTAGGGACTCAAAAAAAAAAAATGCGCAGTGTCTTATATTGATTTTAACCCCTATCCCGACCCATGACGCCGACGTCGGCGTCATGAAAACCTGTGCCATACCGACCCATGACGCCGACGTAGGCGTCATGCTATAAATCATGTTACTGGGGGTCTGGGGTCACTGAAAGGTCACCCGACCCGCAGTAACAGGACCCTTACTGCATCACCACAGGGGGGTTGGCTTAACCCCCACGTGGCCACGATCGCTCTGATTGGCTGTTAAAAGTGAAACTGCCAATCAGAGCGATTTGTAATATTTCACCAATGAAACTGGTGAAATATTACAATCCAGCCATGGCCGATGCTGCAATAGCATCTGCCATGGCTGGAGACCGCGATCAGACCCCCCCCACACCATGTCACGGCGGTGATCGGCCGCCGCCATCGAAAGATGGCAGCAATCGGTCACCGCCGTCGCTGTCTGCTCCCCTGCTCCTGCGATCACCCCCCCCCCCCACCCCTCACCTTCCGACGTCCCCTACTCACCTCTCCCGGTCCACCGATGTCCCTGGATCCGTCCCGGCGGCTGCCCGGGATTCTTCATGGGCGCCGCCATCTTGGAAAATGGCATGCGCAGTGCGCCCGCCGGCCGGCGCATGCGCAGTGCGCCCTCCATTGTAAAAAAATTTATTTTGATCACTGTGATAAACTGTCAAAGTGATCAATATTAAAAAAAAAAAAGTAAATGAACCCCCCCCCCCCCCCCCCCCCGTCATAGGTAGGGACAAATAATAAAAAAAAGAATTTTTTTTTTTTTTCCCTAGCGGATTTTGCTGCTGATCCGCAGCTGATTTTGCTGCGGATCCGCGGCGGATATCGCGGCTGATCCGCGGCGGATTTCGCGGCGGATATCGCTGCTGATCCGCGGCTGATTTCGCTGCTGATCCGCGGCGGATTTCGCTGCTGATCCGCGGCTGATTTCGCCGCTGATCCGCGGCGGATTTTGCCGCTGATCCGCGGCGGATTTTGTTGCTGATCCGCAACTGATTTTGCTGCGGATCCGCGGCTGATTATCTGCTGATTCATCTGCGCTAGCGGGTATAGCATAAGGCGATCGCGTTATGCTATACCGTTACCAGCCGGTCAACGCTACGTGTTGAACGGGCTGGTAAAACGCAATATGAACCCAGCCTTAGGGTTAGAACTAGGGTTAGGGTTAGCATTAGGGTTAAGGTTAGAATTACGGTTAGGGTTGGAATTTGAGTTAGGGTTGGAATTAGGGTTAGGGTTAGAATTAGGGTTAGGCTTGTAGTTAGGTTTATGGTTAGAGTTGGGATTAGGGTTAAGGGTGTGTTGGGGTTAGGGTTATGATTAGGGTTTTTATTAGGGTTAGGTGTGTGTAGGGGTTAGGGTTGGGGTTAGGGGTGTGTTGGGGTTAGGGTTGGAGTTAGAATTGAGGGGTTTCCACTATTTAGGCACATCAGGGGGTCTCCATACGCGACATGGCGCCACCATTGATTCCTGCAAATTTTGCGTTCAAAAAGTCAAACAGTGCTCCCTTTATTCCAAGCCCCGACGTATGCCCAAACAGTGGTTTATCCCCACATATGAGGTATCAGCGTACTCGGGAAAAATTGCACAACAACTTTGGGGGTTCTAATTTCTCCTGTTAACATTGGGAAAAAAAATTGGGGACTAAAAATTATTTTTGTGGAAAAAAAATGATTTTATATTTTCACGGCTCTGCGTTATAAACTTCTGTGAAGGACTTAGAGATTCAAAGTGCTTATCACACATCTATAGGAGTTCCTTGGGGGATCTAGTTTCCAAAATGGGGTCACTTGTGGGGAGTTTCTACTGTTTAGGCACATCAGGGACTCTGCAAACGTAACATGACGCCCGAAGACCATTCCATCAAGTGGGCATTTCAAAACGTCACTACTTCCCATCCGAGCCCCGACGTGTGCCCATACAGTAGTTTTCTCCCACATATGGGATATCAGCATACTCAGGACAAATTGGACAACAACTTTTGGGGTCTAATTTCTCATGTTACCCTTGGGAAAATAAAAAAATTGGGGACTAAAAGATCCTGATTGTGGAAAAAATATGATTTTTT
Source organism: Oophaga sylvatica (assembly GCA_033576555.1). Lineage (NCBI taxonomy): Eukaryota > Metazoa > Chordata > Amphibia > Anura > Dendrobatidae > Oophaga > Oophaga sylvatica. Next base: position 521,717,931 of record JARQOD010000004.1, on the reverse strand, counting down.
TATTTTCATGCCCGGGCGTTATAAACTTCAGTGTAGCCCTTGGGGGTTCAAAGTGCTCACCACACATCTAGATAAGTTCTTTGCAGGGTCTAGTTTCCTAAATGGGGTCACTTGTGGGGAGTTTCTACTGTTTAGGCACATCAGGGGCTCTGCAAACGTAACAAGATGCCCGCAGACCATTCCATCAAGTCGGCATTTCAAAGCGTCACCACATCCCTTCCGAGCCCTGACGTGTGCCCAAACAGTGGTTCCCCCCCACATATGGGGTACTAGCGTACTCAGGACAAACTGGACAACAACTTTTGGGGTCCAATTTCTCCTGTAACCATTGTGAAAATAAAAAATAGTGGGCTAAAAAATCATTTTTTGAGAAAAAAAATGATTTTTTATTTTCACAGCTCTGCGTTATAAACTTCTGTGAAGCACCTGGGGGTTCAAAGTTCTCACTATGCATCTAGATAAGTTCCTTAGGGCGTCTAGTTTCCAAAATGGGGTCACTTGTGGGGGAGCTCCAATGTTTAGGCACACAGGGACTCTCCAAATGCGACATGGCAATCGCTAAATATTCCAGCATATTTTCCATTCAAAAAGTCAAATGGCGCTCCTTCCCTTCTGAGCCCTGCCGTGCACCCAAACAGTGGTTTATGACCACATATGAGGTATCTGTGTACTCAGGAGAAATTGCCCAACAAATTTTAGGATCCAATTTATACTGTTGCCCATGTGAAAATGAAAAAAACTGAGGCTAAAAGAAAATTTTTGTGAAAAAAAAGTACTTTCTTTTTTTTACAGATCAATTTGTGAAGCACCTTGGGGTTCAAAGTGATCACTATGCATTTAGATAAGTTCCTTAGGAGGTTTAGTTTCCAAAATGGGGTCACTGTGGGGGAGCTCCAATGTTTAGGCACACAGGGACTCTCCAAATGTGACATGGCAACCGCTAAATATTCCAGCATATTTTCTATTCAAAAAGTCAAATGGTGCTCCTTCCCTTCTGAGCCCTGCTGTGCGCCCATACAGTGGTTTATGACCACATATGAGGTATCTGTGTACTCAGGAGAAATTGCCCAACAAATTTTAGGATCCATTTTATCCTGATGCCCATGTAAAAATGAAAAAATTGATGCTAAAAGAAAATTTTTGTTGGAAAAATTAAAATGTCCATTTTTTCCTTCCACGTTGCTTTAGTTCCTGTGAAGCACCTGAAGGGTTAATAATCTTCTTGAATGTAGTTTTGAGTAGCTTGAGGGGTGCAGTTTTTATAAAGGTGTCACTTTTGGGTATTTTCTGCCATATAGACCCCTCAAAGTGACTTCAAATGTGAGGTGGTCCCTAAAAAAAAATGGTTTTGTAAATTTTGATGTAAAAAGGAGAAATTGCTGGTTAACTTTTAACCCTTATAACTTCCTAACAAAAAAAAATGTTGTTCCCAAAATTGTGCTGATGTAAAGTAGACATGTGGGAAATGTTATTTATTAACTATTTTGTGCCACATAACTCTCTGGTTTCACAGAATAAAAATAAAAAATTTGAAAATTACAAAATTTTCAGAATTTTCGCCAAATTTCCATTTTTTTCACAAATAAACGCAAAAATTATCGACCTTAATTTACCACTAACATGAAGCCCAATATGTCACGAAAAAACAATCTCAGAATCGCTAGGATCCGTTGAAGCGTTCCTGAGTTATTACCTCATAAAGGGACACTGGTCAGAATTGCAAAAAATGGCAAGGTTTTTAAGGTCAAAATAGGCTGGGTCATGAAGGGGTTAAGTCCCTAACCCCTGGAGCTTTTTTTGTTTTTCGCTCCCCTCCTTCCCAGAGCCATAACTTTTTTATTTTTCCATCAATATGGCCATGTGAGGGCTTATTTTTTTGCAGGACAAGTTGTACTTTTGAACGACACCATTGGTTTTACCATGTTGTGTACTAGAAAATGGGAAAAAAATTCCAAGTCCGGTGAAATTGCAAAAAAAGTGCAATCCATCACTTGTTTTTTGTTTGTTTTTTTTTTGCTAGGTTCACTAAATGCTAAAACTGACCTGCCAATATGATTCTCCAGGTCATTACAAGTTCATAGACACCAAACATATCTAGGTTCTTTTTTATCTAAGTGCTGAAAAAAAAATTGCAAACTTTGCTAAAAAAAAAAAAAATTGTGCCATTTTCCGATAGGAAAATAGAAGTGGATCCAGCTCACTCACAGGGCTCATTTAGAAATCAGCAAACACGTGTACAGGAGCCCTGTGAGTGAGCTGGATCCACTTCTATTTTTCCTATTGCTTTGGACACTGTGCAGCAGTGAGGACGCTGTGCTCCTTCTTGTGCCTGGAATTACATCTCAGGGTGTGAGCTAAAATTTTCTCTTCTGCCAATTTCCGATACCTGTAGCGTCTCCATTTTTTGTGATCTCTGGTTGGGTGAGGGTGTGTTTTTTGCTGCTGGGCTGACGTTTTTAATGATACCATTTTGGTTCAGATACGATCTTTTGATTGCCCGTTATTGCAGTTTAATACAATGTCGCTGCGACCAAAAAAAAACGTAATTCTGACGTTTTAACTTTTCTTCTCACTACGCCGTTCGATCAGGTTAATCCTTTTTTTTTTTTTTTATTGATCGGCCGATTCTGAACACCGCAATACCAAATATGTGTATGTTTGATTTTATTTTTATTGTTTTATTTTAAATGGGGTGAAAGGAGGGTGATTTGAACTTTTTATATTTTTTTTTTCATATTTTTAAAACACTTTTTTTTTTACTTTTGGCATGCTTCAATAGTTTCCATGGGAGATGCTGCCATAACCCGATTGCTCTGCTACATAGAAGTGATGATCAAATCATCTCTATGTAGTAGAATTGCTGACTTGCTATGAGCGCCGACCACTTGGTGGCGCTCACAGCAATCCGGCACTAACAACCATAGAGGTCTCCAAGAGACCTCGGGTTGTCATGCCGACACACCGGTGACCCGCAACCACGTGACACGGGTCATCAGTGTGCGTATTTCCGGCACGATGGCTGGAAACGCCATTTAAATGCCGCGTTTGACAGCGGCATTTAACTAGCTAATAGCCACGGGTGGTTCGCGATTCCACCCGCGGCTATTGCGGGCACATGTCAGCTGTTCAAAACAGCTGACATGTCCTGGGAAAGATGCGGGCTCAGTGCTTGAGCCCACATCAAAGGGAGGGAGTCCGACATCGGCGTAAATATACACCCAGTGTCAGGGGTTAATATATCAGTTTGATTTACCTTGCATGTCTCCCCTGAGTATGCCCCTATAATCTTCAGTTAGTTGAGCCAAAATTTTTTACACTGTTAGTGGGGTCAATGGGAAAAATAAAATGTAGATTTGTGGCCCCTGGCAGAGGAGCAATGGTTAGATGTATTGGAACAAACCCCTAGATTGTCTGTATCTGAGGGACAGAGGTTGACCATAAAACGCACACCGAAATTTTAAGGAGGGGGTCCTTTTTTTTTATTTTTTTTATTTTTTTTTTGTGGAATTTTCCACAATATATCTTGCCAGCTTGTTTATAACCTCTTTTTTTTTATTTCCCTCTTTTTGGTATATAACTTTAATATTAGATCATTAGGAGTCTTAATTCATAGTTTTACGAAAACTCTTTGTTTTGTAGACTTGAAGGAAATGTGTCTTACCACTTTGGCCAACTTAACGTGGCATTCCCGAAACCAGGATGAACACCCTAAGACTATGTTTTCCAAAGACAAGGTGATGTTGTCATTTCCTTTTCCCTATACCCGGGTTTATCGCCTCCTCGTATAAATGCAGGGATCACATCTATGAAGAAGATAACGATGAGGCTGGTTTATTTTGGATGTTAATATTTTTACTGATCCCTTTCCATGATCACCTTGTGTGCTAAAGTATCCAATTCTGTTTTTCCCATCTTTTGATTTAGAAACATGATAAATATCATTTATTCTCAAATTAGACAAAAAGCTTAATTATTACCATAGAGCAGTGATATATGGGAATTCAGATAAACTTCAAAAAGAGGGGGGAGGGGAAATCCTTTGGGTGTAAATGGAGCAGGAGATCCATGGCTGGAGATCGGTACCAGATGATGAATGGAAACGATTTACAAACTTAATTGTGACTTGGTTCTCATCTTGTTTCCTGTCTCCTATAGGACATTATACCTTTCATTGATAAGTATTGGGAGAGTCTGACTACTCGACAACGGCCAGGAAAGATGACCTGGCCAAACAGTATTGTGAAGACTATGGTACGTGTCAATAGTGGAATAAAACGAAGATCTGAAGTGCGCCTAAAGCCACCTCATATGTGTGACCTATGGTTCGGGCAATCAGTCGGTCACCAGCTACCTTGCCCAGGTCTCCTGTACCCAAGCGAATTTAGCCAGCTGAAAACTTTGTTCTCTTTGGTAGAGCCTTAACTCCTCCGACAATCATCTGTCCGGAGTGCCCAGACTATCGGTCAAACCCGTCGATATCGGCAGGTTCGCCTGACTTTAGTCCACTGTGTATGGTGGCTTAAGGCTGGGGTACACGACGACTTTGGCCGCACAGTATATCTCATTTCATGTTGCATCATAATTAAACGCCTTCACATCGCAACCCAAAACGTGATCACAAGAAATCAAAGCCTGATGCGTTTCTTGTTACTTGTATGTCGTGGTTGCACTAAATTGTGACAATTGCTTTCATTCTAGTTTGACGTAACATTGCAAGACAGCTGCCAAAGGCGTGTTGTAGCCTGTCACTAGGACGATTAGCCTTTTATGTGTAGGTTTATGTAATATAGTTTTTATTCTGTGACTTTTTTTTAAATTTCAGACTAAAGAACGGGACGTGTTTTTAGTAAAGGAGCATCCAGATCCAGGGAGCAAGGATCCAGAGGAGGATTATCCAAAATTTGGCCTGCTCGACCAGGTGACTATGGTTACAAAGCTGACATTTTCCCTCATTTAGCTCCATAAAGCAGACAGAAAGGCACCCGGCTAAGTCCAGAGAAAAATGGGAAGAGGATGTGGGACTAATCTCGGACTCTCAGTGGGAGAGCGTATTACAATTCATCCCCAAGGTCTCTATGAGTGAAGCCAGGAGAGTCTCACAACTCTACCTAACACATAGGGTATACAGGACCCGGTCTGGATGAAGAGGGCGGGCCTGAGGAGGGATTCCTGCTGTCCGCGCTGCTCTGAGGATGGGGCAGATCTCCTACATATGATGTGGTCCTGCCCTGCCCTACAGAACTTTTGGGTACAAACACTTAATTTGACACAGGAGGTAATGGGAGTGGATCTTATAAGGAACCCGCTGACGTGTGTATTGGGGTGCATGGAGGATATCGCGGTTGATGAGTGGGGAAAGCTGACCATAGCCAGAATCCTATATGCTGCCAGAAAGCTCATTGCGGCCCACTGGTTAGATGACAAAGCGCCAGTTAGACAAGAACTGATTAATAAGGTTAACTTTATTGTTATGATGGAACAGAACATATATGCGAAAAGAGGTCAACACATGCAGTTTGAGAATGTGTGGGGTGGCTGGATAGAGCACCCGGGCCTGGCTTCGGAGGCTCTTATGAGAGAAAGAATGCGTCTGCCTACGCGCCCTTGACCCTCTGAGTTGGTACTTTAAACAGAGATCGTAAGGGGTTGTCTCGAAAAAAGGATTCAAAATGTGACATGGTGTGTGATATGTGCAATGATTTAAAGGGACGGGGTTAGGGGGGAGGGGGGGAGGGTAGGGTACTTAGGATGTAAGAATAGTTATATTGCCTGTCAGGTTGAATACGGTTTATATTATATGCTAAAGTTAAATGTACTGTCAAAGTTTCATGCTGACAATTTTTAAATAAAAATCATCTGATTTAAAAAAAAAAAAAAGCAGACAGAAAAGCGGCTTCTCACATACCCGGCACAGCCATCTTTTTACTTTTTCGCAGCAGCTTCTTTATGATATCTGCCAATCATCCGTGGTTTTACACTTCGAACAGTAGATCTGCCGTCCTTAAGCATTAAAAACACATTTGCCACATCTGGTACTATACTGAACTTTCTTTGTTCTAGGACTTGGCGAATGTTGGCCCGGCTTATGATAACCAGAGGCAGAGCAACGCAGTGTCCAGTGGAGGTGGTTTAAATGGTGAGCGATCTCTTTGTACTGATTGTATTTCTCTATCGCTTCATTGGGGGACACATAACCATGGGTGTATGCTGCTGCCACTAGGAGGCGCTGACACTATGCATATGCAAAAATAAAGGTTGGCTCCTCCTCTGCAGTATACACCCCACCGACTGCAAGAAGCAAATCAGTTTTAGCTTAGTGTCAGTAGGAGGTGGACACAGGTCTCTCTGGAGACCCATATCTACCTATTGTGCGTCGTTCCTTTTCAGGTACTTCCGGAGGGATACAGTGTGAACAGTCACTACTGTAGTCCCACACAGAGACTATGAGTACGGCGTGTACTGCCACCCCGTATCCTCATATGTCTACTCGGCAGGACCCTAAAGGAGATCCTTAACACGGACGTGTGTTTGTGATCTCGAAAAGGAAGGAAGCCCTGGGCCTGCCTCTGTCTCCCACCCACTCGCCCACCAGAGCTGTCGGTGGAGGAGACTTGGACGTCCTACTACGGATGCCGGATGTCCAGCTCGCCTGACAGGTACTGTCTCGCTTTTCCCAGACAGGAAAGAAGATAGAAGAAATGAAGAAAAGAAGACAAAAAAAAAAAGAAAAGGACCCTATAACATTGTAAAAGGGAAGTTTGCGGTCATCTTCATTTCCCTTGGGGCACACCTAGGGGATCAGAGGGAGTTTTTTGTATGGGCCCCGAGCCTTTCCTCTTTGGGGCTACATCGCTGCTTCAGGCGCCCTGTAGCGCCGCTGCGCGCCCCTATGGGGGCCCCTGAGTTGCGGCTCCTTCTGTGGGGTCTTTTCGGAGCAATCGGGTCGCTCCGCCTCCCCCCCCCCCCTCCTCCGTCGGCGGCCGCGCTTTTTAATTGAGCCCCTGGCTTCATTTGGGGCCTAGTTTTTTTTACCGGCTCCGTTCCCCTCCCCTCTACTGCCCTTGCTGCTTCGGGGTTTGTGGTACCGCTGCGTTTTTTCCGGTGCAGCCCACCTCTTTATTCACGGTTCGGGGGCCTCCGCGCCTCCCCCACCCCTCCGCCGGCCGCAGACTTTAATTGAGGCCCCTGCTTCATTTCTGGCCTAGTCTTTGCGCCGGCTCCGCCCCTTTTTCCCAGACTTCCGGGCGGGCTTTTCTCCGCCCACCCTTCCTTCACAGCCCTGCTTAGGCTCCGCCCTCCTCTCAGCCCTTCAGAGGACTGCAGCCGCCGCCATATTGCTGCTCTGAACCGAGCGCTCGGTACCGACCCCCTTCTCTACCCCATGAGAGCGGGATCCCACGCAGCAGCAGCACACTTTTTGACTGATGCCATCTTCTGGAGCAGCACGACTTTTTCACAGTGCCTCTGCTATTATTTTGAAATTGTGAGTAGCTCTGCCTGCAGAGCTGACACCCTCCTCTGTCTCTCCTCTGTCCCCCAATCTACTGGCATCAGTCTGTCCCCTAGCCTTCTAGCAATTTGGGGCTGTTAATGGTCTACTCACCATGCCTAGACACTAAGGAGTGCTTGTGAACTGCCCCACAGGGCCATGGGGTACTCGGAACCGAGCCTATTGACTTCTGTGGGGGATGTCACAGCGGCGACCCCATCCGTGGCCCTGGGCACGCAAAAAAAAGGGGATATATATATAATTTTCTTTTCGCCACGACAGCACCCACTGAGAGAGGGGATCCGCCCCTAGGAACAGGAAACCTACAGAGAGATAAAAGGGGCGGCCCCCCTCGCTCCTCAGTTGGTTTCCTGTTCCTAAGAGAGGAACCTACTAAGAAGAGGATGCCTGGGCTAGGGAACCGCCTGCGCAGTATCTTTAAGAGCGGCAGGGGTTCCAGTACCAGAAGCAGCGTCGGGGGAGTTTTTATTCACTCCCTCCTCGACTGGGGATTACCACCTGGCAGGAACGGACACCAGGTGGAAATGCGAGGCCAGGAGCGATATAGCTCTGGCTCGCATAAATATGGCAATAAGGCTGCCCTACCTTTTTTAATCCGGGAGCCTTGATGGGATGTGAGTCGGCGTGGAGACCGCCGCCTCTTCGGCCATAATGCGGGCATAATTGGAGTGCCGGGGCAGGAGACGCGGCGCAGGCAGAGGCGCGCGTTCAGGTGATCGCCGGAGGTAGGATTCAGTCCTCCGAGGATACCATAGAGGCAGAGAGCGGTATAGAGCGGCGCGCATGCGCTGAGGCATGCAGAAACCCGGAAGTGAAGCATTACACTTCCGGGTCACCGCTACAGAAAAAAAAAAAAAAAAAGGGGGTTATTTTGCGGGCAGCTGTATAAAAGCACCGCTTGTGGGACCTCCGGTGTGCAGCAATGTCAGTTCCAATTGACCCTGTGTCGCACCTGTCTGACGACATGCCTAATCCACGTCGTAGCAGCAGCAGCAGCAGCAAAAAAGGTGAAAGTGGACGCTCCAAGCGAAGTGGTTCCACTAATAGAAATGGAGAAAAATTATCTCACTCCACGCCGCAGCCAGATCCCTTGATTTCAAAGCCGGTACTGTGCTGACAAGAGCTTCACTGGGTGAGTGTTTTTTAATCACACCTGTCAAGCTGATGGCCCTTCCTCCTCTTTCTATCTATCCTTAGGCGAAAAAAACGGACAAAACCAAACATAAAGAATGTGCCCTATGCTCCCAACCCCTCCCAGACGCATATTCTAAAAGATTATGTCAGATATGCATTGGCCATACGCTCCAGGAAGAAAATTCAATTAGAACGGAGGATATTCGTTTAATGATTAGAGAAGAGCTACAGGCCCTAGGGGGAGCAGGTAGTGTTACGGGAAGAAAAACCCTTAGAGAGGTCACCCCGCCTAAAGTGGGGTCTTCTTCAGACAGCGGAGAGCTAAATTCGCAAGATTCTGTGTCCTCGGAGGAGGAAGAGGAACATACATGCTTTCCAACTGATAGTATAAATAACCTGATTAAATCCATAAGAAACACTATGGGTTTGTCGGACGTTAAAGATCCAAAACTCCCCAAGAGATTATGTTTTCAGGTCTCTCCCAACGAAAGGGTAGAGTATTTCCTATAATTCCAGCCATAAAAGATATGGTCAAAAAAGAATGGGAGAAGCAAGGGCAGAGAGGTTTTATGCCAGCGGCATCCAAAAGACGATACCCCTTCAATGATGAGGATCTAACCTCTTGGGCAAAGGCACCTAAAGTGGACGCGGCTGTAGCCTCAACTTCTCGCCGGTCCTCTCTTCCAGTGGAAGATACTGGAATGTTATCGGATCCTCTGGATCGGAAAGCAGACACACTGCTTAAAAGATCATGGGAATCATGTATAGGTGCATTCAAGCCAGCAATATCATCCACATGTACGGGTAGAGCCTTGTTAATATGGCTAGACCAGTTGGAGGACAATATAAAAAATGGCCTATCCAGAGATAAGTTATGTGCCTCCATTCCATTAATAAAGGTGCAGCTGCCTTCTTGTCAGATGCGTCAATAGATTCTCTCGCGCGGGGTTAACTAACGCAGCTAGAAGAGCGTTATGGCTAAAAGTCTGGAAGGGGGACACACACATTAAGTCTAAGCTTTGTGCTATACCCTGCCAGGGTGAGTATCTGTTTGGAGCAGTACTAGATGACATCCTAACTAAGGCAGCAGAGAGAAAGAAAGGCTTCCCTAATCCGTACGTTCCATCCTATAGGAGATCATTCAGAAAGCCAGCGTTTGGCAGAAAGAAGGACTTTAAAGCCCAGAACTCCTGGAACAATAAGGACTTCAGACCGAAAGGAAATTTATTCGGTAAACGTCCCTTTAAATCAGGAGAAAAATTCCGGTAGTGCTAATCTACCTGTTGGTGGCAGGCTTTTACATTTCTGCTATCGCTGGGAAAAGATCACTTCGAACCCCTGGGCAATTAATATTATAAAATCAGGTCTAGCTCTGGAATTTGTCCGGAATCCTCCGGACTCCTTTCTATTGACTTCCTTAAAGTCTCAATCTCAACAGGAGTCATTAGAATTAGAAATTAAAGGCCTATTACATAAAAAGGTGCTAGTAGAAGTTCCGGTTCATCAAAGAGGGAAGGGCTTTTATTCTCCCTTGTTTCTAGTGTCTAAACCAGATGGTTCATTTAGAACCATAGTAAATTTAAAGAAGCTGAATACCTTTTTGAAGGCCCGGACTTTTAAAATGGAGTCTATACGATCAGCCATTAAACTTCTATTTCCCAGATGCTACATGGCGGTCGTGGATCTCAAAGATGCGTATTACCATCTACCAATACAAATCTCGCATCAGCAGTTTCTACGAGTAGCAGTAATATTAGAAGGCCGAATCCGTCATCTCCAATTCACAGCAATGCCCTTCGGACTATCCATGGCACCCCGTGTCTTCACCAAACTAATGCTGGAGGTGATGTCATACTTGCGAATAAAGGATACCCTGGTAATCCCATATCTGGATGATATTCTAATAGTGGGAAATTCGTATCTGCAGTGTGAGCACAGACTATCTGACGTAATTTCATCTTTGCAGAAATTAGGTTGGTTGATAAACTGGGAAAAATCCAGGCTTCACCCGGTAACCTGTCAGACGTTCTTAGGCCTTCATCTGGATTCAGTAAGTCAGAGATGTCTGCTACCAGAGGCAAAGAAATTAACTGTAATCAATAAAGTACGTCTTGTGGTAAATAATCCTATAATATCACTAAGAGCAGGCATGTCCTTACTAGGATCTTTAACCTCTTGTATTCCGGCAGTCCAGTGGGCCCAATTTCATACCAGGGAATTACAAAGATTCATCCTGCAGAAAGGAGAAAGTTTACAGGGACATTTAGAAAGTATGATATCCCTGCCAACGGAGGTGGTCATTTCCCTGAGGTGGTGGCTAGATCCAGATAATCTTTCGGGAGGGGTTCCTTGGATAGTAGTCCCCTCAAACGTAGTAACCACAGATGCCAGTCCCTTGGGATGGGGAGCGCATTTAAAAGACTTTATTGTGCAGGGAAAGTGGTCTAGATCTGAGGTAGAGGACTCGTCAAATATGAGAGAATTAAAAGCTATATTCTATGCTATATATAACTTTCTTCCGCAGCTACAAGGATCTCATACAAGGATTCTATCAGACAATACCACCTCTGTAGCATACCTAAACCACCAAGGAGGAACACGATCGGTAGCGCTCATGTCTATCGCGGGAAAAATTCTAAACTTGGCAGAAAATCATCTCCTATCCCTATCAGCACTGCATGTCAGAGGGGCAGACAATATCAAAGCAGATTTTCTCAGTCGCCATACTCTACATCAGGGAGAATGGATGCTCAGTCGTCGAATCTTCAACATGATATCAGTCAGATGGGGCAAGCCAGAAATAGATCTATTTGCCACAAGGAACAACAGACAAGTCGAAAGGTTTGCTTCATTGTTCAAGATAGACAGTCCGGACATACTGGATGCTTTACAGACCCCATGGAATTTTCGCCTAGCTTATGCCTTTCCTCCAATGATGTTACTACCAATTGTCATTCGGAAAATCAGGGAGGAAGGAGCAAGAATAATTCTAATAGCTCCATTCTGGCCCAAAAGGCCATGGTTCTCATGGCTGAGGACCATGTCGGTCTCAGATCCATGGATCCTACCTTGCGACTGGGACCTTCTCTCACAAGGGCCATGTCACCACCCTCAGGTCAAAGGCCTGAGCCTCACGGCTTGGAATTTGAAAGGCAGCTATTAAAGCAAAGAGGGTTTTCAGACGGTCTAATTAATACCCTTCTGCATAGTAGAAAAGAGATTACAACTAATATATATGCCAGAATCTGGAAAAAATTCTTAACATTTCATTCGGCACACCTATCTGATGAAGTACCTATCCCGGCTATCCTAGAATTTTTGCAAAAAGGACATGAATTAGGTCTATCAGTAAATACGCTTAAGGTCCAGGTGTCAGCTCTAGGAGCCTTATACAGTCATGACGTAGCAGGCAATAGATGGGTGGCTCGGTTTATCTCAGCCTGTCATCGAGCACAACCAATATATATATATACCACAGATGCCATCTTGGGACTTAAACTTAGTTCTAGACGCCTTAATGGAAGATCCATTTGAACCCCTCCATTCAGTTCCAATAAAATATGTTTCATTTAAAACCATTTTATTAATAGCCCTGGTCTCAGCGAGAAGAGTGAGTGATCTCCAGGCCTTATCGATAGATCCTCCTTTCCTGTCAGTATTTCAGGACAAAATAGTCTTAAAAACAGACCCATCTTATCTCCCTAAAGTGGCGACAAAATTTCATAGATCCCAGGAGATCTACCTTCCTTCCTTTTATGATAATCCCTCATCACCACAGGAAGAGAAACTCCACACTTTAGATGTTAAAAGAGCCGTCTTAAAGTATCTAGACAGGACTAGACCCTGGAGGCAGAGTAGGGCTCTCTTTGTCTCATTCCAGGGTAGCCGTAAAGGTGCAGGAGTGACAAAAAGTACACTGTCTCGATGGATTAGAGACGCGATATCTCTGGCGTATGTTAAAAAGGGAAAGTCCCACCACAAGGCGTGAAGGCACATTCCGCACGGGCTATATCTTCCTCATGGGCGGAAAGAGCAGATGTTCCGATAGACTTTATATGTAAGGCTGCAACCTGGGCTTCACCTTCTACCTTCTATGATCACTATAGATTAGATCTATCTTCCTCAACAGACCTAGTGTTTGGTAGATCAGTCCTTGACACGGTGGTCCCTCCCAGGTGATAGTCTCTGAAAATCTCTCAGTGGGTGCTGTCGTGGCGAAAAGAAAAAACCGGATTACTTACCGGTAATGCTCTTTTATAGAGCCCACGACAGCACCCACTCACTTTCCCCCCCTAGTTATGATATGCACGGTGTATTCCGTTGGGTGAAGGGTTGAATGTATATAATTGCTGTACATAGTCTAGTAGTGTAAATATGTATATATATGTATTATGGTGCAAATTAACTGAAACTTGTGTGGCGGTTCCTCTCATTCTCTGTAATCCAACTGAGGAGCGAGGGGGGCCGCCCCTTTTATCTCTCTGTAGGTTTCCTGTTCCTAGGGGCGGATCCCCTCTCTCAGTGGGTGCTGTCGTGGGCTCTATAAAAGAGCATTACCGGTAAGTAATCCGGTTTTTTTTTTTTACAGGGATAATGTTCGTGTACAGTCATGGCCAAAAGTTTTGAGAATGACACAAATATTATATTTTCACATTATCTGCTGCCCTCTGGTTTTTATGTGTGTTTGACAGATGTTTTTATCACAGACAGAAATATAATTGCAAACATATGAGTGACAAAAGCTTATATTGACAGTTAGAATGAGTTAATGCAGCAAGTCAATATTTGCAGTGTTGACCCTTCTACTTCAGGACCTCTGCAATTCTCCCTGGCATGCTCTCAATCAACTTCTGGACCAAATCCTGACTGATAGCAGTCCATTTTTGCACAATCAATGCTTTCATTTTGTCAGAATTTTTAGGTTTTTGTTTGTCCACCCGTCTCTTGATGATTGACCACAAGTTCTCAATGGGATTAAGATCTGGGGAGTTTCCAGGCCATGGACCCAAAATCTCTATGTTTTGTTCCCTGAGACATTTAGTTATCACCTTTGCTTTATGGCAAGGTGCTCCATCATGCTGGAAAAGGCATTGTTGATCGCCAAACTGCTCTTGGAGGGTTGGGAGAAGTTGCTCTGGTACCATTCTTTATTTATGGCTGTGTTTTTAGGCAAGACTGTGAGAGAGCCGATTCCCTTGGCTGAGAAGCAACCCCACACTTGAATGGTTTCAGGATGCTTAACAGCTGGCATGAGACAAGACTGGTGGTAGCGCTCACCTTGTCTTCTCCGAATGAGGCGTTTTCCCCGATGTCCCAAACAATCGAAAAGGGGATTCATCAGAGAAAATAACTTTACCCCAGTCCTCAGCAGTCCACTGCCTGTACCTTTTGCAGAATATCAGTCTGTCCATGATGTTTTTTTCTGGAGAGAAGTGGCTTCTTTGCTGCCCTCCTTGAGACCAGGCCTTGCTCCAAGAGTCTCCGCCGCACAGTGCGTGCAGATGCACTCACACCTGCCTGCTGCCATTCCTGAGCAAGCTCTGCACTGCTGGTAGCCCGATCCCGCAGCTGAAACACTTTTACGAGACGGTCCTGGCGCTTGCTGGTCTTTCTTGGGCGCCCTGGAGCCTTTTTGGCAACAATGGAACCTCTCTCCTTGAAGTTCTTGATGATGCGATAGATTGTTGACTGAGGTGCAATCTTTCTAGCTGCGATACTCTTCCCTGTTAGGCCATTTTTGTGCATTGCAATGATGACTGCACATGTTTCTTTAGAGATAACCATGGTTAACAGAAGAGAAACAATGATGCCAAGCACCAGCCTCCTTTTAAAATGTCCAGTGGTGTCATTCTTACTTAATCATGACAGATTGATCTCCAGCCATGTCCTCATCAACACCCACACCTGTGTTAATGGAGCAATCACTGAAAAGAGGTTAGCTGGTCCTTTTAAGGCAGGGCTGCAATGATGTTGAAATGTGTTTTGGGGGATAAAGTTCATTTTCTAGGCAAATATTGACTTTGCAAGTAATTGCTGTTAAGTTGATCACTCTTTATAACATTCTGGAGTATATGCAAATTGCCATTAGAAAAAGTGAAGCAGTAGACTTTGTAAAAATTAATATTTGTGTCATTCTCAAAACTTTTGTCCATGACTGTAGTGTTTCGTGATGCCACCTGTGGTACCTGGTCAGGATTACCAGCGCTGCAGCTCAGATCCTCTGGAAGTGATAGTATTTTGCAGCCGGTTGGTAGGCCTCCCATAGGTGAGGCTGTAGTCTTCCAGGGCAGGTAGATGTTAGATGTTTGAGGAATGGAGCTGAGGGATGTAGCAGAGAGGAGTGTGCGCCGCTGGAACAATCAGGGAGGCAGTTCACGTGCAGTTTCAGAGTTCTACTCAGTCTGTTGCATGCCGTACAGATGCCCGCTTGGCACTGGGTCCTCCGAGAGAGGGATCCATCAACCCCCAGGTAGATGGGTCGCACTTTCCAAAGACTTCCTGGCCTTCTCTCTCTCTCTGTCTATGCTTTTACACTCCTTCATTCCTTTTTAGCACCTCACCACTCAGACTGCGGATCCTTGTCGGGAAACAGACTGTCTGTGCGTCCTTGGTCCTATTAGCTTCCTTCCTCAAGATACTGCTAGTGGTTGGTGGCAATGACCCATAAAGTGATCACCGCCGTCGGCTTACTGGCAGAGCCTGAAGCTTTCCCACTAGTCTAGGGACCGAACCATGTTTTGGCCTGTCCTTCCGATCTCGGAATGGGCCACAGCTAGTTTTTTCTCACGGCCTGTGCCCAAGGACCTTTTTTTTTTCTGCACACTGCTCTAGCAGCCTCTTCCGGAGAAAGACAAAACTGTCTTCTCACACACACAGCCTAAAGTTGCTACTAACTCCAACCCTTGGCTAACCAGTCTGAGTCAGACCATCCTCCCGTAGGGTACGTCCGTATGCTCAGCTGGCATGGTGTGTTGGAGGCAATGTTGGAGTCTAAGGGAGTGCTCCCTCCTTACCTAGGAGTGGGGTGTCACACCTCTGGTTGAGGTGCAACATCTCTGTGGCAACTGGACCCACAGGGGCGCCACACTTGCTCCTCTGCCAGGCCTGCAGCACCCCATAGCACCCACTACCAGGAGTCCCTTTCTGCCCTAGGCGAGTCTGAGACCCCTATCCTGGGATGGGCTCCCTCTCTGACGCAGTCGATTGTGGGTTTCACCAGGGTAGCACAGACCCTGGTGGCCGTGATAGACTGATTGGCTCTTCCAACTGCAGTCGCCAGTGGATCACAGGTTTCTCCGCCGGGCACTTACATCTCAAGCCGCAAGAAGCCCGGACAGGAGCACCGGTCTAAGTCCTTTTTTCCGCCTAATCTCACCAGCCGAGCCTTCTCGGCGAGATCCCTCTTCCGGGTTCCCCTCTCCCGAATCTGACGACACATCTTCGAACACGCCTTCACGGCATGAGTCGGACCTGTATCCAGAACAGGCCTCCAGTATATAGATATGGCGCAGAGCCTGAATATGGCGGTCAACCAGACCTTAGGCATCAAACATACCTCTACGAATCCCGCAGATCAGGTGGTTTCGTTTAGACTGTCTAAACTACCTTCCAAGGTCTTTGTCCCACACGCTGAAGTTGGTGAGGGACTCAAAAGGGAAAAGGACAATCCGACCAGACGCTTTCAAAGAGGGAAGCGCCTCGGCATCCGGTACCCCTTCTCCCCTGAGCTCACCGCTAATTGGACGACTTCCCCTTCTGTGGACCTGCCAGTTCACAGACTAGCACGGTCCTCCCACCAGCTCCCTTCAAGGATTCCAACGATAGAATTATAGGATTGCTGGAAAAATCAGCCCTTGAAACGGCGGCTTCTACATTTGCCCGGGCTTTGCCCCTGCCAAAGGCCATAGCCAGATAGGCAAAACAACTTCGGGAGAGCATCATTGCGGGAGTTCCACCGAGCGGGCTTGACGTCCTCGCAGACCAAATTCCCTATGCTGGACATACTTGGCAATATGGGAGCCATCCATTGGAACATTTGGCTCAAAGCATGGCAAGCGGACCTTTCATCAAAGAAGTCACTTACCTGTCTCCCCTTCCCGGGAGGCCGCCTCTTTTTGGCTCCACCATTGGACTAGATCATTAAGGAGGCGGCTGGAGACACGAGTTCCCTCCTTCCTTTTCAGGTTTCCGGAGGGATACAGTGTGATCAGTCGCTACTGTACTCCCACACAGAGACTCCCACCCCGTATCCTCATGTCTGTTCTCTCGGCAGGACCCCAAGACAAATCCCTGACACGGACGTGGGTTCAGGTGATCTGAAAAAAAAAAAAAAAAGGGAAAAGACCTGGGCCTGCCTCCGTCTCCCACCCACTCGCCCACCAGAGCCTGTCGGTGGAGGAGTCTCGGACGTCCTTCGACGATACCGGACGTCCAACTCACGTTAGAGGTACTGTCTCACTTCGTACCCGGAAGGGGCCTGAGATCGGTTATTCGACTCCCGTCCCCCAAAGGATCCCGCTCTGGGTGCGGGTTTCTTGCTCCCATCGCCTCCCTCCTCTGTAGGGGGTTATCGTTTCCGTACCGAAATAGGAATGCTTCACAGGTTTTTATTCAAACCTGTTGGTTGTGCCAAAAGAAGGGCGACGTGGTTTGGCCCATTCTGGATCTCTAGTTTCTGAACTCGAGAGTCCGCCTGTGACTCTTCAGGATGGAGTCCCTCCGCTTTCTAATTGCTTCCATGAGGGCGCAGGAATTTTCCAAGGTCCTCAAGATCAGGGCCTCCCTTCTCTACCTACATCACTGGGAAACCGCTTCTCAGTGGTCTGCCGGTCAGAATTCAGACGAATGTTGCCACAGCGGTGACATGCATCGATCACCAAGGGGGGTCCAGGAGTCCCCTGGCGAGGGTCAAGGTATCCAGGATTCTTCACTGGGCGAAGACGACGTTTCCGACAATCTTCTGGGGGGCGCCCCCTGGACGCTGTCACAGGGACTGATCTTCCACCAGAGTTCTCAGTGGTTCATTTGACAGCGTGGCTGTTGAAACTGCGGTTCTAAGAGCGTCCGATTTCTCAGATCGGGTGTTACGCTCCATGATCCAGGCTAGAAAACCGTCATCTTCTAGGAAGACCTGGAAGGCCTATTTCCTCCGGTGTGAGTCCAATGGTTTTTTACCAATGTCTTTGTCGCTTCCCTCCTTTTTGGCCTTTCTCCAAACAAGCTTGATGCTGGCCTTGCCCTTAGTTCTCTAAAGGGGGCAGGTACCAGTTTTCTCTATCTTCTTTCAGGAGTCCTTTGTCCCGTTCTCAAGTCAAAACTTTCCCTCTAGGGTTTTTTCACCAGGATAGGGTGGTGTTGCAGCCTCCACCTTCTTTCCTTCCCAAAGTGGTATCCACTTTTCACCTGATAGAGGACTTTGTACTCCCTTCCTTCTGTCCAGCTCCGACTCATTCTCCGGAGCATTCATTAAACAGGCTAGACCTGGTCAGGGCAGTGAGGATCTATCTCACTAACACCCCTTCCTTTAGGAAGTCGGATCTCCTATTCGTCATCCAGATGACGCATGCCTGCAAGGCTACGATTGCACTCTGGATCAGGTCCGCAAGTTCGGAGGCTCACTGGTTAAGAAGAGGCTCACTCTTCCCGGACAGTGGGCGCCTTCTGGCCGGGACACATGGGGCATCCGCTCTATAGCTCTGCAAAGCGGCAACCCGGTTTTCCATTCACAAGTTTGCAAAATTGTTTCGGGTCCATACCTTCACTTCGGTGGACTCCAGCCTATGCAGAGGTATCTTGCAGGCGGCAGTGGTAAGCTCTTTGATCGCAATAGAGTTTTCTGCTGTTTCCCTCCCCATGGACTGCTTTGGGACGTCCCATGGTTGTGTCCCCCAATGAAGCGATAGAGAAAACAGGATTTTGGTTGCTTACCGTAAAATCCGTTTCTCGGAAGCCTTCATTGGTGGACACAGCACCCTCCCATGTTTTTTTCTACAACTCCTGTTTCTTCTTCTATGTGCTATTGTTACAGTTGAGTTGTCCGTTTGTTATTCCATCATGTTGTTCTACTGCTTTCTCACTAACTGATTTGCTTCCTGCAGTCGGTGGGGTGTATACTGCAGAGGAGGAGCCAACCTTTAATTTTGCATATGCATAGTGTCGGCGCCTCCTAGTGGCAGCAGCATATACCCATGGTTATGTGTCCCCCAATGAAGGCTTCCGAGAAACGGATTTTACGGTAAGCAACCATAATCCTATTTTAGGTGACGGGTAATATTTTAAGAATTAAGAGCTCTATCAAAGCTTCATTGTTATTCTGAATGTGTTTATATAATATAATAAAGTTTAATTTCCTCCTGGCTGCTGGGATTTTAGTTCGGCAGCTGCACATATTTAGGATGATTAACCCGATATCTGCAGGTTTAATAGACATTTTTGATGTGACAGGTTCCCTTTAAAGAAGTTGTAAGGGACATAACGATTGACAACCTATCCCTAGGATTACTCATCAATATGAGATTAGTGAGGGTCCAACGCCTGGTACTGCTACTGATCAGTTGAAATCTGTTCCAGCAGTGACCGGATGCACACTATGCACTGAGTAGAAAACCACAGCAGCACGAATGGCCTAGTGGTCTCTGCTGGGTACTGCACTTTATCTCCTGTTCACTTGAATTGGCATATAAACTGCGCTACTTGGCACTAGCCGCAAAGCAATGTACAGGGGCTGTGGTGTTCCTCTCAGTACATCACTTATTCCTGGCCGCTGCTGGAGAGGATATAAGCTGTCAGTGTCAGCTGTCAGACCGCCACTGCTCGCCTATTGATAATTATGTTCTGCTTGTGCCATAGATCATTTTTAGGGTCCTTTCCTACTTCCCCACTGATATTGCAGGAATGCATAGCTCCTGTGTGAGCTAAGTACAGGCTCAACAGAGAATGATGGGAAAAATACGGCTTTCTTTATCACTTCATTGGGGGACACAGGTAACCTTGGGTGTATGCTGCTGTCGCTGGGAGGCTGACATTACGCAAAAAAGGAAAGTTGCTCCTCCACAGCAGTATACACCCACCGACAGGCACAAAGCCCTTCAGTTTAAGCTTGGTGTCTGTTGGAGGCGGACCTGGATCTGCTACTAGATCCGCATCTTCCTTTTTAGGTTCCCTGTTTGTGTTTATTGACCTTTTCCCTTTGTCTTTTAGGTTCTTCTTCTTAGGTAACAGGGTGTAAATTCTCACCATATTTTCCCGTATTTATGCGACAGAGAGCAGTGTGGTGTCACCCACATCGCCCACTCTCCGGCCCGCAGGCAGGACCTATTACCCTGTCACCTTTATGGGGGTGTTTCAGGGTGATTCCTGGTGGCCGGGCCTTTGCCTTTTCCTCACCCCACCCCTCTCCTTGGAGAAGGTTGGGAGGAAGATGATGGTCACCAGCGGTGGTATATCCCCCCCCCCCTTCTTGTAAGGGGTTGATGCCGTCTTCTGCAACTTCTGGAGACGGCATGGGAAGGAGGATCCCGGATTTCAGCAACCCTTTCCCACTCGAGGGCTCCTGATTTGATCCTCATAGCTGCAGAGGGATCGCGGGACTCACCGACAGGTATGTCTCCCTCCACAACAGCAGGCATCATCCCACACTGTCCCTTCATCGCAAGGGGACAGGGCGGCATTAGGGAACAGTCGGCAGCCGCAGCCATATTTCCCATGGCTGGGCTCAGCACTTTCGGGCACTCCCCCTCTCTTTGCTGATTGCGCACCTTCCCTGCTTTTGCTAGGCCGTCTCCGGCGCGTGTTTAAATCGCGTTCTCTTTTTACCCAATAGGAGGTGTTTTCCTCATATTCTTCTGAGCTATTTCTGCTCCTATCACGAAGCTTCTCCTTCCTGGCTGTTCACTCCTCCAGCGTGTCAGCTATTGGAGGGGGACCTTCGTTTTCGCCAGCAGGCAGATTGTCTTGACTGTTCACGCCCCCGGCTTTCTCTTTTGCCGGCAGATTGCAGCGCTGTAGGACAAGCCAAGGAGACTCTGCATGGGCGGCACGGTGGCTCAGTGGTTAGCCTTGCAGCCCTGGGGTTCTGGGTTCAAATCCCACCAAGGACAACATCTGCAAACACTTCCCAGAAAGAAAGCAGCTTGATATTCTCTATCCCTTTAGCCCAGACGTTGTTGGTAGATGGGCAGAGTCCCCTAATATGGACCTGCCGGTCTCTCGCCTGTCTTCTAAGACAGTCTTGTCTCTACCGGTTGGTGCTTCCCTTAAGGTTTCTAAGGATAGACAGAATCCTTGGTTAAGTCCGCTTTAGAAGCAGCTGGCGCTTCACTCTGTCCCATTTTTGCTTCCACCTGGGTGGCAAAGTCCATATCTGCCTGGGCTAGAATGCTTCGCCAAGGTATCCTAGCAGCAGCTCCTCCGAATGAGATGGCAGATTTGGCAGATCAGATTGCCCATGCCGGCAAATATCTTTTGACCGCTTCCTTAGATACGGCCGGTTGTTCCACCAGGACTACCAGCAATATCGTTGCTATTCGCTGCATTCTTTGGTTGAAAGCGTGGAATGCAGATCCACCGTAATTTCCGATGCTACCAGTGGAAAAAGCACCTCGCTTCCCCAGTCCAAGCCTAAACGTCTTTTTAATAAGGAGAGGTTACTTCAATTTCGTTCTTCGGACTTGTGTACTTCAGGAACACCTCCAAACAGGACCATTATGACCAAGGAGAGTAAGAAGCCATCTTTCAACCTGTCCCTCACGCATCAGGGGTCGCTCCTCTAGTCTTCAGGTCCGTTGTTTGGGTGTCAATGATTCCTGGCCAGAGAGCAGTCACGTCAGTTTACAAAATAGACTCCCCCCCCCCCGGAAGGACGTTACTTCGGTCTCGCTCGCCAAGAATAGTCTCAGGTTCCAGGGGATCTCAGCCGTCTCTTCCCAACTCCCCAGGAGAATCTTTTCCAATCCCCTGAACAAACGGTTCATGGTCAATTCCAAATTTGTAGTCAGAAGGACGAAGCTCATCCCATTTTGGACCTCAACGATGAACCGCACGTTGGGATACGTCATTTCAAGATGGAATCCTGCGTTCGGTAATGCTCCATGGATTGGGCGATTTGTTTGTTCTCAGACATTCAGATTCTTAATATCACATTCCTGTTTGTGTTCAGAATCAGAGATTCCTACGGTTTGCGATCCAGGAGGATCACTGTCTGTTACGGATCTTCCCTTCAGCCTGGCCTCTACCCCCAGAGTGTTCACGAAGGTCATGGTAGCTGTCATGGCCATCCTTCGCTCCAAAGGGATTCTCATATTCCCTTATTTGGGCGATCTTCTGATCAAGGGTCAATCCTGTCGAGAATGCTACCAGAGTCTCCAGATCACGCTAGACAATCTGGTCCATCTCTGCTGGATAGTCAACAAGGAGAAATCATCCCTGACCCCAGCACAGCACCTGGTGTTTCTGGGCATGAGGTTCGACACGGCCCAAGCCTGTGTCTTCCTGCCAAAGGAGAAGTTTTTCTATACCAGGGGGTCTGCACTCTAAAATAACCAGCTCCTCTCACCCTATGGTCCTGCATGAGAGTTCTGGGGAAGATGATTGCCACCATGGAAGCCGTGCCTTTTGCCCAGTACCATACCTGTCTTCTTCAGCTGGCCCTCTTGTCAGCTTGGGACAAGAGGACCGTCTCTCTGGATCGACCCGTGCTTCTGCCTCTCAAGGTGAGGCAGTCCCTGACCTCTGCATCAGTACTACAAGGGAAGTCCTTCCTTCCTCACCGGTGGCAAGTCATCACCAGCGACACCAGTCTCCTCGGTTGGGGACCGGTCTTTCTACATCACTGTCACGGGGCAGTAGGGGAAAACGGGACGAGGAACCTGGGCCCCTGAACTGCCCCTAAGGCTAAGGGGGTGCCCTGTCTTTTCTTAACTTGGGGGTACCCTTGAAGGTAGGGAGGCCCAAGTCACCGACCTGTTCCTATCTCCTGTTTAGCCCTGCGCTAAACCCCCAACCCCCTCTCCAGGAGGTGAGACAGGGAATTAAGTGAACTCCACCATTATAACAAAAGGAAAGAAAAGACCGACACCTAGGGGACAAGGCAACTAAAAAACAAAACTTTGCTTTCTCTGCTGCAAAGCACAGCAGAGTAAGGCACCAGATCACAGTATACAGCTGCAGCACCAGAAAAGCTCCTGACTCCAGCTTGGTTGGTTTCCAAAGAGGAAGTGTATCACCAACAGTCAGCTGATGCATCAGGTGACCTTTTAAAGGATGGTGGGAGTGGTCACCACCTGCATCAGCAAACTCTGCAGCAATGTAATTATACCAGCGGCCACCGGGGGAAAAACAGACATTAACCCCTGATGGCCTGAAAGGAAAAAAGTTTTAATAAGAAACGCAAAATCTGCCACATATCCAGAAATGAATCATGACATTCACACAGCGCAGAGTCACTGGAACACCCAAGAAGCCACTCTCCCCATCAGTCTCCTGGAGATCAGGGCAGTTTTCTTTGCCCTTTGCCGCTGGCAGCTCCTCCTTGCAGGCCAGCCGGTCCGCATACAGTCGAACAACGCCACCGTCGTGGCCTACGTAAACCATCAGGGCGGGACTCGCAGCAAACAGTCTATGGTAGAGGTAGCAAGGATTCTGCGTTGGGCGAAACGTCATGTTCCCGCCATATCAGCAGGTAACATTCCTGGGGTGGAAAATTGGGCAGCCGATTTTCTGAGCCATCAGGGTCTTGCATCGGACGAGTGGTCTCAGCCCCGCCATTTGCAACCAGGTATGCCAGAAATGGGGCACACCGGATGTCGACCTGATAGCGTCTTGGATGAACCACAAGGTTCCTCAGTTCGTTGCCAGGTCCCGGGATCCGCTAGCCATCGGTTGCTATGCTCTAGTAATCCTGTGGTCCCAATTCCAACTGCTTTATCTTTTCTGCCTCTCCCCTTGTTTCTGAGAGTCGTGAAAAAGATAAAGGCAGAAGGGATCCCCATAATCCTAATAGCTCCAGACTGGCCAAGCCGGTGAACATGCTTATGGACGCTCCCTGGAGGCTTCCAGACCGACCGGATCTTTGTTCGCAAGGCCCCCTCTTCCACCAGTATTCACAGTCTTTGAGTTTAACGGCATGGCTGTTGAGGCTGCAGTTCTGAGGGAGGCTGGTTTTTTCCCATCAAGTCATCCAGACCATGATTAGGGCGAGAAATTCAGTATCCTTGCGTATCTACCGCAGATACTGGAAGGCCTTCTTCCGGTGGTGTGAGGACAACAATTTGGTTCATCTGTCCTTTTCCCTTCCTTCCATCCTTGGTTTTCTACAAGAGGGTCTTGACTCGGGTCTATCACTCCGTACCCTTAAGGGGCAAGTTTCCAGTCAATTCTTTTCCAACGAAATCTGGCCTCTCGTTCCCAGGTAAAGACTTTTCTTCAAGGAGTCGCCCACCTGGCACCTCCTTATCGTCCCCCGATAGATCCATGGGACCTTAACCTTGTCCTTCTCACACTCCAGCGTGCTCCTTTTGAGCAAATTCAGGACATTCCTTTTTCTCTCTTGTTTTGGAAAGTTGCCTTAATTGCCGTTATGCCCATCAGGAGAGTCTCTGAGCTAGCAGCATTATCCTGCCATTCTCCGTTCCTGATTCTACATCAGGAGAAGGTAGTTCTCAGACTTGTTCCTTCCTTCCTGCCTAAGGTGGTCTCTTCATTTCACATTAATGAAGACATTGTCCTTCCTTTGCTATGCCCCTTTCCGGTCCATCCCCTGGAGAAGTCCAACCATAAGTTGGATCTGGTAAGAGCTATCCGAGTCTACCTTTCAAGGACTGCTTCCTTTTGCCACTCTGATGCCCTATTTGTCATCTCTGAGGGTCGTCGTAAGGGGCTCCCAGCCTCTAAGTCCACTATTGCCAGTTGGATTCGTTCGGCGATATCGGAGGCATACCGCATTCAGGACAAACGGCCTCCTCCGGGGGTGAAGACTCACTCCTCTTGGGCGGTGGGGGCTTCCTGGGCAGTTCATCACCAGGCCTCAGCTTTACAGATTTGTAAGGCTGCGACCTGGTCATCTTTGCGAGGTTTTACAGGGTTCATACTTGTGCATCGTCTGATGCAGGCCTGGGAAGGAAGGTGCTGCAGGCAACGGTTTCGCACCGGCCGACCTAAGTTTCTTTTTCTTTGTATTCTCTGTTCCCACCCTTGGGACTGCTTTGGTCTGTCCCACTGTTACCTGTGTCCCCCAAAGAAGCGATAAAGAAAAGGATTTTTTTGGTACTCGCCGTTAAATCTTTCTTGGAGCCTTCATCGGGGGACACAGCACCCTCCCTAACTGTACCTTTATTGGGCCTACTTGCCTTTGTTGTTGGGTTGGTACCTATGTTGCTTTTTGGTCGCTTCTCCTACTGCTTTAACACTAACTGAGGTACTTGGTGCCTGTCGGTGGGTGTATACTGCTGGGGAGGAGCTATATTTTTTCTTTTTTTACCTAGTGTCAGCCTCCTAGCGACAGCAGCATACATCCATGGTTACCTGTGTCCCCCATTGCAGGCTCAAAGAAAGACATTTTATGGTGAGTACCAAAAATCCCTTTTTTTTTTCCCCCCTGCACAGCGGCACTCCCGCCAACTGTCTACGCAGTGATGCCGTTAACCTGCACAGTGGATGTGCAGACACTGTTGTGTAGGAAAAGACTACGAAGTTGACACCACAACTACTGGGGCGCCTTCATTCAGCAGGCCGGTAACTCTAATGCTCCCTGGGGTTGGACTCCTATGGTCATGAAGTAATAACCATTGTGAGGGCGGCACTGAGCTTCTTCCTTTTACACTGTTGTAGCATTCACCACTAGGGGGATCTTGCTACGTCCACTCTTGTATACTGTGACGGTAAATCCGTACGCACATGACAACCACATTGTTTGCGATACGCAGTCAGAATGTTATTGTTTAAGGTGACCATCTGGTTTTACTTCATAATGCTTTCATGTAACTGAGAGCAGTACCATCAAGGCCAGGGCTTGTCTTCCATCATCCGCGATGGTCATAGCCTTTCTCAGACAATATGTAGTCCAATACACTATATCCTTGCGCCTGAAATGTCTAGCACTGCTCATGTCAGCATCACCCGGGCAATCTGAGAGAATTTGTATCAGGACTACTGCTTCACAGTATGCATCCAGGGTTAGCCTGAGAGGCCCGGGAATCGGCCGCACAGGGCCTGGGCTGATCGGGTGCGCAGGCACAGGGGCCAGGTACACGCGTACTGAGCATTTTGATATAAAAATGAGAAGTACCTTTAAAAAAAAAAAAAGTTAATCTGTGATGACAATTGCAGAAATGAACACTGCCTCTTCAACAGAACATGGGTGAAATAGATGAGGGCCGTGCCAGTCGTTGTCTTCATATTGCTTCTGTCTGTACTCAGGATCCGCAGCGGCCAGCTCTGCGAAAGGTAGAGGAGCCAAGCGCAAGCAGCAGGACAGCAGTTCTTCCAGTGCAACCAAAAGAACCAGAAGGTAATGGGCTTGTACAGGAAGTGGCCACGTAATATATATTTTCCTATATGTTGTCCCTCTCTAGCAGTTGTTGGGAAGGGGGTAATGCTGTAATAGTGATGCCTAGGCTGTGTAGGATATGGGCATAATCCTGCACCAGGATAAGCCCAGGGCTCGCTGCACCAGTGTAATGCTCTGAGCACGTTATCCGGGTGTGACAGGTGCTATGATAAAATACTCAGAGCCCTTAACAGCAGTTTACCACTGGCTAAAACGAGGCTGTGCCTCCCCAGACCATTGCTGCTGACCCACCACAAAACTGCTCATGCTGAATGATGTTGCAGGCAGCAGGCCATTCACCGCAGTGTTTTTAGATTTCCCTGCCTGTCACGTGCTCAGTGTAAAGCTGCTCTCACCTGAGAAGAAAGTGGACCAACAATGGCAGACTTGACAATTCTGTTGTATTCTGGCAAATGACAGTAGAGCTGCATGGTTGTGAGCACAATTCACACTACAGGTTTTCAGGCTCTCTTGTCACCCTCATGGTTACTAATTCTGACATATTTTTGATTAAAAATTCATCCAAGGTCATTTTGTAGGACTCTACCAGTGCTCCTACTATTCGCCCTTCCACAAAGGAGCAGATACCGGTCGTGATGCTGGGTTAAAGGGGTTGTCTGACCGTAGGCTACAAGCCTGCAGTCAGTCTGTGACGGTAAACTTGTGAATCTTCACATCGCAAAAATTTTCCAGCATCGGGGTGGGCATTCGATCGCTAATATGCAATTTGCATACTTCCTGATACATTTTGGCTAGACGCTTCCAGCCTCACTCAATACACCTGCATAGAGTGAGGGCACACACATCTAGTCTGCATGTGACAGCATGTGTGCAAATCACATACTTGTGATCAATGTGCCCACCGTTCCTGGGACTGGAGAATCCTCACGATGTGGAGATTCAGAAGTTTGCAGTCACATTGACTGCAGACTTGTGGCTTGTCTAAGGCCAGACAACCCCTTTAATACCCTTCTACTGCCCTGGCTTGCTCTCCTCGTGTTACAGCCTGTGTCCTGATATACAGTATGCTCTTGAGACTGGGACGGGAGATGCGTCAAACCTTGTCACCACGCGTATGGATGTACAATCCTGAAAGAGATGGACTACTGGTACAATATGAAGGGGCTGCAGGTACCACCTTGTGCTACCAGTAATAACAAAAACACTGGAAAAATGCAAAACTAGGGAATGATAAGGAGCGAATAATGCAGACACCACCTGTAATACCATTCCCTTGTCTGCTGTCGTCTTTCTGCTCCTGTTGTGACTCTGATTCCCAATCACTTCGGCTTTCTGTGACGTGTGAGTGCCGCCTTACTTTTCTTGAGCAACGTTCAGTACGTGTGATTAACGTGCTGTAATTCCCTTTTCAGTGATCCTCTGTTTGCGGCCCAGCGCCTGCCCCCTCACGGCTACCCGTTGGAGCACCCGTTCAATAAGGATGGGTACAGATACATCCTGGCAGAGCCTGACCCACATGCACCTGACCCTGAGAAACTTGAATTGGACTGTTGGGCTGGAAAACCTATTCCAGGAGACTTGTACAGAGCCTGCCTATACGAGAGGGTGTTGCTTGCCTTGCACGACCGAGGTGAGGAGGCTTCCTGCGCAATATCCATGCCACATAATCAGACTATGACATATATTCATATGTTTTCATCAGTTTTATTAAAGTGACCATTTTATAGGTTTATTATGAACTTTACCACCACCCAGCGTGCTTTCCTTCTGTTATGTGTGATTGTGAAATTATCAACGAATATATTTCTTTTTTTTTTTTTTTTTTTTCAGCTCCCCAGTTAAAGATCTCTGACGATCGCCTTACTGTTTTGGGAGAGAAGGGATATTCCATGGTGCGGGCATCTCACGGCGTGAGGAAAGGAGCCTGGTATTTTGAGATTTTTATTGATGATATGCCGCCAGATACAGCTGCTCGGCTCGGCTGGTCACAGGCTCTAGGTACGGTTTGTCTAGAAAAAGGAAGAGTTCTGGGAAAATGTGCAGCATAAAGCCCTGCTATGTATAGCGCAGGCAATCGTATAATTGTAGCTTCACGTCTCCTTAGGGACTATTAAAGTAAAAATTGAAAGGAAAAAAAAATACATGTTCAAATCGCCCCCCTTTTGCCCTATTAGAAATAAAGCAAAAAAAATACACATTTGGTATCGCTGTGTTCAGAAATGTCTGATCTATCTAAATACAAAGTAAATTAATGACAAAAGGGAAAAAAATCAAATGCCAGAATTAAGTTGTTTTGCTTGCCTCAACATTGCAATAACGGGCGATCAAAACAGCATATCGACCCCAAAATTGTATCAATAAAAATGTCAGCTCAGGGAGCAAAAAATAAGTCCTCACCCAGATCCTCTGGCAAATTAGAGCATTACGGGTCTCGGAAAATGGCGACAAATGTAGAAACTCCTTTTTTTATTTTTTTTATATATGTAGGTAATCTCCAGGCTCCATTAGGTTATGACAAGTTCAGCTATTCCTGGCGCAGCAAGAAAGGAACCAAATTCCATCAGTCCATTGGGAAACACTATTCTGATTCCTATGGACAGGGCGACACACTTGGGTTTTATATCAGCCTCCCCGACAAGACTGAGACTGCGCTGGCTCTGCCTGACACATACAAAGACAAGGTGAGGAGAGACATGGCCTCCTGTGGTACGGGCAACGCAAGTCCTTCATACACTAACATCTGTTGATCTTCTCACTCAGGCCTTAATTAAATTCAAGAGTTATCTGTATTTTGAAGAAAAGGACTTAGTAGATAAAGCAGAGAAGAATTTGAAGCAAGCCCAAAGCAGTGAGGTGAGTCTTGCATCCTGGGTGTAAACTCCCCAATATATTTACACCTTCATAATAAGGGGTTGTTCCTGATTCACTTCCTTTTGGCAATGAGCTGATGGCAGAGGGGACTTGTTGGCTTTCAAATGTCCCACTGAATCAAAAATATGGACACTCGTTGCAATGACTCAAACTGGTCCCTAATTCCCTCCCTCCCCCTTTACATAGTATCAGAGAAGTAGTCAAAACTAGACTTAAGGCACTGTCACACTTAGCGATCGCACAAGCGATCACGACAACGACACAACCTGGCGAGATCGTTGGTGCGATCGCTATGTGGTCGCTAGTTAGCTTCCAAACACAAAGATCTCATCAGCGATCTGTATAACGACCTCTGCGGTCGTTGGGAAAACCTAGTCCCACCTGCGACGCTGGTAAAGTCGTTCATAAAGGGTGTCACACTCAGAGATTCAGGCTCACCAGCGGGACACCAACGACCAAAAAACGGCTCAGAACGTTCATAAGCGATCAGCGACATCGCAGCAGGGGCCACATCGCCGCTACAAGTCACACACAGCTAAGTCGCCAACGAGATCGCTACTGCGTCATAAAATCTGTGACTCTTAAGCGATCTCGTTAGCGATCTCTTAGTGTGACAGTACCTTTACAGCAGTGTTTCCAAACCAAGGTGCCTTTGTAACCCCCAACCCAAGGTGCTGCAAGACTCCAGATAAAAATTGTGGCAAGAGTGGCGGGCGCTAGGCAGTACACTACATATGGCTTTCTGTATTGCCGCTGATTTATTAATTTGCCTCAGCGTGTTTAAAACTTGGAAGCAGTTGGACAAAGCCGTGGTGCTTCTGGTAGACCTACTAGATTTCCTGCATAGACCTCTTATAGGTGCTGTAATATGGTGCTGGCGGCAAAATGTATGCAGCGTGTGTATGTAATAAAAAAAGTATGCATTTATTTTTTATTACACACATGCACAAACCCTGGTATGTGTGTATATCATACACGCATGCATGCATGCATACATACATACAGTACCTTGAAAAAGTATTCATATCCTGTGAGCTTTCCACTTTTTTTATTTAACCTTATTCTCCACGACAGCACCTTGGAGAGATGATCCTCCTCCCAAGGACAGGAAACCCTACTGCATTAAAAGGCGGAGCCTTCTAGTATGCTTCAGTGGTTTCCTGTCCTATAGGGAGACCCTACAATTCCCCGGTGCTGGTGGGGGAGAAGGAAGTCTTGCCTGAGAAAGCAGAGCAGCAAGGAAAATAGGGGCATCTTGTTACGGGATCACAGCTTGGCAGGGTGCAGTGCATTCCTGGAAGCCGGCACAACGTGTGAGAATTTCCGAGGGTACGGCCTGGTATGGTGCTGTGCTTCCCCGGACAAGAGCAGCATGATTCAGAGGTGGGGGTGCCGGGGCAGGACGCATCCCAAGCCTACCCCTGACTCGCTCCAGGTTGGAACCGGAAGTTGGAGATTTGAAGGGGATAAAAACCTCCCTTACAACAGGAGCATGCTGCAGAAAGAATTCCAGATGGCGGAAAATAACCAGCCTGGAAAACCTATGGAAGCAGCCCCTCTGACCTCAGTAGTCCTGCATCAGGTGGGGTGAGTCAGGGTTGATCCCTGTGTAATTTATCCTAAATGTCTGTATTTTTATTTATGTTGTAGTAGGTCGACTCAGTCGGCTTCTTAAAGAGCGAAAACCCGTCTGTTCCACTACAATCCCAAACATACAGGGAGTGGACAGAATAAACACAAAGTCTAAAAAATTGTCTTAGAATTAACTAATCAGAATTTATTGACAATTTAAAAAATCTATAATAACCTCAAGTAATAAGGGACACTAAATGCTACTAGCTCCTTTTAAGCACACCATGGAATATATGGAGTATAGTAAAAAATGTTAATATAGGGCTAATTACACAAAATTCATTCAAGTGCGATATACAAAGCGGAACAAAATGATACTATACATATGGCGTCCATTAGCAGTGTAACACCTACATACTGAATAGACCCGATATATAGCTCAGCGGTTCCACAATATATTATACACTAGCCACAATTATAAACATAAGTAAAGTCTCACATAATACTACTCACTCTTGTGTGTGGAGTTAGTGCCGTGTCCCTCCACCCCTACGCGCGTTTCGTCCACACTTCAGGGGGCGTCTTCTTCAGAAGAAGTCTACCTTTATCAGCTATAACCGCCACACCATTGGCACTTATGAACCATGGCCTATACTATAGCTGTCCCCTCTCTAATTTTCCATTACACTTTTGTAGGTCTCAATACTGTCCACCCGCCATGCTAACCCTCCAGGTTGTGTCTCCATTACATACTGTCCCCTCTCCATATCCATTCTGTGCCCCCTCTTCACACTGCGCACCATGCTGCTCTCTTCAAACTGTAACCACTCCTCACAAGGTTCCCCTACACAGTATGATGGTCGCCACATACGGTATTATATCCACAACAAGCCCCTAATATATAGTATGGTCACCACCACAGCCCCCTATATATAGTATGTATACTATAGCCCTCCACATATAGTATGAAGTCCAGCCACAGGCCCCCATAAATAGTACGATGTCCAAAACTGCCTCATGTATACTCTGGCTCACACAGCACCCCAGAAAGTACTATGGCCCACAAACAGTACCTCAAACCGTATGATATTCACCACAGCCCCCAGTATAATGTCCTCCACAGCTCCATGGATAGTATGGTTACCATAGCGCCTCATATACCCGACCCCTCCCCCCGCAAACATACAGCCACTTATTTTATTCCCCCCATCTGCACGCCCAACATTTTATGACCCACTGCACAATAACGTAATCCAGGCTCCCATCCGCCGTCCCCTCTTCTGTGAGGTGCAGCGGTGGATGGTGTGATGACGTCACGCCAGCCAGCTTCCCGTTTGCGTCTTCTCCAACAAGGCGAAGTCTGGAAGTAACCTGCGTCTTGCTGGAGATCCAAGCAAATTAGGGGAGATTACAGCTACTGTCCCGGGTGGCGCTGACATTAATTGTATTTGCATCTGACAGACGTGCGTACAGTTAAGTGCAGGGAGCAACGGCCGGGAGGCAGGAGAGAGGGGTCAACGGTGTCCGTCATCGACCGCTCACCCGTGTGCCCCAGCCTCAGCTGTCACTGTGCTGAATGTTTGTGGGTGTAATGAGAAAAAATGTGGAAAAAGTTCACAGGGTATGAATACTTTTTGAAGGCACTGGTTAGGTAGATATCTAGTGCCCAGATTTGCTGCCAAGATGGCACCGCGCCACATATAACATCCAGAGAGCTTAATCTTTCCTGACGGTTAACGGGGGGGGGGGGAGTGGGGGGAGATAAGCTTACCTCCCCCCTACTTTCTCAGTGGTGGCGACATGACCTCTAGTTCACATGCCCTTCATTTCTATTTCTTCAGTTTGACTCTGTGATTTATCCTACTGACTTTTTTTTTTTCTCTATGCAGATCATCTTTTATAAGAATGGGGCAAGTCAAGGAGTGGCTTATAAAGATGTTTTTGAAGGTGTCTATTACCCAGCTATATCCCTCTACAAAGGCTGCCAAGTAAGTATATAGTGAATTCAGCTTTGCTTGGAATTTTAGAAGTGAAAAATAAGTGCAAAATAATGTATTCTGACTTGCTTGATATATATTTTTTTTTATAGGTTTCTGTTAACTTTGGACCTCATTTTAAGTATCCACCAAAGAATCAGTCTTTCCGTCCTGTGAGTATTTAAAGGGGGCCCTGTGCTAAGGGTCTTAGTCTAACTTACTAGGCTTTTTTTTTTTGCAGAGCATTAAGATATATATATCTCGAGACTATTAGAAGGGAAGCGGGCACCATCCAATTAGTATCTTAATTTGGGATCACCTGTTGCATACCGAATAATACCATAAACAAAGCATATATATGACGGCTATCATTGTCCTCAGACGTGCATCTGCTCGTCCCACTGTGTTTTGGGAGACGTATAAAAATATTCAGTACTGTGCAAAAGTTTTAGGCAGGTGTGGAAAAAGTTGCTGCAAACTATGGATTCTGTCAGGTATAAAAGTTTATTTTCAGCTGCAGATGGAAGGAAGAGAGCCACAGTATTCATTACTGATGGGTAGGCGGAGCCCCAGATCAGGATGTTACCTCAGATCAAAAGAGTGCTGACTGGCTGGCCCCTCCAGCTCGGGCTCCTCCTACTCAGCTCCAGTCTAAGATTTGAGGTCCAGAGGATGGTCGCTGCTAATGCAGCTCCTCAGAAGATTTTATTATTTTATATTCGGACAGGAGACTTGGATCACCAGTTGGTCTAGAGGTCTCAGGGGTACCAGCGCTGCTGTACCCCAACCTCTCCCTTGGCGGATCTGTATTTACTCAAAGTCCCTGTAGAATCCTTGCCGACCCTGGGGGATGAGGAGAGCTTCCCTGGCGGGACGCAAACCACACGTGCGGTCACTGCGTTCTTCGCCCTGGGGGGAAGCATGGGCACAGCGCCAGAAACCCCTGAGGGTCCCTGTGGCGCCTTGGCTGGTGAGTACTCCACACAAATTTTTGATTATAATTATGTGTGAGTGCTTTAGCGTCTGAGTGAGCAGTGCTATTACTTGTATGTCAGTATGCTTCAGCGCTGCTGTGACAGCGCTACTACATGTATGTCAGTATGCTTCAGCGCTGCTGTGACAGCGCTACTACATGTTACAAGTAGATGTGGTGATTTTTTTGTCCGCAGGCAGATACCTGCAGGACAGAGAGGGAGCAGGAGCGGGGGAGTTCGCGCTCAATATTCGAGCTGGCGGGGGGCGTGGCCTAACTATTCCCGGTCTTCTGAGCAGGAAGACGCGCGCTCTGGCGTTTCTCCTGCGACTCCCTCACTGTGGCGGCCATTACAAAGGCTCTTGGGCTCCTCAGACCGCTCCTCTCCTCATAAGACACCACGGCCAGCTGGGTGAGTGCTGATTCCTCACCCTGCAGCGCAGCGATCGCTATCCTGCAGCTGCGGTCTCATTAGAGACATAAAAATTGGCTGGGGCTCACAAATAATATATTATTGTGGTGAGTTTGCAATATTAACCCCCTGAGGGTTATTTCTACCAGCTAAATTTTTTTGACTGAATACCGCTGGGGTAACCCTGCTTGGTGGAGCGTTAACCCTTCAGCGTTTAAAAAAAAAAAAAAACCGCATAGTTTTTGCTGGTATTACCGCTTTGACCTGCTCATACAGGTGAGACATGTCTGAACAGAGTTCAGATGCCGCGGACCATGTCCCAGTGCCATTACGGCAATCAGATACGCAGACCTCCACAGCGTCTAGCGCTGCGGTCGACAGCGGTGAAAAATTGGACGATATCGCTCGATCGATCAACAACTTGTCTGACCTTTTAGGTCAATATGTGTCTGCTAATTCCTCTCAGAGGAAGCGACGCAGGCCGTTACCGGCCTCTACACGGAGCGAGTCAGATGTATCTGATATTGGGCAGAGTTCCCCTTTAAATTCGGATGGAGAAATATCCGATTCAGATGCGGACGAGCCGCAGGGGCGTTCCTCTATGGCGAAGCGTACGGAGGCATTAATTGAAGCCATGAGAGATATATTACAGTTACCGGAGGAGGTAACTAGTCGTCCTGGTAAATCAGCACGCATGTTCCAGGAGTCCCGTGCTTCGCGTACAACATTGCCAGCTCTGGATGAGCTTAATAGTGTAATAGAGGAGGAACGTCTATGTCCAGATAAGCGTTTTCATGGAACGCATTTCTTTGATACACTTTATCCTTGCTCTGCGGAGTTAAAGGCTAATTGGACTTCTGCTCCTGAAGTGGATGTGTCTTTATCTCAGCTTAGTAAATCCTCACTACTCCCTATTAAGGGAAAAGCGAGCTTACAGGAGCCTTTGGATAGAAAGGCAGAATTGGCGGCAAAAGCAAGCTATGAGGCTGCGGGTCATGGATTTCGAGCAGTGCTAGGATCCATGTGTGCTGCTAGAGCTTCTCTAAGCTGGTTGGCACGTCTGAAGACGGAGTTGCAAAATGAATCTCCGTTATCTGAGATACGGGAAACTTGTGAATGGTTAGAAACGGCAGCCTGTTATATCTTTGATGCCGGTCTGGATACGGCATCTCTGCTGGCCAAAGCGCAAGCTTCAGCGGTCACAGTCAGAAGAGCTTTATGGCTCAGACAGTGGGCCGGGGACGCAGTTTCCAAACAAGGGTTGTTGGCCTTACCTTACAAGGGTGGCCATCTTTTTGGATCCGACCTCACATAGCTGATTTCCAAGGCTAAGGCGAAGGAATCAGCATTACCACAGCGTAGGGCCATGGCCTCGGTGTCCAGTAAGCCTGGTGTCTATAGTGGTCGGCGGTCCTTTCGGGGCCGAGGACGATCTAGTCACTCCTCGTGGGGATCGGGTCGTCCTTCCTTCTCAGGAAAGAAATCCTCTCAGAAAACTCGTACTCCCTGGAAGCAGAGTTTCCGCCAGGACAAGCGGGAACTTGACAAGAAGCCCGCAAAGTCGGATTGACGCCAGGGGTCCACTCGAGGATTCTCGAGTGGGGGGTCGCCTGCTTCTTTTCAAGGAGACTTGGATGGCTCGCGTTCCAGATTCCTGGGTAACGCGGATAGTGTCGGCAGGCTATTTCATAGAGTTTGCTTCTCGACCCCCAAATGTTTTTTGTCAATCTCACGTTCCGTCGGAACCCGAGCTTGTTGTCGCTCTACAGCGAGAGGTCGAATCTCTGCTACAAAAGGGTGTAGTGATACCGGTTCCGTCAGAGGACCGAGGGAAAGGTTTTTATTCCAACCTTTTTATAGTTCCCAAAAAGGAGAACAAATTTCGCCCGATTCTGGATCTCAAGCGATTAAACCGGCATGTCCATGCCCGGAAATTTCGCATGGAGTCGCTTCGTTCCGTTGTGGCAGCTCTGTCACAGAACGATTTTCTGGTGTCAATCGACATTCGCGACGCCTATTTGCATATTCCCATCGGAAAGGCTCATCAGCGCTTTCTTCGATTTGCCATAGGTCAGAATCATTACCAGTTCGTGGCTCTGCCGTTCGGCTTAGCCTCAGCGCCAAGGGTCTTTACAAAAATTCTGGCGCCCCTCATGGCAATCCTTCGAAGACAGGGGATTACGATTCTCCCTTATCTGGACGATCTTTTGATCGTGGCTTCCTCGGAGGAGGAGGCGTTGACGGCTCGGGATTTGTCTCTTCAGTTTCTGAAGGACTTCGGTTGGCTGGTCAATTGGGAGAAGTCGTCCCTGGAACCATCGAGGACAATCCTCTTTTTGGGAATGCATCTCGACACGTTTCGGTCGGTAGTTTCCCTACCACCAGACAAACAGTCATGTCTTCTTCGACATGTACAGATTATGAAATCCTCAACGGCAATGTCCCTACGGAAGTGTATGCGTCTTCTGGGACTGATGGTGGCGTCCATGGAGGCAATTCCTTTTGCCCAGTTCCATTCCAGGACTCTCCAAAGGTTCATCTTGAGTCGATGGAACCAGTCGCAATCGCTGGATTGCAGTGTCACCATTTCTCGCGCGGTGCGGGATTCTCTAGAATGGTGGTTACGTCCAGGGGCATTCTCCCTGGGGAAGTCTTTCCTCCCTCCGAAGTGGTCAGTCATAACCACCGATGCCAGCCTGACGGGCTGGGGGGGTGTTTGGAACAATCTCTGGATTCAGGGGGTATGGTCATTGGAAGAGTCTTTTCTTCCGATCAACATCCTGGAATTGAGGGCGATTTTCCTTTGCCTCCAACATTGGACGGTCCCTTTGAGCGGTCTGCCAGTCCGAGTGCAGACAGACAATGCGACGGCTGTCGCGTATATCAATCACCAAGGTGGGACAAGGAGTTCCAGACTCATGGTAGAGGTGTCCCGAATTCTGATTTGGGCAGAGGCCAGTGTACCAGCCATTTCGGTGATTCACATTCCAGGGGTTCAGAATATTACAGCGGACTTTCTCAGTCGCAGAAGGATGGATCCCGGGGAATGGAGCCTCCACCCGGAAGTTTTTGCACTACTGTGCTCTCGCTGGGGAACCCCCCAAGTGGATTTGATGGCATCCAGGTCCAATGCCAAGTTACCGACATTCATGTCCAGGTACAAGGACCCGAAGGCGGTGGCGGTGGATGCTCTAGCGGCTCAGTGGGATCAGTTCGAGCTGATCTATGTATTCCCGCCGATATCCTTACTTCCTCTAGTACTGCGTCGGATCAGACTAGAGAGAATTCCAGCTATTTTGATAGCTCCAGACTGGCCAAGAAGGGTGTGGTTCTCGACAATAATGTCGCTGTTGGCGGCACCTCCTTTTCCACTCCCTCTTCAACCGGATTTGTTGACTCAGGGGCCCGTTTGTCATCCGGACTTGATGTCCCTGCGTTTGACGGCGTGGCTCTTGAGACCGAAATCTTGACCCGTAGAGGTTTCTCAGCCGAGGTCATTGCTACCCTTCGTGCTGCAAGATGTCCGGCTACTACTAGGATTTACCACAAAATTTGGGAAACCTTCTTTTCGTGGTGTTTGGGGTCCTCTCGGAACCCGAGAAAATTTTCCATTCCCAACCTGTTGGCTTTTCTGCAGCATGGGCTAGACAAGGGTTTGGCAGTCAGCACTCTGAAAGGTCAGATTTCTGCTCTGTCCTTATTGTTCCGGAGAACCATTGCTTCAAATAGAGACGTGCTCTCCTTTTTCCGAGGTATATCTCGTAAGTTTCCGCCGCGGAAGGCACCCGTGTCTCCTTGGCGGCTCAACCTTGTTTTGGAGGCTCTTCAGCATAAACCTTTTGAGCCTATGGTTTCTGTTAGCCTTTCTTTACTTTCTTGGAAGGTGGCCTTCCTTGTTGCAGTCACTTCCTTGAGGAGAGTTTCGGAGTTGGCAGCTCTTTCTTGTTCGCCTCCTTTTCTGGAGTTTTTTCCGGATCGTGTAGTGCTTCGCACTCGGGGTGATTTTTTGCCTAAAGTGGTGTCACAATTTCATGTTAACCAGGATATTGTGTTGCCTTCACTCTGTCCGGATCCGAAGAATACGAAAGAGCGAGATTTACACACATTGGATTTAGTGCGGGCCTTGAAGTTTTATCTATCTATTACTCAAGGTTTTCGTAAGACGGACTCCCTGTTTGTGGTTCCAGCAGGTCGTCGGCGTGGTCAACGAGCTTCCAAGGATTCTATAGCTCGTTGGATCCGGTCAGCTATTTTGGAAGCTTACCGCCTTCGGGGTGAATCTTGCCCGATTAAGATTCGAGCCCATTCCACGAGAGCTGTGGCCTCATCGTGGGCTTTTCATCAAGGTGCCTCGGCAGTGCAGCTCTGCCGAGCGGCAACTTGGCGCTCTGTCCACACGTTTACAAGGTTTTATAAAGTGGACGTCAGTGCTTCCGCTGATGCAGCCCTCGGACGTAGGTCCTGCAGGCAGCTGTAGTTTAAAGTTCTGGATGAACTTGTGTTTAGCGCTGGTTGCGCTTTGTTGTTAAGGTTGTTGGGTTTCTGCCTTTTGTTGGTTTTTCCCACCCTTATTTTTGAACTGCTTTGGGACGTCCCATCAGTAATGAATACTGTGGCTCTCTTCCTTCCATCTGCAGCTGAAACACGGATTTTGGTAAAAACTTACCTGTAAAATCCTTTTCAGCGAAGGAAGGGAGACACAGCACCCTCCCAAGGCAGAAGTGTGTTGATGTTTTCAGATGCAGCGCGACCCTTATCTGATAGCGATTATCTGGGCTGAGGTCAGCGCGCTAAGGCTCTGTTCCAGCATCGCCAGCTCATCGCAGTAGTCAGGTTCCGTGAGTAGTACCTGGAACTCTGTGGTTTTTGGCTTTCTTTGCATGCATAACCTGTATCCTTGTGTTTTTTCTCTGAAGTTCCTTCAGAAGGGGTTATGTTGCTCCGCTGGTGATCTTGGCTCTTTTCCTAAAAGCTTTGGTACGACTGGAGCTGAGTAGGAGGAGCCCGAGCTGGAGGGGCCAGCCAGTCAGCACTCTTTTGATCTGAGGTAACATCCTGATCTGGGGCTCCGCCTACCCATCAGTAATGAATACTGTGTCTCTCTTCCTTCCTTCGCTGAAAAGGATTTTTACAGGTAAGTTTTTACCAAAATCCGTGTTTTTTTTTATCAAATTGCCAGTAGAATGTATAAGAGAAATCTAAAAAATCAGTATTTGGCTTTAAAAGAACATCAAAGCATCAATTCTTCTAGATACACATCCACACAATTTTTGAAGGATCTCAGCAGGGAGGTCTAAACATCTTGGAGAACTAATCACAGGTCTTCTATGGATGTCACTTGTTCTAATCCCTCTGTCTCTTCATATAATCGTAGACCGCTACATGATATTGAGATCAGGGCTCTGTGAGGTCGTACTATGGCCTTACACTTTCACTAGTTGTCGCAAATAAGTATTCCTTCTGTCCCACTCACCCCATGTGCATGCAGTCTCTCTGCTCCACAAAGCGTGCATATGTTCTCATGTGGAGTGGGAGTGAGCTACTGCTGGACTTCCCTGGTTCCAGCTTATGTCCTTTTTTAAGGGCTGAAACACGTTAAAAGCCCATATGCTCAATTGAGCAGATGTCCGAGTGTCAGGACAACCTCCACCCCATACAGATTAAATGCTCAGATGATTCGTTTAAAATTGGCGTGCTCAGTTGGCATTCAACTGTTGTGCATGGCCACCGTTAGATCACTTCTTCCCAAGAGAAGTAATCTAATGGTTTTCTCTGCTTATCTTTCTGATCTTCTGTCAAAAAAAATGTTGATTATCAAAGAAATGCCGCTATATTTATCCTTTGTCTTTAAATCCCTACAGATGAGTGACATGGCCTGGAAGGCGATTGTGGAGCACACGTTATCAGATGTTCTTTACCATGTAGAAACTGAAGTTGATGGCAGAAAGAGTCCTCCGTGGGAGCCTTAACATTAGTTTTTATGTTTGTAGGGCTTTTTTTTTTTTTTTTTTTTCTCTGCCCTCTTCCCTTCTTCTCCAAGTAAAGAGTATTCACTGCATAATGAAAATATACTTTCTGTATTAA
Organism: Oophaga sylvatica; assembly: GCA_033576555.1. Lineage (NCBI taxonomy): Eukaryota > Metazoa > Chordata > Amphibia > Anura > Dendrobatidae > Oophaga > Oophaga sylvatica. Next base: position 521,677,896 of record JARQOD010000004.1, on the reverse strand, counting down.
TACTTTTCAGTTTTCAAGTTCTCTGCTTGCTATCCTTAAAGGGATTGTCTTGCCTTCAGCTACAAGTCTGCGCTTTATATGACTGCAGACTCGTGAATCCTCACATCGCGCGTGCCTTGAAGATTCTCCTGTGCTAGTTGTGGGTGTGTGACCACAAGGATGTGATTTGCATACATACAGTCACATGCCGACTAGACTTGCGCAAATGTACTGAGCAAAGCTGGAGGTGTCTAGTCGGAATGTGGCCGGAAGTATTCAAATCACATCCTTGTGGCCACGTGACTGCTCGCACCCGGCATCGGAGAATCTGCGCACTGTGAGGATTCACCTGTAGCCTAAGACTGGACAACGCCCTTTAAGTGCAAACCTTTGTTTGATTTTAAGTGGAATAATCTGTCTTGGTTGTGTGATGGACATGATGCTCAGCCTCTTCTACAGTTCCTCCATGTGTCTAGGACTAGAAGTAGACAATGCAGATTTCTATTCACTGACTGCAGAGAAAGTGGCAAGAAATTGGTACAAAAAGTATGTTTTGGAATTTTTTTTTAATAGTTTTTCATTATACATTGAAAGCCTAATTTGCCGTAACAGTAATAACAAAAAAATGATTATTGGGGATCCCACAAATCATTACTGGGTTATTTTACTGGTACTTACTGATGTGTCAGAAAGTTGAATGTGTGGCCAAATTTTTTTTTTTTTTTTTAAGCAGATTTGTGCAATGCATCACCCAAGTATTCATATCCGCCCATATTTTATGTTTGATCAAGTCTTATCCTATAGTAAGAACTGCAAATTTCTGTCCATTCGACCACACGTCAGCAAAGTATTTAATGCTTCCTGGTCATCGAGGGTTGCCTTGTGCGTCCTGAATATTGTTCACTCAGATGTAAAAATATTACTTGTGTTTCTTTTACATAAAGTCTTTTTTTTATTATTTACAAGAGTCTGTGTATTTGCGAAGTGTCCAGAACAGATCGAACAGCGAGGAAAGAGTGGGGAGTTCAATCATCTGTTTTGCACACATTGCAGGACCTGAGTAAAATGTCCATATTGCCTGCTGGGGCAGAAAAACATCAGTGGTGTCCAGTCCACCAATGTTCTGCCAATTAATCCACCAACTGTAATCATTGGATCTTTCCCTCCCCCAAGCTTTACACTGCAGACCCATGTGCTCAGAAAGGCTGCTGACAACTAGGCATTCCTGTTCCATTTGACAATAGGGTGTGTCCATACAGTCTGACATCTGTCCAATCAGGACTGACAGTGACAGACTTTGAAAAGGAGGACAACGGCAATAGTAACGGCCATTTGTCTATGTACTCTTCCAGAAGAAATGGCACAATATGAACTTCCAAGATTTTTGCTCCATTTGGGCAAACTTGGCAGAGCGTTCATGTTTATTGCTTAAGGTTGTCACCCCAGCTGTGATAACATACTAATTTCACCACATGCTGAGGGTTGTAGTCCTGGAGGGAGATCATCAACAACAGTCATCTGCCCCTACAGTGTGATTCAGCAGCCAAAAAGGCAAACACAATTCTGGGATGTATTAAGAGAAGCATAGAGTCTAGATCACGTAAAGTAATTATTGCCCTCTACTCCTCTTTGGTCAGACCTCATCTGTAATACTGTGTCCAGTTTTGGGCACCACATTTTAATAATATAACATTTATATAGCGCCATTTTAAAAAAAGACATTGAAAAACGGGCAAATTCAGAAAAGAGCAACCAGGATGGTGAGCGAACTGCAAAGTATGTCCGAGGAGCGGTTAGGGTCTGTGCACACGTTGCGGATCTGCAGCGGATTTGCCGCTGCAGATCTGCAGCAGAACTGCAAGTGATGTACAGTAGCATTATATTCAATGGAAGTAAAAAAAATGCAGTGCACATGCTGTGGATTTTTCCGCGCGGATTTAAATCCGCCTCGACTACTGCAACCTCCTACTCTCTGGACTTCCCTCTAGCACTGTGGCACCACTCCAATCCATCCTACATTCTGCTGCCCGACTAATCCACCTGTCTCCCTGTTATTCCCCAGCCTCTCCCCTATGCCAAGCCCTTCATTGGCTTCCTATCGTCCAGAGGCACCAGTTCAAAACCCTAACTATGACATACAAAGCCATCCACAACCTGTCTCCTCCATACATCTGTGACATGGTCTCCTGTTACTTACCCTTGCGCAACCTTCGATCCTCTCAAGATCTCCTTCTCTACTCTCCCCTTAGCTCTTCTTCCCACAACCGCATACAAGACTTCTCCCGTGCTTCTCCCATACTCTAGAATTCTCTACTCCAACACATCAGACTCTCGCCTACCATGGAAATCTTCAAAAAGAACCTGAAGACCCACCTCTTCCGACAAGCCTACAACCTGCAGTGATCCTCAGTCTACTGAACCGGTGCACGACCAGCTCTACCCTCTCCTAGTGTATCCTCAACCATCCCTGTAGATTGTGAGCCTTCACGGGCAGGGTCCTCTCTCCTTCTGTACTTGTGTGTGCCTTGTATTGCTCATATTTATTGTACTTGTCTATATTCGCCCCCGCTCACATGTAAAGCGCCATGGCATAAATGACGCTATAAAAATGAATAATAATAATAGTCACTTCTTTTGTGCAGTTCCGCAGTGTTTTGAGACCTGCTCTAAATAGGAATCTGCAGGTCTCAAAACGCAGGGGAAATCCGCAGGTAAAACGCAGGTCATTTTACCTGCGGATTTAGCAAAATCTGCGCAGAAAATTCCACAGCAGATTCTGCAATGTCTGCACATACCCTTAGAGTATCTGGGAATGTTTAGCTTGCAAAAAAGAAGGCTAAAGGGTATGCCACACTGAACAATATCGCTAACGGGATCGCTAAAAAACGTCACTATTTAGCGATCCCGTTAGCGATGTTGTTCAGTGCGGCATCTGCCAGCGACGAGCTTCCTGCTGTGATCTCGCTCGTCGCTGGAATCGTTCCGGACCCTATTTTCTCGGCGCTCCCGCTGGGTAAGTATATATCGCTAGTGTGGCTCCTTTTCTTAGCGGTACTTTTGTACCGCTAAAGTCGTTAAGAAGATCGCTAACGGCAATAGCGTCGTTAACTATATCGCTAAATGTGGCCGCACTTAGCGATATAGAAACAATCCCGCTAGCGATCGCATTAGTATGCGTCGTTATCGTGATCGCTAGCGGATTGTTTAGTGTGGCAGTACCTTAAGAGGAGACTTAAAGGAACCTGTCATCAGGATTGTGCATAGTAACCTACACAGTGTCAGGTCGGCGCCGTTATACTGATTACAGTGATACCTTTGTTGATTGTTGATGAAATCAGTCTTGTTCTTAATCTTTATTTTCAGTTTGTAGTTAACTATATACTCGTGCTCCGAGGCGGCCTGTGGGGGGGGGGTGGTCTTCATGTGGTGCTCTGATTAGGTATTCATAATGCAGACTGCTGGCAGGTCACAGCTCCCTCACTGACCCGACCACTAGTTTACATAATGAATATACTAATGTGTGTATTTGAAAAAGACCTCAGGGTCTCTGCCAATGTGACATGGCCCCCCTCACAACTGTGCAGCAAAATCTGCACTGCAATATTTATTTTACTCATTTATATAGCTCCATAAATTCCACAGCGCTTTACAGACATTATCATCACTGTCCCCATTGGGGCTCACAATCTAGATTCCCTATCAGGATGTCTTTGGAGTGTGGGAGGAAACCGGAGAACCTGGAGGAAACCCACGCAATCACGGGGAGAACATACAAACTCCTTGCAGATGTTGTCCTTGGTGGGATTTGAACCCAGGACTCCAGCTCTGCAAGACTGCAGTGCTAACCACTGAGCCAACTTGCCGCCCTAATATTGCGCTCCTTCCCTTTTGAGCTTTGCACTGTGCCTCAAAAGTAGTTTTCGACCACTTATGGGGTATTGATGCACTCAGGAGAAATTGCATAACAAATTGTACTGTTCGTTTTCTCCTATTACCCCTTTTGAAAATAGCAAACTTGGGGTCGAGGCAACATTTTAGTGGAAAAAATAGTAATATTTCATTTACTCAGCCCAATTTTATACAAGTTTGTGAATCGCCTGAGGTTTAAACATACTCACTACTCCCCTAGATGAATTCCTTGAGAGGTGTAGTTTACAAAATGGGATCACCTGTGGGGATTTCTGCTGTTTTGTCATGTCAGGGTCTCCTCAAATGTGACATGGTATCTGCAACCTATTGCAGCCAAAATAGCGCTCTTTCCCTTTCCAGCCCTACCAAGCGCCCAAGCAGTCGTTTTTCAACAAATATGGGGTCCCTGAAATACTTTGAAAAAATTGCACAACAAATTGTGGCATCTCTTTTTCTCACTACCCTTGTGAAAATTAAAAAAATTGAGGCTAAAATAACATTTTTGTTGGGAAAATGTGTTTTTTTTTAATTTTCATGTCTCTTATAAAATTCTGTGAAGCCCCTAAGGGTTTAAAGTGCTTGCTACACATCTAGATAAAGTCCTTGAGGGGTAGTTTCCAAAATGGGGTCAATTTGTGGTTTTTTTTTTTCCATTTTAAGCATTTCATGAGTTCTCCAAATGTGACATGGCGTCGGCCATTGATTCAAGCCAATTTTGTATTCCAAAAGTCAAATGGCGCTCCTTCCCTTCCAAGCCCTGCTGTGCACCCAAACAGTAGTTTTCCTCCATATATGTGGTATTGGCTTAATCAGGAGAAATCACACAAATTTTATTGTGCATTTTCTTCTGTTACCCTTGTAAAAATAAAAAAAATTGTGCTAAAGTAACATTTATTCCTTCCACATTCTATTAATTCTTGTGAAGCCCCTGAAGAGTTAATAAACTTCAGGGGTGCAGTTTTTAGAATGTTGTCACTTTGGGGTATTTTCTGTCATATAGGCCCCTCAAAGTCACTTCAAATGTGAGGTGGTCCCAAAAAAAAATGGTTTTGTAAATTTTATGGAAAAATGAGAAATCGCTGGTAAACTTTTAACCCTTCTAACTTCGTAACAAAAAATCTGATTTATGGGCATAAAGATTAAAAGTTTGAAAAACTGACATTTTCAAATATTTTTCCAAATTTCCGATATTTTCAGAAACAAACGCAAGTCATATCGAACAAATTCTACCACTATCATGAAGTACAATATGTCAAAACTAGGGATGAGCGATATTGCCCGATATCATATCGAAATTCTGATTTCCGATATTGGAAAAATATAGCATATCGGAATTTCCGATTTCCGATATCAATGCAAGTCAATGGGAGAAAAAAATCGGAATTACAAAATGACCACTACAGTGCTATATAATGGATAAAATGGAAGGGAAACACCTCAGGATAATGGGGAAGGAGTTTGCAGAGGAGCAAAAAAATCGCTAGAAAAATGCACAGAGTGAAAGCTGTAGCAGGAAAACTGTTCGCCATCTTCTTAACAGTGGTGTTTTTTCTTTGGGTTAGGATTAGTTGGGGTAGGGTTAGGGTTTATGGTTAGTAGTAGGGTTAGGGTTATGCTTATGGTTAGCAGGGTTAGGGTTTAGGGTTAGTAGTGTTAGGGTAAGGGTTAGGGATAGTTATTTTACATTATTAAATTAAAACTGCCGGTGGTGGTGTCAATATGCCCTTCGACTGACATGTGTCCGCGTTCAGCTCACCTTGCTTTGCAGGGAGTTTCTAGGAGCACCACGTGGAGGAACAGATACACTCACTTTAAACCATGCTTAGTCTGCTGATTATATTCCTGTTATTCAGTAATTCTGCATATTGATATTCTGCTTTTGGTTCAGGTACATCTGCTACTACTGCTTCCTAAACCTCCGTCTATGGTTATTCTGCTATTGGCTGGTCGCAGAATGTCCCAAACCCAGAGGAAATACGCAGAAGTAACAGTAGGCACAGGTACTTGAGAGAACCAGCTGGTGAGTCTGGAACCCGTATAGGCAGCAGAAATCAGCATAAGAGCCAATGGAACTAACGGGCACCAGCTGACGTTACCGGAGCCCGTTAACTAAGCAGGAGGTACCTGTGCCAGAATGCACTACCAAGGACCAGCTGACATTACTGGAACTCAGATACCACAAAGGAGGGACCTAAGCCATTGACTCTACTGAGAACCAGCTGATGTTACTGGAACCCAGATAAGCAGCAGAAGGTAAAAGTGCCAGTGGCTGTACTGGGCAACAGCTGACATTACTGTAGCCCGGATACCACAATGTAGTAGTGACATAAGCCAGAAGCACTGCCGAGAAGCCCAAAAAATCCCACAAAGACGCAAGTTCAAGAGCAAAAAGACAGGAGTCCGGGGACATCACCATCTGTCTTCTTGTCTTGGGTCTTCTGCATCTGTCTTCCTGTCTTGGGTCTTCTGCATCCGTCTTCCTGTCTTGGGTCTTCTGTGGCTGAAGAGATGGAAGGTGGGGGACCAGCTGCAGTGGCGAATCATCTTGGGTGTGATGCTGCCACTCCACAGGGTGCCTCTTCCTGACATGCGTCAACATATTGGTGGTATTAAGGTTACTGACATTCTTCCCTCTCCACACAGTTTGTCGACAAAGCTTGCATCTGACTACTGTAACGTCATCTGCAACTTGGTCGAAAAAGGCCCATGCACCACAACTCTTGGGCGCACCCCTTGTGCTCTTTGAAAGAGCCCTGCTCCTAACGGGTGCTGAAGTTGAGTGAGCCGACAACCAATTTTTCCCTCTTTCTCTCCCACGTGGACAGCCACACTGCGCCACACCTGCAAGCTATTCCTCTGAGCTATCCCCAATTGCTTGCTGCCCCTCAGCATGCCATGATGGGTCAAGGACCTCGTCATCCAATACACTTTTATCAGCAGAAACTGGCATCTGAGTTTCATCATCATCTGCTGACTGGGGTCTGGTCACTGTGGGCACTGGCCCACCCTCCACTTCTTCCTCAGACGCACACAGTGGTTGCGCATCTGTGCACACTACCTCTTCTTCAGCTGCAGGAATGCTGTCTGTCTGGCACACAATTTCCAAGCCAACAGATTCTGAGAAGAGGATTAAGGTTGGCTCCTGGCCCTCTGAATGTCTGGGCAATTTAGTGGGCGGTGAAGAAGCAGATGGGTGCTGCTCTTCAGTGGCCTGATCCGATGTGGTGGAGAGGTCCTGGGAGGATGCTGCGCTCATTGAGGTGGATGCCTCAGCTGCCATCCAACCAACAACGGTTTCTACTTGATCCTCTCTTATCAGCCTATGGCCCTGTGCTCCTAACAAGCTGCGCATAAATGACTGCTGCCGGGTGAAAGTAGGTGCTGAGTGACCTGGGCCTGCTGCTTGCTCTGGATGTGCACCATGTCTAGCTGCTGATGCACCTCTTCCACGGCTGCCGCGGGGACATCCCTTACTCCCTGCCTTCATCTCTGTTGATGGATTCAGAACGGCAAGAAAGTAATTATTAGTGATTAGTGTGCTTATTCCTGTAGGACTACAAACAGGTAAAGAAACACTAATGGCACTGTATGATGGTGTGTCTGCCACACTTTATTTGAATCTAGTGTGGCCTACACAAAGAGTAACGTGTGTTTGTGGTGTTGGTGTGCACGTTACGGTCGGATGTCACAGCGCAGTAAATAACACTGCTGTGATACCAAAAAAAAAAAAGGATTCTCCGGGACTGGGCCAGGTGCTGTGTGGCACAGAGGTTGTTTGGGCCCTCACAGTACAATCCCTATATAGTGTTTAACTTTAACCTCAATAGATGCTGTGAGGTAAAGTAACACTTATAGGGGCACTGAGAGTGAATTTACTGGTGAAAATTTTGGGGATGCGTGATAGAACAGGCCGCAATAGGGGTCCTGCAGTTTGATGTGACTACAAAGACTGACCTAGTGGGTGCTGTACTCCCCAAAGCACACAGGAGGTCTGTGCAGCGGAGGTGACTAAACTGTGCAAAGCGCACCCGAGCACCAGGAAAATTGAGGGATTAAATGGGGGTAAGGGATTAGGAGGAAGGTTCGAGGGGGAACCCCTCACTTAAAAATCCCTATATAGCGTTCACCAAAATGTACTGGATGGTGAAGCTACACTTTTAGGAAAAAATAGGGGAAGGGGATTTAAGGGATGAAAAGAAAAGGCTGTGAAAAGGCAGTGAGACACACACCACACAGTGCTGCAGCAAGAGGAGCTGCAGCAGCTGTAGTGAATGTGCGCTGCACTGTCTCACTAAGCACCGCACTGAGAGCCTGCACAGCACAAAAAATGAAACTGAGCGGGGTCAGTGAGGAAAAAGACTGCTTCTGTAACACACAGGGGCTGCTACAGTCGCTGAAAAACAATTTCTATCGCTATTAGATCCGAAATCTCTCCCTATCTCCAACAGCAACCTATCCCTATCTGCTTTCACAGTAGAGGAAGGCTAAAATGGCAGACGCAGCCTTTTATACTGCCTGATCACACCATCCCGCCAGCCAATCGCAGCGCAGACCCTAGCTAGCACGTTTGGACGCCTCCTACCAAGCTTAGGGGAGTTACACAATGTTGTCAGCAATTCTTCAGCTCCTGATTGGCTCCACGGAGCGCTCAGAGGCTGAAGGATTATGGGATTTCCGATGTGGAAAAAATATCGAAATCGGATTTCCGATATCACAAATATCGGGCCGATTTCCGATATTTCAATATCGGAAAGCTCATCCCTAGTCAAAACAATTTCAGAATCAGTGGAATATGTTGAAGTGTTCCAGAGGTATAACCACATAAAGCGACACTGGTCAGAATTGTAAAAATGATTATGAAATATGAATAATATTATGAAATATATCTGTGAGGCCGGTGTATTGTATCTGATGAGTACTGGTGTACTTTCTTTGATTAGAATGGCTGTATGATCGTGATATGAAAAAAGTTCAAGTGTGTTTAGGCTCCGACCACTCAGCCTGACAGGACTCTGGGCTTGTCCTGAGCAAGCGTGATGTCAGCAGCAGCAATGGGAGGAGGGCAGAGATTGAGTTTTACATTTCCAAAGAGGTTTTCGAGATATCCTGTTATCAATTATCCCACTCATCCGGTGTTAGAGCTACTTAATAATGTATGCAGTTTATACTGTGAAAAGGGGCAACAGATCTGTTCTAATGAAAGGTTAAAACGCAGTTTTCCCATTTAGGCTGATTGACCGCTCCTCAGTGACCCTCCACTCTGCTGAGATCTCATACTGATCAGTACAAGCTGCGGCTGTCAATCAGGCTGGATGGATGATTACTGAATACACTGACTCTAGCGCTGTTATTCTCTTTCTGGACTCATGAAATGTTAATTTTAACAACAGGATTACGGAGTATTTTATTTGAGGACACTACACAAAGATGCACGGAAGCGGGAGACCAGCTCGTAATGGTAACAATTTTTATTATTGGCACAATGGTTGTACAGAACACGTCAGCCTTATCTAATAGAAAACAGAACATGAATATTCGGGGGCAAATATATGGAGGCGCCGGATGTTTGTATACGTAGCCTGACATCATGGTAGCTGCTGACTCTGATTCATTTCTTATTACCCCATAGGCGGCCAGTTTGGGATCTAGGACTGTATCTGCGGAGGCGATTGGGACCTACATAAAGAATATTAAAACACTCCTGATACTTTCTGACCTGCTCATGCGTTTCTTACCATATTTTACTAGTTGTGACCACATTTTAATGAAATTCCACTTTCTTATTAGGCAAATATTAAATTAAATATATAAATAAATTACGCAGCTGGTTCATAAATAATAAATAAAATATAATATTAATGGGTAGTAATAAATAACACTGATATAAAAAAAAAAATAGAACAAGGTGTCACAAAGTGCTGTGTCTACACAATTGGTAAATTTTACAAATGCTGTAAATGCCAGAAAGTGAGAGCATGGAGAAGAAAAATGCAATGTGCATGCTGAAAAGACCATAGGGATTTTTTTTTAAAAAAAAGGTATACAATACTGCATGTAAGTGGGATATATATCTATATATATAGATATATATATCTATATATATAGATATATATATAAATTTAGTTTTTTTACTATTTTTTGGTTCATAAATAATTGAACAGTAAAAAAAGTGTTTTTAGTTTTCAATTAATAATTAAATAAAAAATATATAAATATTTATAAAAATAAAATATATGTATTTAATTTTTATTTTTGTTTATACTTCATTGAAAACTAAAAAAAAAAAATTTTTGCTGCCAAATTTTCTGTTAAATGTTGTCACTTTTTTTCTTTTTTAAGTGTGGGATTTTATTATTTACGCCTCCACGATATTATCATTAGCTGGTGTCGGTCTTATTTATAAATATATAGATTTTCAGATAAGGAAAAAAAAAACTGGTCAGGCATAAATTAACACCACTGACATATTAACTGTCAATGGATGGAATATATTGGGCAGCTAACCTCAGTACTGGGGGTTTATGCTATATGGAAGCAGAAAATGTGAGTAAGCGTAAAAGGATTTCGCCAGCTTTGATAAAAAACAAATCGTGGTAGCTTGATTTAATCCACAAAGACCTGCTTAATTTGCCAATATGAACCCGTAAATAATAAAAGCAATGCATTAAAGTAGCGGCAAAGCAGATCAGATTTTACCAATTCTCATCCACATGCAGGACGAAAAAAAAATCTGCAGTGGAAATTGACCTGAGATTTAAAGGGGTTTTCCACTACTTTGATACAGATGACCCATGGGAAGATTAATTTTCAATATCAGATCTGTTTGGGGCTGACACCCGATTCCTCCATCGATCAATTCTGACAGATGTTAAACAGAGCCAGGACATAACAACTTTTAGTGGTTGCTCCTGGGTTTTAAAGCTTCTAAAATATTGAAGACCTAACCTAGTAAAAGGTTATCAAAGTAGTGGACAAACCCTTTAATTGTGCTTTGTAAGTGTGGAAGAGAGTACAACATAAAATATATCTCTGGTCACAATATGGTACTATCATATTGTTTATCTATTATCCATGCATGGACTATTGGCTGAACTTTATGGTATACACAACCACAGAAACAGTTCTAACAAATCATAAAACAATATTAAAATGATATATTATACAGGATATAGTAAATTATTATATATTATATTTACTGGAACAAATATTTGTACATGGAACTTCATGTGGCTAGAAGTAGTTTTCCTTCTAGCAATGCATTGTCACCTCTATTTTATGCCCTTTTCATTTAGTTTTTCTTAATTGCTTCCTAACTTGATAGATTCAGTTGTCAGGGAATGTTGGAGGATCAGCTTTTTAGAATTCGACTGGTTGTCATCTGATTTTCCCAGAAAGAGATTGTTTTGCCAATATTCATCCATTTTTTGTCACATTTAGCTCCTAGGGGGTGGGGCTAGTTTCTCTTGGTCACATCAAAACTGCCATTGGTTGGTCAGAACCTAAGAAAGACCTGCCCCTCTCCTACAGTAATGGCAGTATTAGCAAAGAAAGAGCCAAACTGCCTCTCTTATTGCCTCTAAATTATGGACATTTTTTTGGAAGGGGGAAGGGTAAATACTCTTTAAACAATCAGAGTCAGCAGCTATCACTTTATGATGCAATATCAATCTTAAAGAGGGCCAGTGACGGGTCAAAAATGGCCAGTTTTTGCTCTTATTTCTTCTTTACACTATTCAGTCATTTACCATCATGTTCCAGGATTGTAGGCCTTATTGTTTAGTGCTTATTTTTTATGGTCGTTACCTAGGGGGTGTGACTCTCCAGATTTTCTGGAGGCGTGTCTTTACGCTTCTCTGCCTAATTACCCTGTTAGCCACACCCCCTTGTAAAGAACATAAAAAGTAGAACTAAAAGACGCCCAGATATCCTGAACTGTATGGTTGATTTAAAAAAAAAAAATACAGAATTCTCAGGAGCAGAAGGAAGAAAACGTGAGCAAACACTTGACCTTTCTGACCTGGTGACGGCTCATCTCTAAAGTCTGATCCATAATAATAAATTATACATTAGTCATTTTGAGAATTTTGCTTCAAAACTTACACAAGAGTTCAGCTCTATGGCTTTAGGAATCCAGTGGTCTTTATAGCTACGTATGAGGCTGTAAGTTCGGGTTGCGAGATCTGCGGTCAGTTCAGGAATTTCACTCCTTACATGACTTGTGAAATGCGCCGGTCTGTACCCGGCTTTAGGCAAAGTGGCTTTTTGGTGCTCCTATGGGCTGCACCAGTGGCAAATGCCCCATTTGTCCCATGTGTATAGATCAATCATTACATTGGCCATTACTTTATAAAGCCTGGGATAAGCAGAAGGAATGGGACCAGGAGGAGGAAGCGTTAGCAGAGTGATAGGCTGGCAGCGGGCATAGCGACTCTGTTGCGGAGATGTTTGGCAAAATCCACTTGCGTCTGGGACAAAACTTGGTTTATAATAGATTTTGGCAGCCATCCCTGGATAAAAGACAAGAAGAACAGAATGAATTACAATGAAATAAAGTACACAAATAACACCCAAAAGCTACATTGACTAAAGGGAGGGCAACTCCGGTCATATATTATAAGCATAGACCCGTACACAGCATCCTAACCTCGTCAACCATCCTAGGAGGTGCGGGGCGGGAGTGCTGCTTTTAAAAAAGAGGAGGTCCGTGTTGCAAATGGTGGCCATGTCCTTTTGATTAACAAATGACCTCAACCAGTGATAAATACCGAAAAATTTGGACTGTCGGATGTGCCCATTTGATCATCACTAATGATTTTGTATTGGGATTGATACTGTTGTATGGGAAGAGTATAGTAATATTACACGGCGCTATTACTTGGACACTATATGGTGAATGGATGGATAAATGGGTGTGGATAAGATTAAATTAGGGGCTACTGCTATGATAGAAGTAGCCACTATGGCTAATGTTATATGCGCATACTGAGTGAGCGGATGATGTGTCGTGTGCTGTTGTTATATGGCGGCATGCCACGCTTTATACTGGTGCAACTGGAATCTTTTTTAAGAAGACTATAGAGAGTGCCATTTTTTTGAGACTCTAATATTTATCACAGATGACTTGGAAGGCTTGGACTGGCCCACAGGAGAACAGGAGAATCCTCCGGTGGGCCCCCTTGTAGTATTGGGCCACCACCCTCTTATATGAACTGCACTTGGCACAATACTCTTAATTCACCATATACAGACAAAGGCGACATCTTATTTATTTAACAATCAACCCAGTTCATTGCTATAGAAATTTGTGAATGAGGATAAAGTCATATTTGCATTTGGCTGACAAGTGGGGCTCTGGAATTGATGTTACCGGTGGGCCATTAGCACCCCAGTCTGACACTCGGCAATGTTATCTGTCTTTATATCACTAGTAATAAAGGGATTTTCCTGCTAGATGAAAAGTTATAGTAATGTTTTTCAAGTAAAAATATATATGTAACTTACTAATATACTGTAGGTTAATTAAGAAAACAGTTCAGATGACGAGATTTCAACGCTAGTAGAAGGGGGAGGTCTGTCTGGCTCGTTTCAATAATAAAGCCAGCCCCCTTTTACAGAGACACAGAAGGGGGCTGGATTAGCTACTGAAATGAACCATATAGATAGCCCGTTTCTAAAGAGATGCAGAAGGGGGATGGATTAGCTCTTGAAATAAGCCATATAGACAGCCCCCTTCAAGCACCTCCCCAATACAAGGAGCATGAGGAACCTCAGTCCTGTGTGTATGTAAAATATATTAAAGTATATTGATAAGTTCAATCTCTTCTCACTTGGAACCAATTAAAACAACTTTTTATCTAGTTGGACAACCCCTTGAATGGCTCGCCCAGGCTCTAGATGACAGACCCATAATTGGAACTGGTTGGGATGGTGATAAACGTGCTCAATAATATCTACATACCTTTAGATCAATGCTTAGAAGCCAGGTTAGTTTGGTTTTTGAGGGGTCTTCAAGAACTGGGTGAAGGACCATACATGTTGGGCCATTCTCTGCCCTGGAAGCAAGAATAAATATATTTTTCTTTTATCAGTCATCATGTTGATGTTGCGGATACACTACAGCATATGTCGTAGTAGCAGTTCTCCATACCTTACGTATCCTTTCTGTTCCGGCATTCCACCAAATCTCGTTGACATTCCGGCCAGAATACAGGTGGATCCTCTCCTCTTACTGCATCGCACGCTCACAAAATCCCGAGCTCCTACAATATTCCCGGGGGTTTCTGCTGCTTTTTCGTGTGTTATCACTGTGTCTTTTCCAATTTTCTGGAGAATCTGCAATAAAGAAAGCATTAATATGTGTGCACCATGATACTACACTGGTCTTCCCCTTCTTCATTGGACAAGAATGCACATTTTGATAGGCTCTAATCAGACATTTTTTGTCTATGAACTACATCTGTCATTATATCCCAGCCCCATATACCGTACAGTATCTGACATAATCCATAAACAAGGACTGCATGAGGATTCTTCCATCTTATTCACCTTCTGGCAGTGTGTAGTTTCCGTTTGTTGTCTAGAAAATTTTTGCAAATGTTTAAAAACTTCCATAAGGCCCCAATACCCATTATCCAAACCCGAAGATATCGGTGAGGTCGCTTAATGGTCTAATGTGTATGGAGGGCGCTGGCCGACTGACGGTCGGGAGAGATGTCTATCGTGCATGTGCAATTTCGGACAGCCAAAAAATTGTTCTTCTGGAGATGAGCCGTCATCAAACGTGTTAGTCAGCAGCTTTCTCGTAGAGAACAAGCGCTCCTGTGTATGGGAGAATCGGCTAAGATGGCCGTCAATCAAATGATCAGCCAAAACTTTCATCTCAAAAAAAATCGACCTAAAACAGAAGATAGAACACACAGAGGAAGGGGTGCAGCTGCAGAATCTCTCCGTGTGTCAGTGAGAAACCATAAGGGGGAAAGAGGAGGTGAAGCTGCAGGATGAATGGACTGGACACTTCTTTTAGTAGCTTCATGACTTCCAAACTTGCGCACAGCAAATCATTTTGACATTGCTGTACATATGTCTTTTTCACACTGGTTCCAGGTGGAATCCGCCAGTAAAAGACGTGGTGTGCACATACTCTAAGGAAGGATTGTGGTTACTTCTTTATAGAATTAGGTACAATTGAAAGGTTACATGTCCACTGGCAGTACTGGACATATGATCACATGCACCAGACCACCCTAAGGACTCATGCACATGACTGATTATATCGGACAAGTGATATCCATGGTTTTCACGGATAGCATTGGTACCCATGATATTCTATGGTGCTCTGCGCATGTTTTGATTTTGTTTCCTCAAGTGATCCGAGAAAAATATCGGCAACACGTCTGATTTTGATCAAAATCGGCAATGCAAGTCTAGGGGCATGTGAAAAACATCGGCCTGCCATCAGATGACATCCGAGTGCGGTCCGATATTCGACTTTATTTTTTCGTTCTCTACACCTCCGAGAAAAACTGATGCATTTAGACCAAACTCTGATCACGTGGTCAATTAAGCCCTAAGAGTCCATGCGATAATAACTGACCGAGATTAGAGAACTGCAGACAGCAGGAATGTGTTTTCACAAAGCAGTGAGCAGACACCAAGGACATTGTGATAAAGGACCAAGGAAATCCACGATAATCTAAGTAGGTTGGGAGGTAGAGTCATTATAGGAACCTAAATCAGGCACACGATGTCTAGGAATTTGGAGATTTAGAGGATTTTCATTACTAAAACAGACCTAATCTTGGTTGGAATATATTTCTTAAAGATGAGCAGATACCATAATAAAATAAAATATTGGGATTCATGTCTAAACTATACATCCTAGCCTCTAGGTGTCAATGCTTTACAAATCTATGGTAAAATTAAAAAAAGAGGTATATATATATATATATATATATATAAAAAATCAATTACATATACTCTATAAGACATTAGATGGTCAGCTGATCAATCCAAAATTAGTGGGTTCCAACAGCTTTTATCCAATAAAAAGTTATTCCCATCTTCATAGATGAGTGTTATTGGATACTGCTTTGTTTTTGTTATTTTTGTTTGCAATTTACTGCTTATTAAAATTTATAGCCGTTTTTGAGCTAGTAACAATGTTCTTTTGTTTACAGCTCGTGGCCTAGGAGGCCGACCACCGCTGCCGTCTAGCTTGTAAGCGCTGCACTGAAGCTGGCCGGGATTAGGAGGTAACTGCGCTCCCCATCGATCCCACACCGCTTCAAAGCAGTGATTACAAGCTTAATAAAAAAAGATCTTGCAGGCACTCTATATGCCTGGCGATTCCTGCTAAACAGCAGCGGTGGTCGGTCACCTAGGCAATGAGCAGTATACAATAGAAAAGAAACATGTTAATATCTCAAGAATGGCTACAAATGTTAATAAACAGTAAATTGACAATATATGTTCATTTTCACAAACTTTATCCAACAATACCCATCTATGATAATAGGAATAAAACCTTTAAATTCAACAGGTTTCTTTTTTTTTTTTTTAGAAAACCAGAAGACATTGCCTCCCATATAATGATTAAGGTAAAGTCATACACTGTAAACAATGGTCGACACCAGCATATTCCTCTAAGCAGGGCAAAGATTTAGAGACCAGTCTTCTGACTACTTTGATGTCATGACATTTTATATAGGAAGCTATATAAACCGTTAATTCACCAGGTAGCCCATTTTTCATACCTTAACTTCTTTAACATTAGGATTCCATTCTCCCATCTTTTCCATATTGTCCACCAGTTCTCCATATACATTGTCCAGCGGCTTCTCCACTACTGCTTCCAGCTTGAAGACCTTTCCGATGTCTGGGAGGACTTTACTGAGAACTTTATCCCCATTTTCCTTCACAGATTGAAAAAAAAGGTAATATTATTATTATTTTTATTACACAGCTTCTTGTCTATAATAATTTATTTGTATCTTAATCTTGGTGATGTTCAGATCTGTATTAAACCTTAGGATTATTCTAAAGGTGGCCTACACCTTTTATGAGCTGTTCGATGAATACTCATTCCTCTTCCCCAACCTATACATATTGACCCTGAAAAGCATCTCTGGAGGTGCCTTATATTTCTTGAGAACAAAGGATTAGGCTGAGAGGACATCAGCAGAACATCTAATGCACAGATAGTTGGCCGGTCCCACACAAATCGGTGGGCTTGGCCAATTTTAGTCAAATGTGTATGGCCACCCAATAAATAGGCAGTTGGCTTTTAGAATTTTTAGTCACTTCTTTACCTGGAAGATAAGCGGTGCCAGGTATCTAGTAGCCTTCTATCACTTTTGAAATAGTATACATGCTAGTCTATGTGGAGTCTGAGATTGAATAATTGGTTAAATTAATGGTTTACGTTTCTTTAAGGTTACACAGCTAATTCACCAAATGAGAAAATGTTTTTGGCCATTGAGTGGAAATAAAAAACCTTAAAGTAGTAAGAATTGAATGACCAAATTATAGCAGTATTGTATGGATCCTTAAAGGGGTTGTCCACTTTAGCATTTTAGATTGACGTAAAAAAAGCAATATTCCCCTCTACTATTACCTCACTGCTCCAGTTCCTATGTTTTCTGAGTCACTCTATGATCCTTACTTTCTAGTCCCTCGCGCACACACACTGGGCATATCAGTGACCCAGATCAGCTAGTGATTGCCTTCAAAGGTTACATGTGTCATCACTGAAGAAATGAAGACCGGCGAGGAACCGGGTTAACCTCAGAAGGGAGTGAAATTGATTACATGACAACAATATTGCTTTTAATTTTCTTCTTATTCCACTTGGAACCTCTTTGAAAACAATTATTGTCAAAGTGGACAGCCACTTAATATTGGAACCCATAGTCTGCTATGATCCAAGACTTCACTTCTATTTGTCTATATGTTTTTCTTACTAATTCTTAAGATAGTCCGTGTCCTAACCTTGCCCCGCTCACACAAATATCTAGTTTGTTTAAATTGTGGATACAGTTCTGATCTAATAGAAACCAAAAAATAAGTGACCTGACGAGAATCAATGTGCCTCGTGTCCAGGTACGGACTGGGGCTGAAATTCAGCCCTGGCATTTGAAATCACACAGGCCCATGTTGTCCCGTCCCCAAGAACCAGATGGGACATATAACTAATATTACCCTGGATGGAGGAAAAGAAGATTTAATACAAGACCAATATTTCTAATGATACCCATGGCCTGCTGGAGTAAGTGACGGAGTCAGCGACTTTGTGCTCCGTCACAACTCTTAACAGTATGGGTGTCTTGAGAACACTGATTCTGTTAACAACGTAGCAGACAAGGCAGCCCGTGACCAGACAGGCCCTTCTAGCATTTGCCAGAATTGCCAGATGGCCAGTCCGGCCCTGCTCGTGTCCATACATATGAAGAAATATTCACTCTAAAGTATGACAGTATGTCATTGTCTAACCCTGATATAAGGTGCAACAGATCTTACCGCCACAATCTCCACTTTCCATCCATCTTGTTCTCCCAGGATGCTCATTGACTTCTTCAGGGCTTCTTCTCCTTGCTTGATGTAAGACATTTCAACTTCATTGTAGGGTTTCTCATCAAGTCTGGAACCTAAGGAATCAATTTGTGAGTAAGAAAATTCTAACTTTCTTGGATGGATTTTCCTATTGTTTGGGTTAAGACATTTGACTTACTCAGCAGAGAGCTTCGTCTTCTGACTTGATTTATCCATCGACTGGGACCTGGTCCAACTAAAGCCAATTTTTCCAGCTCTTGTGAAAGAGCAACTGCAGCCGTTCTCCTGAGACCTAGACAAATAAGCATATATATATATATATTAATAATTATTGTAAACTGTTCTACAAAAAGAGGGTCGATATTATCGAAACTATTCTACGGAAAAGAGAAGTCACCGACATTGATAGGTCTATACAACAAAGTGGGAGGCAACAAAATTTTATTTTCGCAAACGGAAAAGCTTGGTCAATTCTTTCTTTTAGAACTTATTTCTCCCTTATTTTGTCTCCAATATCAACCTGAATTGTAGTCTCCAAACAACTGTGAAGTATCAGCTTCGAGAAAATGACATATACATAAATGGGCAAAACCAGAAATGGACAGATTTCACCTATTGTATATCATGTGATGGATAGGTATTGGGGAGTGAAATCCCTGATGAATGTGACTTAGGATTTATTCAAAATATTGGTAGCACCACATTCTTGACACTGTCTCCAAACACAGCATGCTCTAGATATGCTATTTTATGCATGCAGTTTCACATAGGCTTCTCCATAAAATAAAAGTGCATTTTTGTGTGAACATAAAAAGACCACAAAAAAATACTAAAACTATAGAATTAATTATAGAACTGCAAAAGAACCATGTGTAATGGACGCCTTAGTAGGTTGTGGTGCATCAAAGGAATGAGTGTGATTTTTCACAAACTACGACAGTTTTTATTTTTGTCCACAATGTAATTCCAGGAGAACATACATATTTTTAAGGTGTTTCAACTGTAATAACCTATGAAAAAGAAAATTAATAGACAAAATTATTTATGATATCACATTATTGTTTTTGCTTATAGTTTTGTTTAGCTGCGTGGTACACGATCCATGGCAAGCAGCACATTGCCTGCAAGGTAAGGTAATTGTACATTTTGCTATTATTGCACTTTTTGATGGTGGTAGATAGCAGGACAATATTTGCCTAGTTCACTAATTATTCCGGATTCGATCAGAAGTAGCATAAAAACTGACATGCATTTTTTTCACACAATCTATTTTTCAAAAACTGAAAAAAAGGAAAAAAAATAATCAGTCTGGCCCTGATAGTCATTGTTTTAGGGGTACATTCACGTGGGATTTATTTGTTGTGCATCCCTGGCAAATCCACAAGTAGTAAGAAACCTGTGACAATATTGCCATGTATTGGCTATGTTCCCACAGTTTTTTTTTAAGGTTTTTATTGGAGTGGATCCACTTCAAAAACCTCCACAAAAATTTCTATAAAACATATTGAAAGACTCTTTCTTATAATTTCTATTGTAATTATATGTTTAGTTTCTTATTTTTAATTTGTTTCCCTCTTCAGGTTTTCAAGGGAAAAAAATGCTACATCTCAAGTCAAAAGGCTGTGCAAAAATTAGAACAATAAAACCCCTAAAAAAATAGTTTTTGACTGCCTGAAATTCAATGACAATCCTCACCATCAATTGACATGCCACAAATAAGACCCCTATCAGAAGTTCCTGACCCAGCCAAACTAGCCTTCTTGCCTGCTTTGCACTGATAAGGAGCAATCATCCTGAAACACGCAAATTGAGTTTTTGATTTGGCTTCTTATTCTAAGTCATGTGGCAAGGCACTTTAAAGGGTCGATACTGACTTTTAGATTGGTACCCCCAATAGGTGGCACTAGTGTTCCTTTCTTCCTCTATTTGCAAA
This sequence comes from Oophaga sylvatica, assembly GCA_033576555.1. Classification (NCBI taxonomy): domain Eukaryota; kingdom Metazoa; phylum Chordata; class Amphibia; order Anura; family Dendrobatidae; genus Oophaga; species Oophaga sylvatica. The sequence goes on along the minus strand of JARQOD010000004.1, from coordinate 521,657,528 downwards.
TTCAAAATCCAAACCATAGGTCAATTTACCCTGTGCACTTTTTATATAGCTTTTCTGTGACAAATTTTTAGATACCTTACATCTATGTACAATATATTGACCTCGTATTGGACAGGGCCACTTTTCTAGAAGATAACTCAATTTTGGGTGGTGGTGTCAAGGTGGTTTCACTGTGGTAAATACAAGGTTGTTGATATCTCCATCTATTGAGAATGTTTGGGTATATTCACACTTGGCATATTTGCAGAAATTTCTGTAACTGTGCTTTTAATCTGAATGGGGCTTACAGAAATCCGTGAATGTACTCTAAGTTTTCGATGTTGAATAGATGTTGATGTATCATGGGTAATACCCTGTTTTTTCCTAGCCCTGGGTATCCTAGCTAACAACTAACTACAAAGCACTCTATAAAATTCTCAATTGTGAAGATATAACATTTTCTACACAGCTTAGATCACATGTTTGTACCAAAAACTCTTCTAATATGACATGATGGACAAGATGTGAACATTTGAGTGGTTGCATCTGGTCATTTAATCTTTTACATCATTATTAACCCTCATAATTATGAAAATAATTAATAATATGTATTACAATAGGTTTTCATGTGATGTACCCCTTACCAATCCTTGATCTATAGACCTGTGAAAATTTACAAATTGTCTTGACGTGAGATAAAGGATACCATAATGGCTTACCTGTCATGTTACGAAGATGTCTGTATGATATCCCAGCACAAAGCTTGAAGGTGGCTGGTAACATTGCTTAGATGAGAGTTAGGTTGCGGGTCAAAATTGTGGAAGTCGCTCTGGGTTCAGTAGCTGAAGAGCTTCTCTAAGCTTGAAATGGAAAATTGATGGTCAAGATGGTCAACTTGTTTTGTTAGTCCGAGGGTGGTCAGGTTCTCTATTACCAGTGATCAGCTTGGCTTGGTAGACTGGATATCTTTCCTCTGTGTATATCTGATATGTAATGCTGTGCAGGATCCAGAACTCTGTTTAAATCCTCTCGTCTGAAGGATGCTGTGCGGTAATGACTCAGATAAGAACACAACAAATTTACTGGAGGCCAGCAGGAGCAAGGACAAGAGCTGACAATTATGTCAGTGATGATTAAGCCCTGATACAACACATCAAGGCAAACATGAAGAAACGTTCACTGGGCCATTAACCCTATATGCATGTTAGTGATATCAGTCAATCTTATCAAGGTGTAGCACCCTTACCTACTTTTTCTCCTTGGGTATACTTTCTGTCAGAAGATATCAAGAAAATTGGTGTCCATAAGTTTGATCAGCTCACCATTATTTTAGCCAGAAGAACTGTTATCCTTCCTGGAGGTCTTTTAGGTGCCGGGGTAGACCCAGAAGTTGTACCACTCCATTATGTGGTAAGGACATATGGACAGATTTCACCACTTCCCACCATTCAGTTTTCATTTTTGTGCTTTCTTTTTTTCCCTATTCTTTTTTTTCCTGTAGTTATTTTTTATATTTCAATCAATGCTCTTTTTCATTCCCAAGGGGACTACAGCAACTCTCTACTAATTGGTCTCTATATTACTAACCTTTCCCATCTTCAATCCTGAATGCAGCAGTGAGGATCGTATTTCTGTACAGCTGCAACACCAAAGCCTCCACCTTGTGCCAGTCGTTGCACTGTGGTTACTCATCCACTACAGAATTTAATACAAACTTATTAGGGATGAGTGAATAGCTTTGGATAAGTCCTTATCTAATAGCTATTGCGCTTACCGAAGAGCTGCATCGGGAACCCGGATACCTGGAGCGCTCCCGATAATCAGCTGTTCAGCGCCGCAGCTGCATGTGTCGCGGCTGTGTGACAGTCACAACACATGCATGGATAGCTTAATAAACAGCTGATTATCGGGAGCTCTCCAGGTATCCGGGTTCCCGATGCAGCTCTTCGATAAGCACTATAGCTATTCGGATAAGAACTTTTCTGAAGCTATTCACTCATCCCTAAAATTTATCTCTCTCACCCACAAAGCTGTCCACAGTTCAGCACCACCCTACATCATCTCCCCCATTTCTTTCCATCACCCTGCCTGTGCACTCCATTATGCAACTGATCTAAGACTAATATCCTCTGTAACCTGAACCTCCCACATCTGTCTTCAAGACTTCTCTTGTGCTATGCCAGTTTTCTGGAATGCACTGACCCAGACAATCTGACTAATACCTAGTCCCTACATTTTTAAGCATGCTTTAAAAACGTATCTCTTTAGACAAGCCTATCGCCTCACTTCAGTAATCTACTTCTTCCCTGCTCCTCCTTTCTAAATTTTCAGAATCGGTCCCTCCTATTCATCTATCTCCACATCCTCCATGCACCCAATAGCACTTGGTAACTACACTTAGACCGATACTGGCTTATTGAAAATCCCTTTTTATTCGGAGCACTTAGGGCATAGATGGCGAACCTATGGCATGCGTGCCAGAGAGGGCATGCAGAGCCCTTTCTGCTGGCACGCAGCATCACCGGCTTTAATCTGTCCTTTCTCACAGGCATTCAGCTCCGCGCCGCTGTGTGGCAATGAGAGGAAGCGCGGGAGGAGAGAAGAAGTGCGGGAGGAGAGAAGAAGCACAGGAGGAGAGCAGGAAGCGTGGGAGGAAGCTGCAGAGCGTGCGGAGAGCAGCAGAGAGCTCAGAGCAGCGGAGAGGTGTAGATGTGTGTGTGAGTGATGGAGAAGGCGATGATGGGAGTGATGGAAAAGGCAATGATGGGGATGATGGGAGTGATGGAGAAGGCCATAATGGGAGTGATGGGTAGAGGGCAATGATGGGGATTATGGGAGTGATGGAAAAGGCAGTGATGGGAGTGATGGGTAGAGGGCAATGATGGGGATGATGGGAGTGATGGAGAAGGCAATGATGGGGATGATGGGAGTGATGGAAAAGGCAATGATGGAAGTGATGGGGAGAGCAATGATGGGAGTGATGGGGAGAGGGCAATGATGGGAGTGATGGGTAGAGGGCAATGATGGGGATGATGGGAGTGATGGAAAGGCCATGATGGGTATGATGGGAGTGATGGAGAAGGCAATGAAGGGAGTGATGGAAAAGGCAATGATGTGGATGATGGAAGTGATGGAGAAGGCAATGATGGGAGTGATGGAGAAGGCAATGATGGGGATGATGGGAGTGATGGAGAAGGCAATGATGTGCACTCCTGTGTGTTCTTGCACATTGATAATTTAAATTGCCGTGTTGGCACTTCGTCATAAATAGTTAGGTTTTAGGTTACAGTTTGGGCACTAGGTCTCAGAAAGGTTCGCCATCACTGACTTAGGGTATGTTCCCATGGTCAGTAAATGCTGCGGGTTGGACGTTGCATACATCTGCAGCGTCCAACCCGCAGCGGCCAGATATTACAGCATAGTGGATGGGATTTCAAGAAATCCCATCTCCACTATGCGTGCACCGGCGCCCGCGGCTTCCCTGCAGAGACACACATGCGGCCTGTCTATTTATCTTGCGGAGACGCTCAGTCTTTGCTAGATAAATCTCACCAATGCAATGTATAGGTTGCGGTGATTCCGCACGGTTCAATGAAACACATGCAGAATCACCTGTGTTCAAAAGCCGGCAGCGCTTTGGACGGAGCAGACATGTGCTGCGTCCACAGAGCTGCCTAATACTGACCGTGGGAACATACCTTTATTGTGCCCCCCCTGTATCCTTATAGATTGTGAGCTTACGAACAGGACCCTCACTCCTCCTGTAACTGTGTTATTTTGTAATGTCTTTATTGTCTGTACTGTACATGTCCCTGTTTAACTGTAAAGAGCTTTGGCATATGTTGGCGCTATAGAAATAAAATTATTATTATTATCAATATAGAGCTTATATTTGGCAATTAAGGTAGGAGTTTTGAATTACACCAATCCTTTTACCATTCAAAATACTAGAAAACCAGAAGAAAAGAAGCAAATTGGTGGAAAAAAAATGCAATTCTGTACAGTGGGTTTGGAAAGTATTCAGACCCCTTTAAATTCTTCACTCTTGTTTCATTGCAGCCATTTGGTAAATGCAAAAAAGTTCATTTTTTTTCTCAATAATGAACACTCTGCACCCCATCTTTACTGAAAAAAAAACAGAAACGTAGAAACCTGGATTTGGGAATCCTCTGCCATTCTTCCTTGCAGATCCTCTCCAGTTCCGTCAGGTTGGATGGTGAACGTTGGTGGACAGCCATTCTCAGGTCTCTCCAGTGATGCTCAGTTGGGTTTAGGTCAGGGCTCTGGCTGGGCCAGTCAAGAATGGTCACAGAGTTGTTCTGAAGCCACTCCTTTGTTATTTTAGCTGTGTGCTTGGGGTCATTGTCTTGTTGGAAGGTGAACCTTCGACCAAGTCTGAGGTCCAGAGCACTCTGGAAGAGGTTTTCATTCAAGATATCTCTGTACTTGGCCGCATTCATGTTTCCTTCAATTGCAATCAGTCGTCCTGTCCCTGCAGCTGAAAAACACCTCATAGCATGATGCTGCCGCCACCATGTTTCACTGTTGGGATTGTATTGGGCAGGTGATGAGCAGTGCCTGGTTTTCACACATACCGCTTAGAATTATCACCAAAAAGTTCTATCTTCGTCTCATCAGACCAGAGAGTCTTATTTCTCATAGTCTGGGAGTCCTTCATGTGTTTTTTTAGCAAACTCTATACGGGCTTTCATATGTCTTGCACTGAGGAGAGGCTTCCATCGGGCCACTCTTCCATAAAGGCCCGACTGGTGGAGGGCAGCAGTGATAGTTGACTTTGTGGAACTTTCTCCCATCTCCCTACTGCATCTGTGGAGCTCAGCCACAGTGATCTTGGGGTTCTTCTTTACCTCTCTCACCAAGGCTCTTCTCCCACGATTGCTCACTTTGGCTGGATGGCCAGGTCTAGAAAGACTTCTGGTGGTCCCAAACTTCTTCCATTTAAGGATTATGGAGGCCACTGTGCTCTTAGGAACCTTAAGTACAGCAGAAATTCTTTTGTAACCTTGGCCAGATCTGTGCATTACCACAATTCTGTCTCTGAGCTCCTTGGCTAGTTCCTTTGACCTCATGATTCTCATTTGGTCTGACATGCACTGTGAGCTGTGAGGTCTTATATAGACAGGTGTGTGCCTTTACAAATCAAGTCCTATCAGTTTAATTAAACACAGCTGGACTCCAATGAAGGAGTAGAACCATCTCAAGGAGGATCACAAGGAAATGGACAGCATGTGACGTAAATATGAGTGTCTGAGCAAAGGGTCTGAATACTTATGACCATGTGATACTTCAGTATTTCTTTTTTAATAAATTTGCAAAAATTTCTACATTTCTGTTTTTTTCAGTCAAGATGGGGTGAAGAGTGTACATTAGAGTTGAGCGATACTTTCCGATATCCTAAAGTATCGGAATCGGAATGGTATCGCCGATATCACTAAAATATCGGCGATACCCGATATCGATACCGGAAGTCCCATGTAAGTCTATGGGAACAAAATATCGAAATTAAAAAAAAACCCATTCTTGCCTTGTTGGTTAATTGTACATGAAGGAAAACAAGAAAGAGTAATGTAGAATGTATTGTGGAAGGTTGAGGAGACATTAAAGGCATAGATGTTTAACCCAATCAAATGGAATAGCATAAATATTTTTTTTTTTAAAGATGTTCGGATTGACGAAGAAATTGACAATGTTAACGTTTTTTATATTTTGGCAAATATGTATATTACACAACTTCCATGCTCTTCATCTTCACCTTTTTAACTTTTCACACACTTTCTCCTTCATAATCTTCTGCAGCATCATCTTTTTCATCAAATTATTCTTCATCTTCACCTTCTTTATCTTCTTCTTAAACTTCTTGCTATTCATCTTTGTTAACATTACTCATATTCTTCTTATTAAACTATTATTCTTATTCATATTCTGCTTCATCTTCTTCATCATATTCTTATTTGTGACAGAGAATCCTGTACTTGTAATCTGTCAAAGTATGAATTTTTCATCCTTCCGTTCTTGCTGTCACAAAAGATTTAAATTACAACAGTATTTGTCCGTGTTCAGTTTAGCCTGCAGCAGCAGGCATTTTCCAGGGGCACCACGAGGAGGAACGGACTCACCCCCATACACTGCTTAGTCTTCTTCTGCTTAGAATTTAGAGCATATATTTTGCTCTTCATTTTGGTCTTATACTTCATGTTCTTCTGCTTTTAGATCTTCTGCTTATTGTTCTTGTGTCTCTTGTTCCGTATCTTGTATTTGTAGCACAATCTTGTACCAGCTGATGTTACTGGGACACGGTTACTAAGCAGGAGGTACCTGTGCTCCAAAGCACTACCAAGGACCAGCAGACGTTGCTGGAACTCGGATACCAAGATGGAGGCACCTAGGCCAAAGGCACTGCGGAGAACCAGCTGACGGTACTGGAACCCGGAGGGGCAGCAGAAGGAAAAGAGCCAATGGCACAACCGAGGACCAGCTGACGTTACTGAACCCGGAGGGGCAGCAGAAGGAAAAGAGCCAATGGCACAACCGAGGACCAGCTGACGTTACTGGGACACGGTTACTAAGCAGGAGGTACCTGTGCTCCAAAGCACTACCAAGGACCAGCAGACGTTGCTGGAACTCGGATACCAAGATGGAGGCACCTAGGCCAAAGGCACTGCGGAGAACCAGCTGACGGTACTGGAACCCGGAGGGGCAGCAGAAGGAAAAGAGCCAATGGCACAACCGAGGACCAGCTGACGTTACTGAACCCCAGTAACACAGGAGCAAGTGTTGACTGTGCTAACAGCACTTCCGAGCAACAACTGGCGGTGTTGGAGCCCAGGGTCAAGGAGGATGTTTAAATACTAGATAAAGTAATTTCCTTGTTACCTGTCAATTTTAAATGTCTATACTTCAAACAAGAGAAAGATAACCTTTACTACCATAAGATGATGATTTCATTTAAACTAATATCTAGATAAATAAAGAATTGACAAACATAAACACATACATTAACATGTTGAACAGCAATGCAAACCACAAAATAAATTAGTTAAGGAATCTGCTATACGGTTGTACATAAAAGCATACAAGTACATATCTGAATCCATTAATGATGGATAAGTAACAGTATGTACACCATTTTTATTGTATAGACAATGAATGTCTGACTTCAAAACATCATCAGCATTACAAGTTATCTGTGACATTACTAAAATGTTACATTTGCTGAATAATGTCACTAAACAGTTTATACAAAATTATACAATTTCCATCATGTAATACTCATAATATGTGGCAATAATCATGTTTATTAACAAACATAACCTTTAAAAAGTGCATAGTGCATAGTGAAAATTGCTATTTATGCCTGACTGTCGACTTGCAAGCATGACAACGGATAGATAAGGTATATATAGATGAGACTGCATAGCCACAGATGGTGAATGGCGATGTAATACTGTACCTCAATAAAGTGTGCGTCACTACTACATAATTTTTTTTATATAGCTTTATAAACAGGGTACGTGGATGTATGCTTGCGCCTTTGTTTTGACGCACAGACTGCCTTCCTGCTGAGACGCGTTGGGTAGTGAACAGTTGTGTGCAGTGTTCACTGTAGTCTGAGGTTTTCCTTTTTGGAGTGCAGATCACGCTCCAGTTAGTTCTTCAACCACTGCTGGTTGTAGTCTGCTGAGCGTGTGTCACTGGCACATCCTTGAAATTTTTCTCTAATTGTTGCTGCTCCACTCTATTACAAATAAATAAAATCTATTAGTGTGACGCGCTTCCATCCGTATACAATACATTGGTTGCAAACACTATAGAAGTACACAAAGGGGCCTTTCACACCTACTGAACAGTTGTGTGCAGTGTTCACTGCAGTCTCTGCGGAATAACCACACTTAGGCCTTATAACTTTTCAGACTTTCTTTATCAATCTACCAAGATGAAGAAGGCAGGGAGTAAGGCACGTGGTCGTGGAGTTTCTTCAGGGAGAGGACGTGGGGATTCTGTGGCTGCTGCGGCCCCCAGTGACACAGCATCCACCAGTTTTCCCCGGGCCGTGAGCGTTCCTTTATGCGCACTTTTGTAGGAGCTCGGAGTACCCCCCTGATGCGGGAAGAACAAATTGAAGCCGTTGTTGTTTGGATCTCAGCCAATGCATCGACTTCAATTGCTTCCACCTCCTCTCAGGACCACAGCACTGTTGGGCAACCATCTGTCTCTTCACCGCCTGGCAAATTGCCCAGGCAGTCAGAGAGTTCTGTACAGGAGCCAGCTGAGTGTCTGCTTCTGTTCTCAGAATCTATTGGCTTGCAAACAGGGGCCCAGCCAAGCAGCATTCTGTAATGTGAAGAAGAGGGAGTATGCAGTGATGCGCAACAGCTGTGTCTCTCTGAATCTGAAGAGGCGGGTGAGACAGTGCCGATGGTCAGCACACCGCAGAACGCATCTGATGATGATGATGAGACCCAGGTGCCAGTTTCTGTTGAGCATGGTGCTGGCCAGACCACCCAACAGCAGGTGTTGGAAGAGGGTAGTGGAGATGATGAGGTCCAATACCCAACATGGCATGAAGAACAGGAAGGTGGTGGGAGCAGCTCAGAGGAATAATAATAATATTTATTTATATAGCGCCATCATATTCCGCAGCGCTTTACAGTTTAGCAGTTTCAGAACACAAGTCATAAGTAACAACGTTAACAATACAATAATTTAAGCTAAATAAGTCGCCCCTGCTCGTGACAGCTTACAATGTACAATGAGATGGGGAGATACAAAGTATAGGTGTTTATATACAATGGTGCATTTACAATGATGTTCCAGCCATCTTAAGGGACTGAGGGATGGAGATAGTGAATGGGCTAGAGACACACACACACTTACACAGAATACATAGAATGACTTTGATTAGTGAATGTGATAGGCCGCTCTGAACAAATGTGTTTTGAGGGAGCGCCTGAAACCATGCAAATTGTGGATAGTCCTAATTTCTTGGGGTACAGCATTCCAGAGGATTGGCGTAGAGCAGGAGAAGTCTTGGAGTCGGGAGTGGGAGGTACGTATTAGTGCAGAGGTTAGTCGAAAGTCGTTTGCAGAGCGCAGCAGTCGGTTAGGCCGATAGATAGAAATGAGGGAGGAGATGTAGGAGGGGTGCTGCACTGTGGAGAGCTTTGTGGGTGAGAACCAGTACTTTGGTTGAAAGCTGGGAGAGGCCTAGAGAAATGGTTAGTGATAGAAGGAAGATAGAGGAAGACATTGCCCCAACGGTACAAACAGGAGGGAGAGTTAGGCTGCAGACTCGGTTGCCTGTAGCCTCCAGTTTGGCACCTGTTCGGAGCAGTTGTTTCCAAAAGTCAAAACGTGCGCTCCCAGGACTTGCACTGCGTGGTCCTTTTTTCACACACCTTGCACATGATATTTGCTATGTGAAATGCAAGCTGTGTAATCAAAAATTAAAAATAGCTAAAAGTGTCAGTCACCTCAATACCAGAAATATGTGTAAACATGTGCGGACAAAGCACGTAGTTGAGTTACAAAGACACACTGGAGATGTAGGCCAACCTACAGCAGCACCTACATCTTCAGGTTGTGTTGAAGCCTCTTCATCGAGCTCACACACAGCTGGTTATGCTTCCTCACAGGATCGCCATGGAAGAACCTCGGCCACTGTTGTCCAGAGACAAACTGTTATTCCACACACAGCAGCAAGTTCCCTGTCATCCTCACACTCCCAGGCCACAAAACAGCCAGCGGTAGCACAGGCATGGGATAAAACACGGCCATACTCCGCAAACCATGCACGAGCACAGGCTCTGAATGCTGGCATTGCAAAACTCCTGTCCCTTGAAATGCTGTGATTCAGGCTGGTGGAGACAGACAGTTTCCGTAACTGAATATCATTGTCAATCCCACAATACAATGTGCCAAGCCGATTTCATTTCAGCAGGCAAGCCGTCCCTGGTCTGCAAAAGCATGTTGAGGGAAAAATTAAACATGCGCTACTAAAAGCCCTCAGTAGCAAGGTCCACCTGACCACCGATGCGTGACCAGTACCCATTGTTATGATCTGCTACAACCAGTAAGGAAAGAAGGGAATTCTGTCCCTACAATACAACTAAGCTGAATCCCTACGATGTAACGGGGAACCTGATCCTGCGACCAGACCCGCTAAAGTCCTCATCTAGTGTGAACGAAGACCTATAGTTGCGAGGGAGTAATCCCTACAAGATCTAGGGACTGGGAGAAAAGGTGGACACCTCCTAGTCCTAACATAAATTGTAGCATGGATAATTAAACAGAAAAATAAATACTTTGTGATCCTAACATCAAGCAAAACTCACAGATTAAGGCACCTAAGCACCCGGCTAGCTTAACAGTAGATAATACAATGAAGTCAAGCAAAGCCAGAAGGGCGGAGCCAGACTAAATAGGGAAAAAAGGTCATGTGACCAGCAAACTGAAACAAAACCTAACAAGAGGGTTCTAACACCCATGGCCAGGGACAATACCTTTCCCTCACTGCCCATTGGGTCAATGTTGTGCAGCCGGGTACTGATCTTGCGAGTGGCGCTGTACGTGTTCTGCCAACTCCAAGGATTGCAGGAATCAAGTCTGTACACATTGATTCCTCTCCTATTCCAGTTCCTCAGAATCATCGCTGCAGGAGCCGTCACGGTCTACCTCCACATGGACCCGTGAACGTTTACCTGTTGCGACCGATATGAGCACAGCCGTGTCCAAATGTCAACAGGCCATCCTGAAATTAATTTCCATGGGGAATCTTAGCCACACAGCGCAGGAGCTCTGTAATGCCATAAAGCAGGAGAGCGACGTGTGGTTTTTGGAAGAGAATCTACAGGCAGGCTTGGTAGTGTGTGACAATGGCCGAAATCTGGTGTCAGCTCTGGGCCTTGGCAACCTCACTCACATACCATGTCTGTCATATGTGCTCAACTTGGTCGTGCAGAGTTTTTTGAGGGACTATCCGGATCTTGATGCACTGCTGCACAAGGTCCGCCTAGAGTGCGCTCACTTGCGACGTTCCAGCATGGCCAGATCGCTGATTGCAGCTCTGCAACGCAGATTTCACCTTCATGAACATCGCATTATATGTGACGTACCCACCAGGTGGAATTCCTCGTTACATATGTTGGAGCGGTTGTGTGAGCAGCAGCCAACAGTAATGGAGTATCAGCTGCATCAGGCGCAGTCAACTCGCAATTTGCGGCGTTCACACTTCACCACTACTGAGTGGGCCTCTATAATAAGAATAATAATATTATTTATTTATATAGCGCCATAATATTCCGCAGTGCTTTACAGTTTAACAGTTTCAAAACACGAGTCATAAGTAACAACGTTAACAATACAATAATTAAAGCAAAATCAGCCGCCCCTGCTGGTGAAAGCTTACAATCTACAATGAGGTTGGGAGATACAAAGTACAGGTGTTTATATACAATGGTGTTTTTACAATGATGGTCCAGCCATTTTAAGGAAGTGAGGGATGCATGGAGATAGTGAATGGGCTACACACACAGAATTACACATAGAATGACTTTGATTAGTGAATGTGATAGGCCACTGTGAACAAATGTGTTTTGAGGGAGCGCCTGAAACCATCCAAATTGCGGATAGTCCTAATTTCTTGGGGTAAGCATTCCAGAGGATTGGCGCAGCGCGGGTGAAGTCTTGGAGTTGGGAGTGGGAGGTACGGATTAGTGCAGAGGTTAGTCGAAGGTCGTTTGCAGAGTGCAGCAGTCGGTTAGGCCGATAAATATAAATAAGGGAGGAGATGTAGGGGGGTGCTGCGCTGTGGAGAGCTATGTTGGTGAGAACCAGTAATTAGAATTGGATCCTATAATGAATGGGCAGCCACTGCCAGTGTAATGAGTGGCGAATAACTCTATGAAGGATATCTGCCACGTTTTGCGTGCGTTTGATGAGTCAACGCGGATGGCGAGTGCAGATGATGCACTAGTCAGCCTGACTGTCCCCCTTATCTGCCTGCTTCAAAAAACACTGCAAGCACTAAGGCATGAGGTTTTGGAAGAGGTGGAGGATGAGGAGTCACAAATTCCATCACCTTCTGGACAGTCAGCGCAACGTGGTTCCTCACAAAGGGCTGGAGGACTTTCAAAGTACCATGCTGTATCAACAATTGAACCTCCAGAGTCGCTGTCTATATTTTCATAACCATTACAAACTTTTAATGTATTTACAAAGCACATAATGTACATTTTTTGTCTATCCTTTTGTAATGCTATTGTGTTTCCATAAACTGATGTTACAGAATTATGATACAAAGTTTTTAAATTTTGAGTTTTAAATTTTGTAAATTTATATGTATTTGAAGGACTTTGTGAGGAGGATGAGGAGTCACAAATTCCATCACCTTCTGGACAGTCAGCGCAACGTGGTTCTTCACAAAGGGCTGGAGGACTTTCAAAGTACCATGCTGTATCAACAATTGAACCTCCAGAGTCGCTGTCTATATTTTCATAACCATTACAAACTTTTAATGTATTTACAAAGCACATAATGTACATTTTTTGTCTATCCTTTTGTAATGCTATTGTGTTTCCATAAACTGATGTTACAGAATTATGATACAAAGTTTTTAAATTTTGAGTTTTAAATTTTGTAAATTTATATGTATTTGAAGGACTTTGTGAGGAGGATGAGGAGTCACAAATTCCATCACCTTCTGGACAGTCAGCGCAACGTGGTTCTTCACAAAGGGCTGGAGGACTTTCAAAGTACCATGCTGTATCAACAATTGAACCTCCAGAGTCGCTGTCTATATTTTCATAACCATTACAAACTTTTAATGTATTTACAAAGCACATAATGTACATTTTTTGTCTATCCTTTTGTAATGCTATTGTGTTTCCATAAACTGATGTTACAGAATTATGATACAAAGTTTTTAAATTTTGAGTTTTAAATTTTGTAAATTTATATGTATTTGAAGGACTTTGTGAGGAGGAGTCAATGGAGGAGGAAGACATCGCTCCAGAGGGAGGTAGACAATGCTCTAGTCAGTATGTAGACCAAGGGTGGGGTGATGCACAGCAGGCGGAGATGACGCCTCTTGCAGGGGACAACGTTTCTTGGCCAGTTGGGAGTCTGCAGCACATGGTTGATTTCATGCTGCAGTGGCTGAGAAACGACCGCCGCATCGAACACATTCACACCACGTCTGATTATTGGGTGTACACCCTCCTAGACCCTCGCTACCGGGACAACTTACAAAGCCTCATCACACCGTTGAACCGGGAGCGTAAAATGCGGAAGTACCAAGACACACTGGTGCAATCCATAATGTTCTCCATTCCAGCCGAGAGCACTGCTGCTGCTACTGATTTACAAAGCAGCTCTGTGCGTCGAGGCAGTGGAGACAGCTCTGCAACAAGAGGGAGCACAAGCAGCGCCTCTGCACAGGGCAAGACCAGTATGTTCCAAATGTGTCGAAGTTTTGTGGCAGCGCCACCAATGTCTACACCATCCGAGACGGCTCCAGTCAGCAGGAGGCAACATTTCCGTAAGATGGTTACAGACTACATGTCTTGCCCTCTCAGTGTACTCTCAGATGGCTCTTCCCCATTCAAGTTTTGTGTCTCTAAGCTGGATACATGGCCAGAGCTTAGCCAGTATGCATTGGAGGTGCTGGCTTGATCTGCTGGCAGTGTATTATCGGAGCGCGTCTTTACTGCTGCAGGTGGTGTACTAACAGACCGTTGCATGCGACTATCCTACGATAATGTACAACGGCTTACTTTTCTGAAAATGAACTAGGCATGGATCTCGCCTGAATTTGCCTGTCCGGTTTCAGATTAACTAACTGGTTGACAACGTTTTCCATGTCTCCTGTTATGTTCATCTTTCTACCACCTGAGCTATACTCCCTGGGCTACAACACTGCCAGTTGCTGCTCAGAAGTGTCGTGTCCACAGACCAATACACAAGCTATAGTAATAGTGGGGTTCAGTAACGCCTGCTGTTCCCCTGCTGTGTGTCCGGCAAAAATTACTGCTACCTAGCTACACATGTTTAAAAAAACATGACATGTTAAAGTGGCTAGTGCTACACATAGATATCAGGCTACACCCTTATTTCTAAGCTGTAAACAAGTGAAACGTCAAATTTAAAACCATTCAATGATTAGTGTTGGTAACAAATCTGTAACTAAATAATTGTGACATATTATGGCAGATATCCACATGTCTAACACAAATGCTAACACAAAAGCATACTTATGCTATAGGGTACTGATGGTGAACCTTCTCACTCCATAACTTTGACCAATCCAACTCACATCATGCCTCAAATGCTGCAATGTTGGAAGTGCATAATGTGGGTTGAACTTTGACAACAGCTGCAGTGCGAAGGTTATCCTTCTGTGTTCTTGGCTTTTAAATAAAAGCATACAAGTAAATATAATAATACATTGTTGATTAAGGGACATGATGTACACCTGTAATACTGTGCAAACAATGGATGTAGGACTATTCCTCTTCAACATTACTTATATTTGTGTCATTTGAAAAAATACATATTTTAGTTAAAAATTAAAAACCCATGTTCAGTAGCTGTGAAAGGCCCGTTTGTGTACTTCTATATTGTTTGCAACCAATGTATTATATACGGATGGAAGCGCGTCACACTAATAGATTAGATTTATTTTAAATGGAATGTAGCAGAACCAATTGGAGATAAATGAAAAGGATGAGCCACTGAGACACGCTCAGCAGAGTACAAGCAGCAGTGCTTGAACATGTAACTGGAGCGTGATCTGCACTCAAAAAAGTAAAAAACACAGACTGAAGTGAACACTGAAACACAACTGTCCACAATCTGTGAAAAGCTCCTTTCTGTACTTCTATAGTGTTTGCAACCAATGTATTGTATACGGATGGAAGCGCGTCACACTAATAGATTAGATTTATTTTAAATGGAATGTAGCAGAACCAATTGGAGATAAATGAAAAGGATGAGCCACTGAGACACGCTCAGCAGAGTACAAGCAGCAGTGCTTGAACAAGTAACTGGAGCGTGATCTGCACTCAAAAAAGTAAAAAACACAGACTGAAGTGAACACTGAAACACAACTGTCCACAATCTGTGAAAAGCTCCTTTCTGTACTTCTATAGTGTTTGCAACCAATGTATTGTATACGGATGGAAGCGCGTCACACTAATAGTGGCTCATCCTTTTCATTTATCTCCAATTGGTTCTGCTACATTCCATTTAAAATAAATCTAATCTATTAGTCTAATAGATTAGATTTATTTTAAATGGAATGTAGCAGAACCAATTGGAGATAAATGAAAAGGATGAGCCACTGAGACACGCTCAGCAGAGTACAAGCAGCAGTGCTTGAACATGTAACTGGAGCGTGATCTGCACTAAAAAAAGTAAAAAACACAGACTGAAGTGAACACTGAAACACAACTGTCCACAATCTGTGAAAAGCTCCTTTGTGTAGTTCTATAGTGTTTGCAACCAATGTATTGTATACGGATGGAAGCACGTCACACTAATAGATTTGATTTTTTTTTCTAATATAATGGAGCTGCACCAATTCCACAAAATAAAAAAAAAAAAAAAAAAAAAGAGTCAGTGACACGTGCAGATGCCTACAAACAGCGGTGGATGCAGAGCAAACTGCAGCGTCACCTGCACTGTCACACACACACCTTGCACAGAGCTGTTAAAACAACACTGGCAAAATGAAGCTTTACACAGCGGTTGGTAAACTAGCCTGCCTCAAGCACAGTAGTACACAAAATCGCAATATCTAACTGTCCCTCAGAGTGAGCAGAGTAGCGTTCTGTCCCTTACTGAGTTCACAGCACAGTGACGCTAAAATGGCGGCGGCGCCTTTTATAGTGCATTCTGACATCATTTCAGCAGCCAATCACAGCCATGCCATTAGTTAAGATGACCGCAGCATTACAGGATGTGCCCACACTTCGTAGGATTCCTCATTGGCTGACTAAAATCACATTGCCTCTCAAAGAATTATGGGAACTTCCGATTCCGGTATACGATATGGAAAAAGTATCGGAATTAAGTATCGGAATTCCGATAACGCGAATATCGGCCGATACCCGATACTTGCGGTATCGGAATGCTCAACACTAGTGTACATTAATGAGAAAAAAAAATGAACTTTTTTGCATATACCAAATGACTGCAATGAAACAAAGAGTGAAAAATTTAAAGGGTCTGAATACTTTCCGAACCCACTGTACTTTTTGGATTTTGTTTTTACAGTGCACATTGCAGTTGAAAGATGACCAGGCAAAATGATTAGGCAGGTCAGGATGATTATGGCTCTACCAAATTAGAATACATTTAACCCCTCTATGACCTTGGACAAATAGATGCTCCCAAGGTCGTCTCCCTGCATTTGATTCAGGCTCCGGTGCTGAGCCCACATCTTTCCCTGCACAAGACAGCTGATTTGATCACTGGGCGCCGATGGGTTGTCATGACAGTCGGGTTCTGCAGAAGACCCCTGTGCCTGTCATTGTAAATCTACTATGAATGCTGGCCCGAAGCTGACGTTAATAGGAGATCATGATTTGTGCTACACATAACAGTGTTGAAGCCCTGCTAAGTGTAGCAAAGGCGATCAGACGATTGCAGCTTCGAGTCTCCTAAGGGGACTATTGAAGCAAGTAAAAAAAAATGTTTTAAAATTTTTAAAAACATAAAAGTTCAAATCTCCCCATTTAGCCCCATTCAAAATAAAATAATAGAAAAATATAAAAAAAATGACATATTTGGTAACACTGCATTCAGAGACGCCGGATCTATCAAAATATAAAGTAAACTAATCCGATCAGTAAATGGCACAACAAGAAAAAAAATCAAAACGCCAGAATTACCATATTTTTCGGACTATAAGACGCACCGGACCATAAGACGCACCCCAAATTTTGGGGTGAAAATAGCAGAAAAAAAGATTTTTACAATATGGGTGTCCATCTTATTGTCCGAATTTTAAGGTACCTGAGGGCCGACGGTGGTACAGCAGGGGTTGCGGTAGTGGTGTGGCAGAGGTGCGGTGATGCTGATACTCACCTTCCTCAGGTGAGGTGATGCCGCGGTCCCATGTCCAAGGCAAGCAGGAAAGCCGGGATAACCACAAGTTACCGGGGGGTCGGTTGCGGCATTGGTGTGTCGGTGGCAGTGGTGTGGCGGTGGCAGAGGTGTGGCATTACAGAGCAGCCGTGGGCGGCGTGCACCTGAGCAGGGTCCCTTCCTCAGGTGAGGTGACGCCACGGCACGGTGTCCACTCAGAGCAGAGCCGGATTTGTCGGTGGTGGTGGCCATCTTCCTGAGGCGGCGCGAGCGCAGATAGAGTACTCTGCTTCCTGGGGCTTCAGGAAAATACCCGCCCGATCTCTATCTGCGCACACGCGGCCTCCCGCGGCCATTTTCCTGAAGCCACAGGAAGCAGAGTACTCTATCTGCGCACGCGCCGCCTCAGGAAGATGGCCGCCACCACCAACAAACCTGGCTCTGCTCTCCTGTCTGTTCTCCGTGCTGCGGCGTCACATCACCACCTGAGGAAGGGACCCTGCTCAGGTGCACGCTGCCCACCGCGCCTCTGCAACGCCGCACCTCTGCCACCGCCACACCATTGCCGCAACCCCCCCGTAAGCCTGCGTTTGGGCTATAAGACGCACCCCCCATTTTCCTCACAATTTTTTTGGGGAAAAAGTGAGTCTTATAGTCCGAAAAATACGGTACTTTCTTTGGCAGCTGCAACATTGCAATAAAATGCAATAACAGGCGATCAAAACATCTTATCTACCCCAAAATGGTATCAATAAAAACATCAGCTCGGCGTGCAAAAAATGCACTGTCACCCAGCACCAGATCATGAAAAATATAAACACTACAGATCCCGGAAAATGGCGACTTTTTTTTTTCTTGCAAATTTTGGATATTTTTTTTCACCACTTAAATTAAAAAGATCGTAGACAAGTTTAATGCCTGTGAACTCGTAATGACCAGGGGAGGAGTCCCGAGGAGAGAATTTGCATATTCCCAGTGCCTTCTGGGATAAGTGAAGAGTCTCCGCGAGCTCAAGGAACACTGGATTTTGGCCGTTGCAGCTGAAAGGAGGACATCAGTAAACCAGGGGAGGAGTCCCGAG
>JARQOD010000004.1:521598899-521639265 GCA_033576555.1 Oophaga sylvatica | reverse complement strand
ACTAAAAAAGGGGAGCCGCCCCCGGGGGGGACCCAAGGGGCCCCCACAAAAGTGCGGAAAAAAATGCAAAAATAAAGACAAAAACAAAAAGAAGAAAATTCTTATTGTTAGCAGGAATGCAGACACGACACAGCAGGCTAAAAAGGGGAAAAGGGAAATCAAGGTTTGAGACCAAACAATTGATCAGGCAACCTGAGGGGAAGGGCACCCCCTTATTAAGACCATCAGTAACACCTGATTCCCAATCCTCCAATTTTCCTGACTCCAACCGTTTTAAAACCACCAAAGGGGGGCCCTGTCAAAACTCATTTCAGTCCATTCCAAAAATTGGGCCCTCGAAGGCGGGGGCCTTGGGCTTTTAGCACCTGCTCAGGATATCCGTGTGGTCTGCAGAAATACGCTTGGAACGTCTTTGCTGCTGTCTCTGCCGTCAGATCTTTGACAGGGGCGACCACCAGGAACCTGGAGTAGTGATCCACCATAGTCAGGGCATAGGAGTATCCTGACCGGCTGGGTGACAACTTGACATGGTCCAGGGCCACGATCTCCAAGGGACGAGTCGTCTTGATGGGTTGCAGGGGTGCCTTCTGACTGCTGTAGTCTTTTCTTCTGAGGCCACAGGGTCCACAGTTCTGGCACCACCTCTCGATGGAGCTGCGCATTCCCACCCAATAGAAACGACACTTCAACAGGGTCTCCAGCTTCTTCCAGCCAAAGTGTCCCGCTTGATCGTGGTAGGCTTCTAACACCATCTGGATATCTGCTCTGGGGACTACTATCTGCCATACCATCTCATGGGTCCTTGGGTTGACGTACCTCCGGCACAGCTTCTCACGGTAGATGAACAACCGGCTTCTCTCATTCCACAGCTGCTTTGCTTGTAGAGGCGCATCCTTCTCCAAGGAGGAACCTTCTTGAGTTATCAGCTCCTTGATTCGGCTGACAACTGGATCGCTGTCCTGAGTTTCCTTCCAGCTGTGGTGAGGTAAAGGATTTAACGTCTTACCACGCGGCCTCCTGCAGGCTTGTTGCTCGTGGATCATCCCATTCCTGTGAAAGGCAGGTAGTTCAATCTCTTCCAGATCATCCACTTCTTCTTCTGTGTCCGATTCATGAGGCATCCTGGATAGGGAATCAGCGTTGGCATTCTTGCGGCCTGCTCGGTACTTGATTGTGAATTGGTAGTTTGACAGCCGAGCCATCCAGCGTTGTTCCATGGCTCCCAGCTTAGCTGTTTCAAGATGCGTCAAGGGGTTATTATCGGTGTAGGCAGTGAACTTGCTGGAGGCTAGGTAGTGCTTAAACCTCTCCGTGATGGCCCAGACCAGTGCCAGGAACTCCAACTTGAAGCTGCTATAGTTCTCTGGGTTCCTCTCGGTCGGGCGGAGCTTCCTGCTTGCATAGGCGATGACTTTCTCCAGGCCATTTTGCTTCTGACTGAGGACAGCTCCCAATCCTTCATTGCTGGCATCAGTATACAGCAGGAACGGCTGGCTGTAGTCAGGATAGGCTAGGATCTCATCACCTGTCAGGATCTCCTTCATTTCCTTGAATGCCTCAGCCTGTTCTTTACCCCAGTGGAATGGAGAATTCCTGCTCTTGAGGGACTGTCCCACCAGGAGGTCTTGCAGAGGCGCTGCTTTCTTGGTGTAATCCTTCACAAACCTCCGGTAGTATCCTGTCAGTCCCAGGAACTGTCACACCTCCTTGAGATTTTTCGGCTCCGGACATTTCTGGATGGCGGTGATCTTCTCAGGGTCTGGCGCTACTCCTTCTGAGCTGACAATATGTCCCAGATACTGTACCTTCTGTTTGAACAGATGGCACTTTGAAGGCTTCAGTTTCATCCCATACTTGGACAGTGACTCGAATACCTCTGCCAGGTGCTTCAAGTGATCTTCATACGTCTTGGAGTACACAATTACGTCGTCCAGGTACAGCAACACAGTTTCAAAGTTGAGATGTCCCAGGCAGCTCTCCATCACTCTCTGGAACGTTCCAGGGGCACTGCTGAGTCCAAACGGCATTCTGTCAAACTCACAGAGTCCCATCGGGGTGGTGAAAGCCGTCTTCTCCGATCCTCCTCAGCCACAGCTACTTGCCAGTACCCACTAGTGAGGTCAAGGGTGGAAAAGTAATTAGCAGTCTTTAGTGCAGCTAAGGATTCCTCAATGCGTGGTAAAGGGTATGCATCTTTATGTGTAATGTGATTTACTTGTCTGTAATCTACACACATTCTCATGCTTCCATCCTTTTTCCTGACTATAGGTACTGCCACACTACACAATCCCGCTAGCGATCTCGTTAGCGTCGCATACTAATGAGATCGCTAGCGGGATTGTTTCTATATCGCTAGTGTCGGCCACATTTAGCGATATCGTTAAGGACGCTATCGCGGTTAGCGATCTCCTTAACGACTTTAGCGGTACAAAAGTACCGCTAAATCGCTAAAAAAGGTGCCACACTTAGCGATATATACTTACCCAGCGGGGCGCCAGCGACGAAAATAGGGTCCGGAACGATTCCAGCGACGAGCGAGATCACAGCAGGAAGCTCGTCGCTGGCAGCTGCCGCACACAACAACATCGCTAACGGGATCGCTAAATAGTAACGTTTTTTTGCGATCCCGTTAGCGATGTTGTTTAGTGTGGCATACCCTTAAGACTAGAGGTGCTGCCCAGGGACTGCAACTATCCCTTATCACCCTGCTTCCTTCATATCACGCAACATTTCCTTGGCTTTCTGGTAGTGTGCTGGTGGTATAGGCCTGTACCGTTCTTTAATGGGAGGATGATTGCCTGTGGGGATGTGATGTTGAATCCCTTTAATTTTCCCAAAGTCAAGTGGGTGTTTGCTGAATACCTGTGCATACTCCTGAACTACTCGATATACTCCTTGTTTCTGGTGGGCTGGAGTGGTGTCTGTCCCGACATGGAGCTGCTGACACCAATCCTCCACCTGGGTGGTCGGACCGTTATCCTCCACTGGTTGTGGGGAGGTTAAGGGCTCCGTCGTGTGAATGGAGTTATTATCCACAGCATGTAACTTAGCAACAGTGGCATAACGTGGTAATTTGACTTCATTCTCTCCCCAGTTGAGAATACGCACTGGCACTCTCCCATTATGTACATCCACTACCCTCTGGCAGTCAAGAATGTAGGTCTATGCTCTGAACAATGGGGCTCTACTACTGCTTGGTAGTTCTGTCCTCTCAGACCTATTGCTGCTCTACACCAAATAAGCATTTCACTTATTGGGGGTATCACAATGGGATTCGGGTCTGTTACCCGTACATTACCAATCTCACCACCGGTCAGTTTCACTTGCTGCTGGCACATCAGGGTCCGGATCTCCTTCTGGATCACTCCCTTTTGCCTTGGTCTGGCAACATCGGTGAGCTGTTGGAGTAAAAACACAACCTCCTCCAAACAGTTACTAATAATGTTAGTGCCTAAAACCACATTCAACCCATTTTCCTCATTAACAGTCTTCACTACAAGAAGTCCCTGATCTTTTAGCTCCACTCTCCCCACTTTTACGTCTACGTTTTTAGCCCCCAGTAAGTCAAGAGGGAGGCCATTAGAGGCGTATACGGCAAAGTCAGGGTTTGGGGGTTGGAGACCGTCACTGGACCAGTATCTATTGTTAAGAACATCAGGTATGACGGTTACCTGAGATCCAGTGTCCAGCAGGGCAGGGATTGCGATCCCGTCCAGTTTGATGGACAGGTATGGTCTTCCTCCCACAAACCTGCGGTTCCAGTCTGAGGGGCCTGAGGAGTCTATTCCTGGGTGTTGGCCCTCGGACCCAGGATTTGCTCGTTTAAAGGACACCGACGTGCTGGGTGACCTTCTCTGTGGCAGCGGTAGCAGATGATCTCTCGGCGAGGATGATGCTGGTCGCGGGTCCTTCCTGGGGGTGGCATTGTTCTCCTCCGGTGGGGCAACGTCCTCCGGCGCATTCAAGGGACATCCTCTGGGCAGTCAGCTAGCAGGATCTTTCCTTCTTCCTCCGTCGGCAGTTGCAGGGCACTCATTACAGTGGCCAGGTTTTTGGTCAGCTGGCGCACTTCTGAGCGCAGACAGTCCAGCTCAGTAGGGGGCGCCACCTGCGTTTTGGCTTCCGCAACCAGCGGGGAAAAGGTGGATGCTGCTGGCTTTAGGGTGGCTTCACTCGGGTGACATTGGGTTGCCATCTCGGGTGTTTCCAGGGGTCGCAGTCCTTTTATAGCCATATCCTTAAGGGCATCAAAGGTAGCGTCAGGATGATCCAAGGACCACCAGTGCACAGTCCTGCTTTCAGCTTGGGACCTCAGTCCTCGTACAAATTGTTCTTTTAACATTTTATTCTTTTTGGTGACACTTATGGGGTTAACTTGTTTGAGTGCTCGCAGGGCCCCCTGTAGTCGGCAGGCGTAGTCCCTAATGCTGTCATCTGGTTTCTGGGAGCATTGGTAAAACTTCATCCAGAGATCTGTTTCAGTGCGGTCCTCAAAGATAGTCTGTAGCTTTAAGAAAATTGCAAGCACTGACTCCTGGTCTGCAGCTGTCCAAGTCTCTACTTCCCTTTCTGCAGCACCAGTCAATTGTCCCACTACCACTGCAGCTCTCTGCTTTTCTGTCATAGGGTACATGTCCATTATGCTGCATATTTTTCGCTTGAACCCTGACAGGGTGTCTGGCTTGCCGCTGTACTGAGGGAGCCACTTCGCTCCAGGCATGTATGGCAGTGTTAGCGGTACTATCGGGGCCACAGGACCAGGTGAGGGGCCAGCATTTCCAGCCTATGCGGCAGCGCCGGTGGGTAAGTCATTGGGGCGGTCGCCCTCGGCCGCGCTGTCAGCTTGCAGCTGCGACATGTCTGCGCCCCCCTAGTTAAGCGTGGCCTACCTTCTCTGAAGGCTGCAGCTCTGCAGGGCACTGCGATGTAGAAGGACCTACGTCGCCGGCGCTCTGACGTCAGAGCGTTCACTGAAGCTCTCCACAGGACCTGCCGCCGCGTCAGCGTTGGGGGCGTGTCCAGGACTCAGCGCGCTTTTGCAGGTACGCCCACTAGTTTTCGCGCCGTGGCGCTGTAAATGGCGGGCAAATGGCGGGAAATCTTCACCACATACAAAACATAGTCTTTTAGTGAGGCACACAGTACCCGGTGGCAACGGGCACAAGTTACTCCTAGGCAGCAGGGCACGAAATCCTGTTCGTGACGCCAGAAAAATGAGCCACCCACCAGGGCCGTGGGGTACTCGGCACCGAGCCCGTCGACTTCTATGGGGGATGTCACGGGCAGCACACGGCTCGGTCTGTGGCCCTGGGGCTCACTGTAATGTGGGATATTTACAAATGAATTGAATATTGAGATGGGGATTCGTGACGCCACTTGTGGTACCTGGTCAGGATGACCAGCGCTGCTATGCAGATCCACTGAAGGGTTAATATTGTGCAGCTAGATGTTAAGCCTTCCACAAGTAAGGCTGAGTTCTCCTCCAGGGCAGATAGATGTGTGGGGATGCAGGACAGACGGGGACCCGGCAGTCAGGAGTAATAAGGGAGACACACACATAAGTCACTTTGGTACCTTTACTGAAGATGTTGCAGACACTCCCCGGAGCACTGTAGGGTGAAGGGTGCACATCCAGATTCCTCCACTGAGTAGGTGTGTGGCCTCCTGTTCTCTGCCTTTTTGTAATGAAGTCTTGGCCTGCGTGTAGCTGGGCCTAGCTTAGTCTCCGTCTTGTACCTGGCTGACCTTGTGGTTGGACCTTCTCTGAAAGAACAGGGTCCCTTGGCCGGTACCAGCCGAACTCCGTCCTCCTGATCCGGCTACGTATCAGCTCTGTGGTACTCCTGGGACTTGTAGTCCTCCAGGAGCTCCGGTGTTCTCCTAATGGGTCGTGGAGATCCCTATAGGCTCGGACCCCGGTGTCGGTAATGCTTGCTGAGATGAGCTGTAGAGAATCCTCTGTCTCATTAACTTTCCACTCGCCTTCGGCCTACCTGGATCCTCACACGATCACACACTGGCAGTTGGTGGGCTGCCTCTTCACTGTTCTCTAAGCGTCGGCACGCTTCTCACTGAGCTGTACTCCTAGCTTCAGCTCTGACTAGGCTGGAGTGGTCTCTGTTCCACTCTTTACTAGACTCCACTCTATGAACTGAATAGCTCTGCAGCCTCTCTAACCTCAGCTCTGCACCTCCACCTTGCTGCAGACTGACTTCTCTGAGGTGGCTGCATTGAACTGCTCTAGGTGTTTCCTGTGTCAGCTTCTTTTATATGTCTAAAACAGCTCCCTCTGGTGGTCTTTGGGGATAAATGAACGTGTGTGAATGTGTATAATGACCTCTAGTGGTATATTCTTTCAGTGCACCCTTCTGGGAGATATGGATTCAGTCGCAGCTGGGCTCCACAGAGACACTGACAAAAGTATTTGCTGTTGAGAGAGCTCATAGGGTCCACCGCAGCCCCCTGCTCCTGGAGCTATCCCCCGTACTATGCTTGCCAAAATACTGAACTATAGGGACAGAGACATTGTGCTCAGGAAGGCCAGAGAAATGGAGGATCTAACTGTTAATGGACAGAGGATTGCCATTTATCTGGATTATTCCGCTGCAGTTCAGAAACAGAGAATGAAGTTTACTGGAGTCAAGAGACGACTGAGGGAGTTGGGGGTGCAATACTCCATGTTGTTCCCTGCAAGGCTACGGGTGGTGGCTTTTGACAAAGTTAATTTTTTCCTGACACCAGTGGACGATACCCAGTGGATTGACATTAATGCTAAGAAAATACAAGTCATAGGGGACTGAGAGTCCATGGTGACCCGGATACGGGATATTTGTCTATATCTGGAATAGGAGAATTGTGTATATTACATACCAATAATTCAATGATGCTGTTTTCAACTTTGGAAGTGTTGAGTTTGGCCAGGTTTTTTGATTGGCCAGATGGTGCAGCAATAGATACTATGGAGGGAGGAGTAGGGCTTAAAATGGTGTACTGCAAATGTGTACTGTAATTTCTTTACTTAGTTGTATGTTCTGCAATGTTTCATGCAATGTAAAGAGATGTGGTTTAATGGTGGCGGGAGGCGGGAGGGGAAAGTAAACTATGAGAAAGTGTTTGCCATGGGCAGAGAAGCCCCGCTCTCGTTGAGAGGAAAAAGCTTTAGTTGTGGGGGGACAGGGGTGGGAGTTTGGACTTAAAAGGGTGGGGGGAATTAGACAGCACGTTGTTATGAATGTGCTAGAGATGGTTTCTGAGCAGAGGCTCCCTCTGGTGGTTACAGACAGTACTGAACCTTTCAGCGAGGACTTGCAATCTGGGTTCACTGACTGGTCTGATATAAGGGAGGTTCCCTCCCATGATGGTTGCCGGTGATCAATTGTTCTTGTCTCAATTGTGGTTCCTGGTTCTTTGGAAGTTTGCTGGAGTCTTGCCTGCATCTCCTGCTTTCAGATAAGATATTTTTGCTTTTCTTTTTGTGCTTGCTTTTTGCATTGTTTTCTGCACTTTTGTGGAGGTCAGCCAGGTCCCCTCCTGGGGCCTGAGCTCCTCACAGTTTATCTGCAGCCACTGTTATTTGCTCATTAGCTTTTTCCTGTTTTTTCAGCGGCTGCGGCTTGGTTTTTGTTCACACTGAGATCTGATTTAGTGGGTGGCGAGATCGTGTGATCTCAGTATTTTTGTAATCAGAATTGTTGGATTTTTGTAGGGTTTTCTGGGTTGCAGAAAGTCATCTCTCCTGTCCTTTCCTATTTAGTCAGCTTGTGGCCCCAGCGTTTGCTCAGTCTATTTTCTGCCTATGTTTGTATTTTCATCTTGTCTAACCGCCATTATATGTTTGGGGGCTTCCTATTTTCTTTGGGGATCTGCTCCGGGGCAGATAGCTTTCATCTTTCTGCCTTTAGGTGTAGTTATCTCTCAGGCTGTGACGAGGCATCTAGGATCAACGTAGGAACGCTCCACGGCTACCTCTAGTTGTGTCGTTAGTTTAGGAATCTGCAACCCATCAGTTACCAACATCTCAGGTGTTCGGCTGCCCTGCTGTTGTTCCTGTCCTCCTCAGCTACCGAAACATAACAGCACGTATTAGGGAGAGAGGATACTCTGATGAATGATGAGCGGGGTGATGGGGGACCGTATTAAAATATTGAGTTGGAATGTGAGAGGCCTAGTGGATAAGACCAGACGGGCGGCGGTTCTACAGTATGCTCGAGATCAAAGGGCCTCAATGATTTGCCTGCTTGAGAAACACCTGGTGCATGAGAAGGTTGATGTTTTACATAGGCGCTGGATACAAAAAGCATATCATTCTACTTTTTCTACGTATTCGAGGGGAGTGTCAGTACTGGTCTCTGCGGGTGTGTGCTATGAAGAGGTGGAGGTGTATGTTGATGCGGATGGTCAATAGGCAATATGTGGTGGTGAAATGTAAAATGTTTGGGGTGTTGCTGTGTGTAGTGGCTATGTACATTCCTCCTCCTTACTCCAGCAAGAAAATTAGAGAAGTGTTGGAGGTGGTGGGACGTGGGGGCTCGATACCGCTGTTAATTATTGGGGACCTTAACAATATATGTGATGATTTCTGGGACAGGAATAAAAACATTCAGAATAGGTCCGAGGGTCATGTTGCTGCTTTCGGTATATATATTCGGGAAATTGGCATGATTGATTTATGGAGAGGTACGACATGTGGGGGAGAGGGGTACTCTTGTTATTCACCGGCTCATAATACCCTATCTAGAATAGATATGGCTCTAGGCAATGGGATGTTAGACACAATGGTAGGGGACGTGAGGTACCTGCCGTGGGTAGTGTTGAGCGATACGATACCGAAAGTATCGGGTATCGGCCGATATTAGCTGTATCGGACTTTCGATACTTAGTTCCGATATTTTCCATATATCGTATACCGGAATCGGAAGTTCCCATAATTCTGTGAGAGGCAATGTGATTTTAGTCAGCCAATGAGGAATCCTAAGAAGTGTGGGCACATCCTGTACTGCTGCGGTCATGTTAACTAATGGCATGGCTGTGATTGGATGCTGAAATGATGTCAGAATGCACTATAAAAGGCGCCGCCGCCATTTTAGCGTCACTGTGCTGTGAATTCAGTAAGGGACAGAACGCTGCTGTGCTGACTCTGAGGGACAGTTAGAGATTGCGATTTAGTGTACTGTGCTTTAGGCAGGCTAGCACCAACTGCTGTGTAAAGCTTCCTTTTGCCTGCAGTGTTGTTTTAACAGCTCTGCAAGGTGTGTGTGAGTGCAGGTGACGCTGCAGTTTGCTCTGCATGCAACGCTGTCTGTAGGCATCTGCACGTGTCACTCACAGACTCTTTTTTTTTTCTTCAGTGTAATTCTTGCTGCTCCATGCAATTTAAATTTTAGTGTGACGCGTTTCCATCCGTATCCAATACATTGGTTGCAAACACTATAGAAGTAGACAAAGGAGTAGCCTTTCACAGATTGTGAACAGTTGTGTTTCAGTGTTCACTTCAGTCTGTGTTTTTTATTTTTTGAGTGCACATCACGCTCCAGTTACTTGTTCAAGCACTGCTGCTTGTACTCTGCTGAGCGTGTCTCAGTGCCTCATCCTTGTCATTTCTCTCCAATTGGTTCTGCTCCATTCCATTTAAAATAATATATAATCTATTAGTGTGACGCGCTTCCATCTGTATCCAATACATTGGTTGCAAACACTATAGAAGTAGACAAAGGAGTAGCCTTTCACAGATTGTGAACAGTTGTGTTTCAGTGTTCACTTCAGTCTCTGCGTAATAACCACACTTAGGCCTTATAACTTTTCTGACTTTCTTTATCAATCTACCAAGATGAAGAAGTCAGTGAGTAAGGCACGTGGTCGTGGCCGTGGAGTTTCAGCAGGGAGAGGATGTGGGGATTCTGTGGCTGCTGCCGCCCTCAGTGACACAGCATCCACCAGTTTTCCCCGTGAGCGTTCCTTTATGCGCACTTTGGTGGGAGCTCGGCGTGCCCCCCTGCTGCGGGAAGAACAAATTAAAGCCGTTGTTGGTTGGATGGCAGCCAATGCATCGACTTCAATTCCTTCCACCTCCTCTCAGGAACACAACACTGTTGAGCAACCATCTGTCTGTTCACCGCCTGTCAAATTGCCCAAGCAGTCAGAGAGTTCTGTACAGGAGCCAGCTGAGTCTCTGCTTCTGTTCTCAGAATCTGTTGGCTCGCAAACACGGGCACAGGCAAGCAGCATTCTGCAATTTGAAGAAGAGGGAGTATGCAGTGATGCGCAACAGCTGTGTCTCTCTCAATCTGAAGAGGCGGGTGAGCCAGTGCCGATGGACAGCACACCGCAGAACGCATCTCATTGAAGCGTCGGCGTCCCTGCCTTCTGCTAGGCAGGGACGCTGTTCCCTGCAGCAGCATCCTCTGCCAGGCAGGGACGTCGCCCCCCTTACCCTTCCTCAGCGTCCTCCTTCCGCCCTGCTGGGGCCGCGCGCTCCTTCCCTGCTGCTGGACTTAGGGCGCGCGCCCGCGCCCTCCCCCGCTCTTAAAGGAGCCGCGCGCATTTTTCAAATAAGTCCCCGGCCAATGCCGAAGGACTCCACCCTATATTAAGGGCTTCCTCCTTAATGGAGGTGCCCGAGCAATGTTGTTGTTGCACTGTTTCACTCTGCTTCAGCCCTCAGGTCCCGTTACCAGTTACCTGCCTGTTTCCTGCCCGTTTGCTGTATGCTACCTGTCCGCAAGTCTACCCGGAGGTTCGGACGTCACAAGTGGTGATCCACGGCTATTCCAGAGACTCTTGCCTGCTCGCTTGGGAGCGATCATCTGCCATCTGACTGCAGCCCTACCCGGAGGTTCGGACGTCACAAGCGGTGATCCCCGGCTATTCCAGAGACTCTTGCCTGCTCACTTGGGAGCGATCATCTGCCATCTGACTGCAGCCCTACCCGGAGGTTCGGACGTCACAAGCGGTGATCCCCGGCTGTTCCAGAGACTCTCGCCTGCTCACTTGGGAGTGTCCATCCGCCATCTGCCTGCTAGCCTACCGGGAGGCTTCACCATCTCAGGTCGTATATACCTGTCCATCTAGAGACTGCCCCGGTTACTTGCTGTGACAACCTGCCTGTCAATCCAGAGACTGCCCCGGTCACTTGCCGTGACAACCTGCCTGTCTATCCAGAGACTACCCCGGTCACTTGCCGTGACAACTGCCTGTCAATCCAGAGACTGCCCCGGTCACTTGCCGTGACAACCTGCCTGTCTATCCAGAGACTGCCCCGGTCACTTGCCGTGACAACCTACCTGTCAATCCAGAGACTGCCCCGGTCACTTGCCGTGACAACCTGCCTGTCAATCCAGAGACTGCCCCGTCACTTGCCGTGACTTCCTGTCCGTCTCCCTGGGCGCCACCCGCTCTCTTACAAGTATAACCTTCTTGTATAAAATAAAGCTCAGAGGTTCCACCTACCTGACCCGTTACACTCATGATGATGATGAGACTCAGGTGCCAGGTTTTGTGGAGCATGGTGCTGCCCAGACCATCCAACAGCAGCAGGTGTTGGAAGAGGGTAGTGGAGATGATGAAGTCCGAGACCCAACATGGCGTGAGCAACAGGAAGGTGGTGGGAGCAGCTCTGAGGAAGAGATTGGCCCAACGGTACAAAGAGGAGGGAGAGGTAGGCTGCAGACTCGCTTGCCTGTAGCCTCCAGTTTGGCACCTGTTGGGAGCAGTTCTCTTACAAATGTCAAAATTGGCGCTCCCATGACTTGCACTGTGTGGTCCTTTTTTGACAGACTTGTAGATGATATTTGCTATGTTAAATGCAAGCTGTGTAAGCAAAAAGTTAAAAGAGGTAAAAATATCAGTAACCTGAATACCACAAATATGTGGAAACGTACGGACAAAGCACGTAGCTGAGTTACAAAGACACACTGGAGATGTAGGCCAACCTACAGCAGCACCTACATCTTCAGGTCGTGTTGGAGCCTCTACCTCCAGCTCACACACACCTGGTTCGGCTTCCTCACAGGATCTCCATGGAAGAACCTCGGTCACTGTTGTCCATAGACAAACTGTTATTCCACCCACAGCAGCAAGTTCACAGTCATCGTCACACTCCCAGGCCACAAAACAGCCATCGGTACCACAGGCATGGGATAAAAGACGGCCATACTCGGCAAACCATCCACGAGCACAGGCTCTGAATGCTGGCATTGCAAAACTCCTGTCCCTTGAAATGCTGTCATTCAGGCTGGTGGAGACTGACAGTTTCAGGAACTTAATGGCATTGGCAGTCCCACAATATAATGTGCCAAGCCGATTTTATTTCAGCAGGCAAGCCGTCCCTGCTCTGCAAAAACATGTCGAGGGAAACATTAAACATGCGCTACTAAACGCCGTCAGTAGCAGGGTCCACCTGACCACCGATGCGTGGACCAGTACCCATGGCCAGGGACGATACCTTTCCCTCACTGCCCATTGGGTCAATGTTGTGGAGCCGGGTACAGATCTTGCCAGTGGCGCTGTACGTGTTCTGCCAACTCCAAGGATTGCAGGAATCCAGTCTGTACACATTGATTCCTCCTCCTACTCCAGTTCCTCAGAATCATCGCTGCACGAGCCGTCACGGTATACCTCCACATGGACCCGTGAATGCTTACCTGTTGCGACCGATATGAGCACAGCCGTGGCCAAACGTCAACAGGCCGTCCTGAAAATGATTTCAATGGGGAATCTAAGCCACACAGCGCAGGAGGTCTGGAATGCCATCAAGCAGGAGAGCGACGTGTGGTTTTTGCCTGCGAATCTCCAGCCAGGCTTGGTAGTGTGTGACAATGGCCGAAATCTGGTGGCAGCTCTGGGCCTTGGCAACCTTACTCACATACCATGTCTGGCACATGTGCTCAACTTGGTCGTGCAGAGTTTTTTGAGGGACTATCCGGATCTTGCTGGACTGCTGCAGAAGGTCCGCCTAGAGTGCGCTCACTTGCGACGTTCCAGCATAGCCAGATCGCGCATTGCTGCTCTGCAACGCCGATTTCGCCTTCCTGAACATCGCATCATATGTGACGTACCCACCAGGTGGAATTCCACGTTACATATGTTGGAGCGGTTGTGTGAGCAGCAGACAGCAGTAATGGAGTATCAGCTGCATCAGGCGCAATCAAGTCGCTCTTTGCGCCGTCCACACTTCACCACTACTGAGTGGGCCTCTATGAAGGACATCTGCGACGTTTTGCGTGCGTTTGATGTCTCAACGCGGATGGCGAGTGCAGATGATGCACTAGTCAGCATGACTGTCCCCCTTATCTGCCTGCTTCAGAAATCACTGAAAGCACTAAAGGAAGAGGTTTTGGAAGAGGTGGAGGATGAGGAGTCACAAATTCAATTACCTTCAGGACAGTCAGCGCAACGTGGTTCCTCACAAAGGGCTGGGCAGGGCTCACTTTGTGAGGAGGATGAGGAGGAGGAGGAGTCAATGGAGGAGGAAGAAATCCCTACAGAGGGAGGTACACATCGCTCTAGTCAGTATGTAGAGCGAGGGTGGGGTGATGCAGAGGAGGCAGAGATGACGCCTCTTCCAGAGGACAGCTTTTGTTGGCCAGTTGGAAGTCTGCAGCACATGGTTGATTTCATGCTTCAGTGCCTGAGAAACGACCGCCGCATCGCCCACATTCTCACCTCGTCAGATTATTGGGTGTACACCCTCCTAGACCCTCGCTACCGGGACAACTTACAAACCCTCATCACACCGGTGAACCGGGACCGTAAAATGCGGGAGTACCAAGACACACTGGTGCAATCCATACAGTTGTACATTCCAGCCGAGAGAGCTGCTGCTGCTACTGCTTTACAAAGCAGCTCTGTGCGTCGAGGCAGTGTAGACACCTCTACAACAAGAGGGAGCACAAGCAGCGCCTCTGCACAGGGCAAGAGCTGTATGTTACAAATGTGGCGAAGTTTTGTGACAGCGCCAGCAAGGTCTACACCATCCGAGACGGCTCCAGTCACCAGGAAGCAACGTTTCCGTAAGATGGTGACAGACTACTTGTCTTTCCCTCTAAGTGTACTCCCAGATGCCTCTTCCCCTTTCAAATTTTGGGTCTCTAAGTTGGATACATGGCCAGAGCTTAGCCAGTATGCATTGGAGGTGCTGGCTTGCCCTGCTGCCAGTGTATTATCTGAGCGCGTCTTTAGTGCTGCAGGTGGTGTACTAACAGACCGTCGCATGCGACTATCCTCAGAGAATGTAGACCAGCTTACTTTTCTGAAAATGAACAAGGCATGGATCTCACCTGAATTTGCCTGTCCGTTTTCAGATTAAATAACTGTTTGGCAACGTTTTCCATGTCTCCTGTTATGTTCATCTTTCTACCACCTGAACTCTACTCCCTGGGCTACAACACCGCCATTTGTTGCTCGTAAGTAATTGGCAGGGGTACTGACTCCTGGCCAGCCTGGTTACAGCACGACAGCTGTTTCCTGGCAGTGTGAACGTCAATTATCCTCCAATAAGTTGTGCTGTCGTGTTGCATTCGGGTTAGCCGACTCTATGGTGCCTGCAGTTTAGGTGATTCCTATGTGTGCTGTGGGATATGTAAATAAAGGCTGTTTCCATTGTGACAATAGGACAAGCACCCACTGTAGGACTGTGTGATTCGGTAACTGCGGACGGCTTGCGTCCTGTCAACTTACATTTTCATGGGTGCTTTCTGCTACCCGTCCGGGGTCCAGTACCGTCAACTGGTTCTCCCCAGTGCCTTTGGCCTAGGTGCCTCCATCTCCGTATACGAGTTCCAGCAACGTCTGCTGGTCCTTGGTAGTGCTTTGGAGCACAGGTACCTCCTGCTTAGTAACCGTGTCACAGTAACGTCAGCTGGTACTCGGTTGTGACATTGCCTCTTTTCCTTCTGCTACCCGTCCGGGGTCCAGTACCGTCAACTGGTTCTCCCAGTGCCTTTGGCCTAGGTGCCTCCATCTCCGTATACGAGTTCCAGCAACGTCTGCTGGTCCTTGGTAGTGCTTTGGAGCACAGGTACCTCCTGCTTAGTAACTGTGTCACAGTAACGTCAGCTGGTACTCGGTTGTGACATTGCCTCTTTTAATTCTGCTACCCGTCCGGGGTCCAGTACCGTCAACTGGTTCTCCCCAGTGCCTTTGGCCTAGGTGCCTCCATCTCCGTATACGAGTTCCAGAAACGTCTGCTGGTCCTTGGTAGTGCTTTGGAGCACAGGTACCTCCTGCTTAGTAACCGTGTCACAGTAACGTCAGCTGGTACTCGGTTGTGACATTGCCTCTTTTCCTTCTGCTACCTGTCCGGGGTCCAGTACCGTCAACTGGTTCTCCCCAGTGCCTTTGGCCTAGGTGCCTCCATCTCCGTATACGAGTTCCACCAACGTCTGCTGGTCCTTGGTAGTGCTTTGGAGCACAGGTACCGCCTGCTTAGTAACCGTGTCACAGTAACGTCAGCTGGTACTCGGTTGTGACATTGCCTCTTTTCCTTCTGCTGCCCCTCCGGGTTCCAGCACAGTCAGCTGGTCCTCGTTACTTCCATTGTCTCTTGTTCCATCTGATACCCGTCCGGGTTCCAGTAACGTCAGCTGGTTCTCGGAAATTAGACGACCTTAAAGACCACCCAGAAGAAGATGACGACAACAAGGACGACGAGCATGAAGCCAACCAGCCTGAACACCATCACAAAGAAAAAATAAAAGATTACCCAGAAGAAGATCACCAACAGGACAAAGAAGGTTAAGACAAACTACAAGATACAGAACAAGAGACAGAAGAACAATAAGCAGAAGATCAAAAAGCAGAAGAACATGAAGTATAAGACCAAAATGAAGAGCAAAATATATGCTCTAAATTCTAAGCAGAAGAAGACTAAGCAGTGTATGGGGGTGAGTCCGTTCCTCCTCGTGGTGCCCCTGGAAAATGCCTGCTGCTGCAGGCTAAACTGAACACAGACAAATACTGTTGTAATTTAAATCTTTTGTGACAGCAAGAACGGAAGGATGAAAAATTCATACTTTTACAGATTACAAGTACAGGAATCTCTGTCACAAATAAGAATATGATGAAGAAGATGAAGAGGAAGAAGATGAAGAATTTGAATATGAAGATTAATAGTTTAATAATAACAATATGAGTAATGTAAACAAAAACATGAATAGCAAGAAGTTTAAGAAAAAGATTAAGAAGGTGAAGATGAAGAATAATTTGATGAGAAAGATGATGCTGCTGAAGATTATGAAGGAGAAAGTGTGGCACTGGCAAAAGTTAAAAAGGTGAAGAGCATGGAAGTTGTGAAACATACATATTTGCCAAAATAGAAAAAAGGTTAACAACATTGTCAATTTGTTCGTCAATCCAAACGTATTTCCAAAAAAATATATATTAATGCTATTCCAATGCATTGGGTTAAACATGTATGCCTTTATTGTCTCCTCAACCTCCCCCAATACATTCTACATTACTCTTTGTTGTTTTCCTTCATGTACAATTAACCAACAAGGCAAGAATGTTTTTTTTTTAATGTCGATATTTGGTTCCCATAGACTTACATTGGACTTCCGGTATCGGTATCGGGTATCGCCGATATTTTAGTGATATCGGCGATACCATTCCGATCCGATATTTTTAGATATCGAGCAGTATCGCTCAACACTAGCCGTGGGCTTTCTCGGATCACAGTCCGATTGAGGTAGAGTTACGACTGACGGGAACACAAACCATGTGTAGGGGAGAGTGGAAAATTCACCCTAACTGGTTGCTTAGTGTGGATCTAGAGAGCATACAGCGAGAGGTAGAGGAATTTTTTGAGCTCATTGAAGGGAGTGCGGATATATCCACTATATGGGAGGCAATGAAAGCGTATCTGAGAGGTTTGCTGTTTAGAGATATTAGTAGATGTAAGCGGCGGGCTAAACAGGCAGAGAAAGTAGTGGTGGAAAGTCTAAGAGGTGTGGAAGATGAGATGGCTATACATGGTACCCCTGAGACTGGGAAACAGTTAAAAGAAGCTCAGAATAATGTGGATAAAATTCTTCTGGAAAGGGCAGAGAGGAAGAGGAAATTTCAGAGATTGGCTTATTACCAGGAGGGGGAGAAGGTGGGCCACATGCTGTTGCTGGTGGCTTCTGCCCAGAGGAGTACTTCGTTTGTGCATTCGCTGATCTCTGGAAATGGCACGAAGGTGTCGGAGACTCCAGAGATTTTAAGAGTCTTTACGGACTTTTATGCGGATTTTTACTCCGCTCGGGTGGGAGCGTCGGTGGGAGACACTGTGACGTTCTTAGAGGGACTCAGGTTGCCTAAGTTGGGAGATGATGATAGGGAGTGTTTGGAGGCACCTATTACGGATGAGGAGTTAAGTCGGGCACTAGGGTCAATGTCAAGGAGGAAGGCTCCAGGATTAGACGGGTTACCAGCTGAAATTTATAAAGGTATGAAGGAAGTGTTAGTGCCCAGATTAAGAGTGGTCTTGGAGGAGGCTAAGAGTAGAGGGACTTTGCCAGCTTCCATGAGAGAAGCCATAATAGTGGTAATTCCGAAAGAGGATAAAGATCTACGGCAGCCTGAGTCATACCGCCCAATTTCTTTGCTCACAACAGATGTCAAGCTCCTGACCAAGGTGTTAGCGACCCGACTGACGGGTGTTATCTCCAAGTTGATACATCCGGATCAATCTGGTTTCATGCCTGACAGATCTACGGCAGTTAATCTGAGAAGGCTTTTTAAAAATGTGCAGCTGCGGGCCGATAACTGTGGTCAGAGAGTTATCGCATCCTTAGATGCCCACAAGGCATTTGATAGTGTAGAATGGGGATATCTGTGGCAGGTTTTACATTGTTTAGGCTTTGGTCCACAATTTCTGTCTTGGGTTCAACTGCTGTATGCGCAACCACTAGCTAGAATTAAGGTGAATGGGGAGTTATCTCACACTATAAAGTTACATAGAGAAACGAGGCAGGGGTGTCCACTCTCCCCTCTGTTGTTTGCTTTGGCTGTGGAACCGTTGGCCGCCAAAATTCGAAAGTCTGCTGAAGTCTCTGGGTTCAAGTACGGATCCATAGAAGAAAAGATAGCGCTATATGCGGACAATATACTGCTGTTCTTGGGTGATCCACGCACTCTTTGGGGAATGCCATTCGGCTTATTGAGGGATTCGGATCTTTATCAGGGCTGGTGATAAACTGGAATAAATCAATTTTTGTTTAAGGTTGATGACGATGGGGATGAGGTAGGAGACACCGTAGATGGGGGTAGACTTAAAGTGGTAGATCATTTTAAGTACTTGGGGATATGGGTCTCTATGCCGGTAACAGATTATTTGCATAAAAATCTGACTCCTGTTCTGGGGGCTCTTAAGGCGAAGGTGGGGGCTTGGACTAAACTGCATTTGTCGGTGGTGGGCCGAGTAAATCTCATTAAAATTATTCTGTTGCCTAAGGTATTGTATGTCCTTCACAATGCACCTATTTGGATACCACATGGGAAATTTAAACAGATTAACTCCATATTTAGGAGTTTGGTATGGGGGAAACAACATCCTCATATTAGGTTGGAGACGCATCAGCGGCCCAAGGAGCATGGAGGTTTGGCTTTGCCTAACCCTGAAATTTATTTTTTTGCGGCCCAGTGCCAGCATTTAAGGGGCAGGGCGCATGAGGCGTCCTCCAGCGTGGTACAGCATCTGATAGAGGGGGTGACGAAAAGATGTCCTGTGGTTCAGTGCTTAGAAGATGGTTCCCTGGGGGAGCTTGGAAAAATGTATCCCACATTATTTTTGATACATAAACTATGGGGGAGGATCAAACTAATTCGTGGGGTTACCTGTCTAACCAGGTTTTCTCCGTTATGGTATAATAATAATAAAAATCTACCGGAGTTTATGGCATTGGGGTGTCTGTCAGAATGGAAGGCCTGGGGAATAAGATATGTTTGTCAGATACTAGAGCAACGGGAGCTCAAATCCTTCTCTCAGTTGCAATCTGAGTACGGTCTCAAGGTTTCCAGGGGATTTCAATATGCACAGATGAAACATGCGTTCAGAACTCAGAACAGGGGGGACCATCTTAAAATTCAGGGAGATCTGGTGCTGGAATATGTGTGTGGGGAAGGGACTACGAGAGGGGTCATCTCCTCCTTATATAGAGACCTATTACATACTCATTTACTGGGATTTCCGATCAATGCGAGGGCTAAGTGGGAAAGGGATTTGGGTCAACTGGAGGATGAAACGTGGGAGTCTGTTCTGGAGTGGATACCCAAATTATCATTGAGTGAACAGTATAGGCTGTCTCAGCTTTATATTCTACATAGAGTATATAAGTCTCCGGATGTTATGTATAAGGCCGGATTGCGATCTAACTCTGAATGTCCTAGGTGTAAGAATGATAATTATTATTATTATTATACATTTTTATAGCGCCATTTATTCCATGGTGCTTTACAGGTGAAGAGGGGCGTCATAATGCGGGTATATTTCATATGTTGTGGACGTGTCCAAGATTGGCAGTTTTTTTGTTGGTGGTCCTGAGTCGGGTGGAAAGGGCTTATAGATATGTGATCCCAAAGGAACCGGTGGTCTGTTTGCTGGGATATGTAGAAGAGATAAAAGTGGATAATAATCTGAAGGTAGCAATCGCTAGGTTACTATATATGGCACGAAAGGTAATAGCGAGGAACTGGATAAAAGAGGACCCACTTTCAAGGGGAGAATATCTTAACTATGTGAAACATGTCATTAATCTGGAAAAGGGGTATACAAGAAAAGGGGGAAATTGGGGATGTATGACAAACTGTGGATGCCATGGCTGGAATTGGGGAGGCAGATAGGTGAGGAACGGACGCTGGGCTATTTATATGTGGGGATGCTTGTCTATACTGCTGTAGCAGGTGATAATGTATAACACAACTCTATATTCCTGTACTGGTTATGTAATGGAAGAGTGCGAGCTGTCTAAATGGGGAGGGGGTGGGGGTGGTCTGAGTTTGTAATGGGGGGTTGTTAATGGGAAAATCAAAATGATTGTATCACTGTAATATGAATACTGTGATGTTTATCTTAATAAAAATCTATTTGAGTTAAAAAAAAAACAAGTGCAATGTTCCTGAAAATGATGCCAGTGAGAATTACAACCTCTTGAAAAAAAAAAGAAAAAGCCGTCATATGACTGTCACATTAGGATGAAACACTTTGTGCCTTTGAGAGTCTTCATGGGCATTACGTCACTACTTTTCACAGACCTTGATCCTATCCCACAGCTGCAAATGTGCAATCTGCCTGACAAAATTTGCACAACAGCCAACAAACTATTCCAAGGCCCAATTAGGCAAAAGTCCAAATGCACAGATTATGGTGACCACACAGCTTAATACTTTTATTGCAAAATAAAGGTACTGTCACACTAAGCGAGATCACTAACGAGATCGCTAAAGAGTCACCGATTTTATGTCTCCCCAATGTCTCCTGTCATATATGCTCCAGTTCCATGTCCCTTGTGTTGTGCTCTAGCCCCAGCCCCATGTCTCCTGTGATGTACTCCAGCCCTAGCTCCATGTCTTCTGTGATGTGCCCCAGTCCCATGTCTCCTGTGATGTGCTCAAGCCTCCGGCCCCAATGTCTCCTGTGATGTGCTCAAGCCTCCGGCCCCAATGTCTCCTGTGATGTGCTTAAGCCTCCGGCCCCAATGTCTCCTGTGATGTGCTCAAGCCTCCGGCCCCAATGTCTCCTGTGATGTGCTCCAGCCCAGTGTTTCCTGTGATGTGCTCAAGTCCAATGTCTACTGTGACGTGCTCCAGCCCCATGTCTCCTGTGATGTGCTCAGGCTCCAGCCCCATGTTTCCTGTAATGGGCTCCGGGCCCATGTTTCCTGTGGTGTGCTCCAGACCTTATGTCTCCTGTGATGTGCTCCAGCCCAGCCCCATGTCTCCTGTGGTGTGTTCCAGCCTCCAGCCCAATGTCTCCTTTCATGTGCTCCAGCCCAATGTCTCCTGTGATGTGCCCCAACCCCATGTCTCGTGTAATGGGATCCAGTCCCATGTCTCCTGTGATGTTCTCCAGCCCTAGCCCCATGTCTCCTGTAATGTGCTCCAGTCCCAGCCCCATGTCTTCTGTGATGTGTTCCAGTGCTGTTCCAGTGCCGTGTCTCCTATGATGTGCTCCAACCTTCAGCCAAATGTCTTCTGTGTTGTGCTGCTGCCCTAGCCCCATGTTTCCTGTGATGTGCTCCAGCCCAGCCCAATGTCTCTTGTGGTGTGTTCGAGCCTTCAGTCCAATGTTTCCTTTGATGTGCTCCAGTCCAATATCTTCTATGATGTGCCCCAGCCCCAATATCTCCTTTGAATGTGCCCCAGCCCTAATGTCCCTTGTGATGTGCCTCAGCCCTATGTCTACTGTGAGGTGCCTCAGCCCTATGTCTCCTGTGATGTGCTCCAGCCCCAACCCAATGTCTCCTGTGATGTGCTCCAGCCTAATGTCTCCTGTGATGTGGAGTGCACATATATTCCCTTAAAACTGTATACTTTATTATTCAAATTAAAATACACCAACCCAGTGAAAAAAGGGGGTATATACAAGGATATAC
The DNA here is from genome assembly GCA_033576555.1 of Oophaga sylvatica. Classification (NCBI taxonomy): domain Eukaryota; kingdom Metazoa; phylum Chordata; class Amphibia; order Anura; family Dendrobatidae; genus Oophaga; species Oophaga sylvatica. The sequence goes on along the minus strand of JARQOD010000004.1, from coordinate 521,617,696 downwards.
CATGATATAATTAACCTAGCAGATACCATGCAAAATCCTACATTGATTTCTGCCTAACTGTGGAGGTTGGCACCCTAGAAGCACGATATTGGCGCCCCCACTCAGCGTAGGCTATCCCTCACTCCCCTATTACACCCTCCCAGAATAGGTGGGAAAACAATGTAATGAGTAAGAGGTGAAGAGAGTCTTGAAACCTAAGGCTAAGTTCACACGTTGCGGAATTGCCGCGGAAATTTCCGCGGCAATCCCGCACTTCTCCCGCAGGAAATACGCACGTTTTTTTATGCTGATTCCCGCCAGAATAATAGCGTTTTGCAAGCGTAATTAGCTTGCAGAATGCTAGCGTTTTCCTAGCGATCTGTAGCATCGCTTGGAAAACTGATTGACAGGTTGGTCACACGAGTCAAACATAGTGTTTGACAAGTGTGACCAACTTTTTACTATTGATGCCGCCTATGTCGCATCAATAGTAAAAAGATCTAATGTAAAAATAATAAATAATGATATTCTCACCTTCCGGCGGCCCCCGCAGCCTTCCCGCGGCCCCCGCAGCCTTCCCGCCTTCAGCGACGCTCCCGGCAACTCCGGTCCCAAGGATGCTTTGCGACAAATCACACCGATGACGTAGCATCTCGCGAGACCGCTATGCCATCTGGGTGATTCTCGCAAAGGACTCTTGGGACCGGAAGTTGCCGGGAGCGTCGCTGAAGGCGGGAAGGCTGCGGGGGCCGCGGGAAGGCTGCGGGGGCCGCCGGAAGGTGAGAATATCATTATTTTTTATTTTAATTATTGTTTTACCAGGGATATGGTACCCAGGGCCTGGAGGAGAGTCTCCTCTCCTCCAGACCCTGGGTACCACCGCACATGAACCGCTTACATTCCGCAAAATTAATGAACATGTTGCTATTTTTTCCGCAAAGCGTTTTTTTCGCGGAAAAAAACGCAACATGTGGCCAAAACATGCGGAATCAATTAACATGTATAGGATGCTTAATGCTTGCGTTTTTATCGCGTTTTTACCGCGGAAAACCGCGGAAAAACCGCGAAAAAAACGCAATTATTCCTGATCGTGTGCACTTAGCCTTACTGCGTCACTCCTTAATAATTTGATGGATTTGTCTGATTATGAAAGCATACTGTAAGGTTTCACTCACTCGGCTGCTTCAGAGGTAAATCAGGAGACACTTTCTTATGCAAAAAGTCCTTAGGTTTATTGCTTCATAAACCACATAGTAACAGGCAATACAAATCTTCAATGTTTCAGCTCCTGCCTGGAGCCTCACTCCTCAGTCACAGAGTCCTCTCTGTAATGTCCCACATGGAAGTCTGTCCACACTGGCAGACTCCCACACCACTCTCTAACAGGTGCCAAGCACACTCAGTTACATAGCCGTAACCCCGTCTACAGGTGAGGTCAGGATCACATGGTTAGGTCACATGGTTATGACCTCACCACAGGTCCTTTTGATACACATAAACAACTACAGACTTTATCTTGGGTATTCAGACACATACCCCTTGGGTGGGTTTGTAGGTGACTGGACCCACCCAGCTCTCCTAGTCACCTGGAAGTCTCCCAATGTATAGCAAAACTCTCAGCAGTAGATCTGCTGAACAAAACATGCTCAGGCTTCCATCACAGGGCCACCCACCTCTGCGATACATAACGTCCATCCATCACATGCCTCCATGCATATCCCGAGGGCCATACACAGTGCCCCCTAGCTGCATCAGGGGTCATTACACCACATACCTCCCCCCTCTGTTCAAACTTGTGGGGTTGAACACTTTTTACTCGACCAGAGATCCTTCTCGGTCGTCTCTGCCAGTCAAACCGTCTCTCTAAGTCGGACCCTGCTACTAATCTCTTTGGTAGGCATCTGTCCTCCGACTCTGTCACATCTGTTGCTGACGCCCCCCTGTCAGACCACCCGCATCCCCAGCGGTCAGTACGGCGTCGCAATTCACTTGCACCCATACGTCCTGTCTGGTCTGAGTCCTTTTCATTTTGTCTACTACAGGTTCTCCTGCTTAGGTCACTCATCACTGAGCTAACTGAGGCATCGCTACTTCTACCTCTTCCATCAGGCGACCTATTTCTTGTATTAGCTCCAGCTTGCCTCTGGGCACTTGAATGATGTCTTCCATCAATCCAAGCTGACTTTGAACCTTTTTTACTTTCTCCAACCGTCGAGTGGCTTCGTGATTTCTCACTAGGATCATTTGCTTCGTGCGGAGACAATGTAGGTGCATGTCCCTAAGGATAGCCACCCGCTTCATTGTGACTTCTCTAGTCGACAGTATGACCAACTGCTTCTTCTTTGGCACCCAGTTCACACTACATGCTTCTACCGCTTTTCTAAAGGCCTCATGTACATCCTTACTGGCACAAGCTTCTTGCATGTCTTCGGGTACCTCTATTATACACTTTAAAAGCGATGTCTCCTTTTCCTGAACATGCGGTTGGACCTCCTCATCCTGAGCATCAGCGCAGTTCTCCAAGACCTCAGCATTTCTTGTGTGGCCATCTGCGTGGCACTTCGCTTGCTGTACTTCGTCTCCCGTGGATTTCTGAAGCTGGGCATTAGTCTCTTTCTCCATCTTGAGCTTACGGAGAACTTTATCTCGCTCCTCTGTCAAACAGCGGCACTCATCCTCTGTTATGTTTAGGTAGCTGAGGAGTTCAGGCAAAAAAGGCAATACACCAGAGCAGTTGGAATCTATGAGATTGCAGTACCCTGACTAACCACAACAACTAGAGGCAGCCGTGGAGCGTTCCTACGTTGGTCCTAGACGCCTCGTCACAGCCTGAGAAACTAACTACACCTAAAGATAGATATAGGAAAGCTATCTGCCCCGGAGCAGAACCCCAAAGATAATAGAAAGCCCCCAAACATGTAATGGCGGTTAGACAAGAAGAAATACTGACACAGACAGAAAATAGTATGAGCAAACGTTGGGGCCCAAACTAACTAAATAGAAAAGGATAGGAAGGGTACTTACTGCAATCCCAGAAAACCCTGAAAAGCACCAACTCTACTAATTTCAAAAACACCTGAGATCACACGACCTCTACCACCTAAATTAGTTCTCTGGTGTAACAAAATCAAAACAGCAGCCACTGAAAAAACTTGGAAAAAGCAAAAGTACAAACATCAGTGGCTGAACTAAACTGAGAGGGCAAAAGCCCCCGGAGGGGACCCTGAAGGCCCCCACAGAAGTGCAGGACAAAATGCAAAAATCAAGCACAAAAACAAAAAGAAGAAAATGTCTTATCTGTTAGCAGGAGATGCAGACACGACACAGCAGGCTACAAGGGAAACAGGAATCAAGGATGGAGACCAGAACAATTGATCACCGGCAACCCTGATGGGAAGGTGACTCCCTTATATAAGACCAGTCAGTAACACCTGATTCCCAATCCTCACAATCTTCACAATCTTCACTGGACAGACCAGTACCGCTTGTAACCACCAGAGGGAGCCTCTGCTCAGAACTCATCTCAAGCCCATTCACAACATCCTCCCTCCGGAGAAGCTCCTGCTGGTGCTTCACTTGGGCCTCTCTGAGCTTAGAGACTTCCTTCTCCAGCTCCTCCATTCTGTGCTCAATTATTCGTCTCAGGACCCTTTCTTGCTCAACTGCCTCTTTCACTGTTTCTTTAAACAGCTCTATCTCCTGGTCCTGCTCTCTTTTAGCCAGCACATGTCGCACCATCACTTCTTTAATTACCTTTTCAGATAGGCACTCTTGCCCACGCACACTCTGCGTCTCCAGAGTTCCACCTGTTCCTGCATCCGCAGTTTCCACTGTCTCACGACTCCCGGTAACTTCAGAGAGCTCCAGCTCTGCCTCCTTATCAAGGACAGTCACCTGACCGGTACCTGACCCTGACTCTTCCTCATCATTTCTCTTCTTAGAGGATGTAGCCTGTCCCGCCTTTCCGCGGCCCCTGCAGCGAGAGGAAGATCGGCCATTTTTACTCGGCTCCACCTTACTGTACTCGCTTTTCCTTGCGGTCGAGTCACAGTCTGCACAGGAGTCACTCTCGGGCCCCTCCCGTTACCCTCTAACTGGGTGTCCGTTCTAGAGGTCTTATCTACCACATCGTCATTGGTTCTACTGTTATACATTTCAGAGGACATCATGTCAGTAAGTCGGGCAGACGCATCCTTTCCTCCTGTGTCACTGTCTGACTCGTCAGTTTTGGGAGGTGTCACTGTCCCAATGTCTGCCACCCCAACAGTAGAAAGGCCTCCCTCCTGCTGTAGAGGAACTCCCCTGTCCCACAAGCCAGAGAACAGTTTAGAGTCCCGACCTATGACCACTGGACACGACAAATTAGGGATTATAGCGACATCCTGTCCTGCAATGTCCCAGCCTGTCTCAAAGATTACCCTGGCCACTGAATAATCCTTTGTGTCCCCATGGATACAAGTGACCCCGACCTTTCTTCCAGGTATTTGAAACCCGTCAGGTGCAACCCTCACTAGAGTCACCGGACTCCCCGAGTCGACCAGACCCACCACCTCTTCATCGTGTATCTGCAGGGTACACCCCCGGAGTAGTGTGCCGGGCGGATAGTTCCTAAGGCAGACTGGACACATATAACATATTTGCCCCGGGCAACAGTTTGTCTGGACCTCCCCTTTAACGTTGGGATCCTCCACCCCCTTTTTGCCAACCATCCCCTTTTGGGTTGCCGCCCCCTTTTGGGACTCCGCCCCCTTTTGGGCCATCATCCCCTTTTGGGTTGCCACCCCCTTTTGGGACTCCGCCCCCTTTTGGGCCATCACCCCTCTTTGGGTTATACACCGTGGACTTCCCCCACGGCTCTACCAGACCCCAGTTCGCACAGACCCTTATGTCTCTCGGGGCTGGTACCGTCACTTTAAGAGGTCACCCACTCTGGACCTGAAGTCCTTATGGTACCTCACCAGCTCCTGCTGGTACTGCCACCCCCCGCCAGCACCTCCGGCTGCCACGCACAAGCCGCTGCTGCCACTGCAGCTCTTGCTGCTGCAGAACCTCTTGCTGTCCTTGCCACAGTGCAAGTCCCTGCACCGCCGACTTCGTGAACCCGCTGGTCCACAGCCTGCCGCTTATCCCCTTCGTGACCCCACGAGTCACAGCCAGCCGCTTGTCCCCTTCGTGACCCCACGAGCCACAGCACACACCTTACACGTGTTCCAGAGAAAAAAAAACACCAAAAAAAAAAAAAACAGTTTCTCACTGACCCGTCAGCACAACACAGACTCCTGTCTGTCACACTCTTGGCCACAGAGATTTCCCGGACACCTCTTCTACCAGAGACTTCCCACAAAGGAAAAAAAACAGTCTTTCACTGACCCGTCAGTACACCACAGACTCCTGTCTGTTACACTCTCGGCCAGAGAGATTTTCTGGACACCTCCTCTCTGAGGCATCCCACAAAGGAAAAAACAGTCCTTCACTGACCCGTCAGTACAACACAGACTCCTGTCTGTTACCTGTTGGCCACGCAGGTTTCCGGACACCTCCTCTGAGGTATCATATCAGCATGCTTTTTTCTCCATTTTCAATGACCCCGGTCAACATAACACAGACTCCTGTCTGTCACCACTGTTTAACAGCTTCTTCAGCTACCTCATATCAGAGGCACCACATAAACATGAACACAGTTTATTCGTGACCACTGGTCACACTCACGGTTTTCACAGACCGTCCGTTCCTCCTCTGGTTCCTGATTCCCAGTCCTGGAACATGTGCTCCTTGGGCCGCTGCCAGCATTCCATCCACCAATTGTAAGGTTTCACTCACTCGGCTGCTTCAGAGGTAAATCAGGAGACACTTTCTTATGCAAAAAGTCCTTAGGTTTATTGCTTCATAAACCACATAGTAACAGGCAATACAAATCTTCAATGTTTCAGCTCCTGCCTGGAGCCTCACTCCTCAGTCACAGAGTCCTCTCTGTAATGTCCCACATGGAAGTCTGTCCACACTGGCAGACTCCCACACCACTCTCTAACAGGTGCCAAGCACACTCAGTTACATAGCCGTAACCCAGCCCACAGGTGAGGTCAGGATCACATGGTTAGGTCACATGGTTATGACCTCACCACAGGTCCTTTTGATACACATAAACAACTACAGACTTTATCTTGGGTATTCAGACACATACCCCTTGGGTGGGTTTGTAGGTGACTGGACCCACCCAGCTCTCCTAGTCACCTGGAAGCCTCCCAATGTATAGCAAAACTCTCAGCAGTAGATCTGCTGAACAAAACATGCTCAGGCTTCCATCACAGGGCCACCCACCTCTGCGATACATAACGTCCATCCATCACATGCCTCCATGCATATCCCGAGGGCCATACACAGTGCCCCCTAGCTGCATCAGGGGTCATTACACCACAATACTATATACATGTTTTATTACATGACTCTATTATTGGGTGTACATTACATTATCATGGTACTTATAACCGTTTTATTATCTTTTCTTCTTTTTTCTATTATTTGTCATGTTGTATTTCCACTTTGTCCTTGTGACCACTTATAATTCATTATGCAGCAAATTATATATTAAATGAATAAACTTAATATATGGGCTTCTTTTGTCCCGCGATGCTATCTGGATATATCGGATATTTGCAGGGCAGGAGGACGACGTTTCATGTTTGCTCATTTTATTTCCGATATCCCTGTTATCAATAGAGGCTGCTGTGCAATAATTGTACAAACGTGAAGATGTACTAACTTAATACTTGGGCCTCTATGTCCCGCAGTGTTACCTGGGTGTATCGGGCATTTGCGGGACAGGGGGCATTGTTTGCGTTCCACAATTTGGAGTGCACTCCACTTCCGGTATCGTGGGATGTGGGTGGAGTGTGCGCCCTTTGGTCTGTCCGTGGTGTGTCAGGAGGGTGGTGGTGACATCTGCGTTTCACTATCTGGAGCGCAGATCACTTCCGGTATGACGGGGCTGAAGTGATTTGTGCGCTCTGCAACATGGAGCGCTGGATACTTCTGGCCGAGCGGAAACTTCAATATAGCCCGCTGTCTGGAACGCGCGCCACGAGGTTTCGGATATGAAATTAGATATATTACAACATGACCTATGACCCGGTCTGAGTCTGCCGACGATTGGGGGCAGAGCCTATTTTGGCTTTTTTCATTAGCGATGGTTATTTAAATCCACTTGTTTGGGTGCTCAGGTATGTCATCATCTACTATGGCATCAAGCATCAGTTCAACCTCCTGATGAAACGTGTTACCAACGGGGAAACGCGTCGTGGTGTACCTGGCTCATGATAAGTCCCATCTCATTATGTGTCTAAATAATATCAAGTGACCCTCTGTTCTATGTATATTTATTGTTATGTGATCAACGTACCTTAGTAAGACTATTGCATGCTAAGATATCTACTGGTCTCTTAGTTAGAAACCATTTGGCTTCATCATCTCTATCTTGCTGTAACGCCTGAACTGGTCGCTCATTTAGCAATTGGGGGGTTTACCTCCTTTATCATAATGGTATTATCGATGGATTATTTTATGTCATGAATCAGGTTGTATATTTTTTTGTCGGATACCCTTAGTTTCAAGACTCTCTTCATCTCTTATGTGTAGCCCTGGTACACAATACCAGGAGGATGAGTGGAGAGGTAACAGTTAAGGTCTCTTCATGACATCATGTACACTTCTGACACACCCAGCAGGGGTGTGGAAGGGAGTGATTTTCTAGTCAGTCAGTTTCCTGTCCTTGGACAGAGTAGACGTGTCCAGTTTGAGCCTGTCATCAGTTCAGAACGTGGAGGCTGGTACAGGTGGTCTAATTCACCTTAGCCTAGTCAGAGCTGTGCCCCACTGGAAGAAAGACTGAACTAACTATTAAGAGTTGAGCAAATCGAAGGGCAAAGTGGAAGGAAGATTATTGGAAAAGTGCGTTTGGCTTGGAAGAGTCCTGCACATTGCTACCGGTTACTGGGGACCGAAGGATCACTATTAGCTACCCGCATAGTGAAGAGAAAACCAGAGATTTACCGGACCCTAGGTCGCGGCAAACACCCCCTTATAGTCAGTACGTAACTGGGGTCAGGGGAAGTGAAGACTTTGAGTCTCTGCAGGACAAAATAAGAATTCAGCTCCCTCATAGAAAGACTCCTAACACTAAATTGACTGGGAAGCACAGCTTTGGATAAACTGGAATCATAGAGGGGACTACGCTTCAGGCTGGTCGTACTCATCTTCATTGGACAGTAAAGGAGGCCCCTAACTTGCTTAGCTGTTGCCTCAAAGCTCATCCTCCACCAACCCCATCAGCCTCCCTGGGACCTGCTTGAACATCTTACAAGTAAAGGTATGGAAAGACGCTGACCGTGTGAGACTGAGTTATTATTGCATGCCTGCACAATCCCTACCTAACTCCCGATCTGAGGGACCAGTCCCACCTGTAGGGGACCCGACATCTAGCTGCATCACCATCCCCTCAGAGATCTACAGCAGCGCTGGTACTAATTACCAGAAGACTACAGGTGGCGTCACGAACTGTATATAAAACTATCCCCTGTAAATATATCCCTAACATACGCCAGACCGCCAGGGCCACAGACCGAGCCACCGCTACCTGTGACAATCCCCATAGACTTCCATGGGCTCGGCTCTGAGTACCCCATTGCCCTGGTAACCCACAATTGTGGTGGCGGGTCGACACAAAGATTTGGCGTCACGAACAGGATCCGAAACTTGCAGCATTGCGAGCCCTGTGTGCCTGTGGAGTGTTTTGGCGAAAAAGACTGTTGCTGTTGTTTGGCGCCAAATACCGCCATATTTGCCGCCAGATTCGCGCCCTAAGGCGCTGGAGAAGAAGGTGGGCGTACCTGAAAGAGCGCGCAAAGTCTTGGACACGCCCCCGGCTCTGACTCAGCGGCAGGTCCTGCAACAGGAAGTGAACGCTCTGACATCAGAGCGCCTGCGACGAAGGTCCTGTTCCCACTGCGGTGCCTGTGAAATAGCAGCGTCTGAAACCGGTAGGCTCCGTTTAACCAAGGGGGCGCTAAGATGTCACAACAACCGGCTGACAGTGCGGCCCCAGCCGGAGTCCCCAATCCCGCACCGTCTGGTATTGTAGCGCCAGATGGGGGCGCAGGCCCTGCACCCAGTCCGGTAGTCCCGATCATGCCACTAACGCTCCCATATATGCCTGGGGCGAAATGGCTTCCCCAATACAGCGGTGGGCCAGGCACATTAGCAGGCTTCAAGCGGAAGTTATGCAGCATCCTAGAAATGTACTCCATGCCTGAGAGACAAAAAGCTGCTGTGCTAATAGGGCAGCTAACTGGCGCTGCTGAGAGGGAAGTGGAGACTTGGGATACCGTTGATCAGGAGTCGGTACCTGCGATCTTCCTGAAGCTACATGCCATATTTGAAGACCGCACAGAAACGGATCTCCGGATGGCCTTCTATCACTGTTCACAACAGCCAGGTGACAGCATCCGGGACTATGCTTGCCGACTACAGGGAGCCCTGAAAGCACTCAAGCAAATTAACAATTTAAATGCTATCGACGAGAATAAAATGTTGAAAGAACAATTTATACAGGGATTGAGATCCCCAGAGGAACGCAGAACTGTAAATTGGTGGTCCTTAGATCATCCGGATGCTACCTTTGATGCCCTAAAGGACATGGCAATAAAAGGGCTGCGGCCCCTGGGCAAACCTGAGGTGGCCACCCAACATCATCAGGGTGAAGTCACTCTGGAACCGGCAGTAACCCCCTGTTCCCCGCTAGTGGCAGAAACCAAAACGCAGGTGACACCTCCTAGTGAATTGGACTGTCTGCGCTCAGAGGTGCGCCAGCTGACTAAAAATCTGGCCGCTGTGATGAGTGCCCTACAGCTGCGGAAAGAAGAGGAAGGGAAGATCTTGTTAGCTGACTGCCCAGAGGACGTTCCGTGGATGCACCGGAGAAGAAAGAAGACGTCGCCCCCCCGGAGGAGGACAACGCCACCCCCAGGAGCAACCTCTGATCAACACCCTTCTCGTCGAGAGATCATCTGTTATCGCTGCAACCGGAAAGGTCATCTGTCTACACAGTGTCCTTTAAACAGGCAGAACCTGGGTCCAAGGGCCAACACCCAGGAGAATACCCGTCAGGCCCCTAGACTGGAACCGCAGGTATGTGGGCGGGCGACCCTACCTGTCTATTATTCTAGATGGTATTGCTGTTCCAGCATTGTTAGACACTGGGTCGCAGGTGACCCTAATACTGATGCTCTATATACCAAGTACTGGTCAATGGACAGTCTTAAACCTCCGAGCCTTGACTTTACTGTGTATGCTTCGAATGGTCTTCCTGTAGAAGTACTCGGAACAAAATGTGTAGATGTAAAGGTGGGCAGAGAGGAGTTGAAAGACCAAGGGCTTCTGGTAGTAAAGACTGTAAATGAGGAGAACGGTTTAAATATCATTTTGGGTACTAACATTATCGGTAATTGTTTGGGAGAAGTTGTGTTCTTGCTCCAACAGCTCGCTGAGATTGCCCGACCAAGGCAGAGAGGAGTAATCCAAAGAGAGATCCGGGCCCTGGTGTGTCAGCAGCAAGCGAAGCTTACCGACGGCGAAATTGGTAATGTACGGGTCACTGACTCGGATCCTATTGTGATACCCCCAATGAGTGAAATGATCATTTGGTGCAGGGCAGCCATAGGTCTGAGAGGACAGAATTACCAAGCTGTAGTAGAACCCCACCATTCAGAACATAGACCTACACTTATGACTGCTAGAGGAGTAGTAGAAGTGGTGAATGGAAGAGTACCGGTACGGCTTCTCAATTGGGGAGATGATGAGGTAAATTTACCCGTTATGCAACCATTGCTAAACTTCATGCTGTTGATAATAATTCTATTCTCCCGGCTGAGTCCTTAGACTCCTGTCAAATAGAGGAGGACAATGACCCAGCAACCCAGGTGGCGGAGTGGTGTCAGCAACTCCATGTTGGGACGGACACCACTCCCGCTCACCAGAAGCAAGGGGTATTACGGGTGGTGCAAGAGTACGCCCAAGTGTTTAGCAAAAATCCACTTGATTTTGGGACAATTAAGGGAGTACAACATCATATCCCTACTGGCAGTCATCCTCCCATCAAAGAGCGGTATAGGCCCATACCTCCAGCTCATTATCAGAAGGCTAAAGAAATGTTGAATGATATGAAGAAAGCTGGGGTGATAAGGGATAGTTGTAGTCCCTGGGCAGCCCCTCTAGTTCTGGTTAAAAAGAAAGATGGTAGTATGAGAATGTGTGTGGATTACAGGCAGGTGAACCGCATAACACACAAGGATGCATACCCGCTACCACGTATAGAGGAATCATTAGCTGCTCTGAAAACGGCTAACTACTTTTCTACCCTTGATCTGACTAGTGGTTACTGGCAAGTGGCTGTGGCTGAGGAGGATCGTGAGAAAACGGCTTTCACCACCCCAATGGGGCTCTGTGAGTTCGACAGAATGCCGTTTGGGCTCAGCAGTGCCCCAGGAACATTTCAGAGAGTGATGGAAAACTGTCTGGGACATCTCAATTTTGAAACCGTGCTGCTATACCTAGACGACGTCATCGTGTATTCCAAGACTTATGAGGACCATCTGAAGCACCTGGCAGAAGTATTCGAGTCCCTGTCCAGGTACGGGATGAAATTAAAACCCTCAAAATGCCATCTACTCAAACAGAAGGTACAATACTTGGGGCACATCGTCAGTTCGGAAGGAGTAGCGCCAGACCCAGAGAAAGTCACTGCCATCCAGAAGTGGCCGGAGCCGAAAAACCTTAAGGAAGTGCGACAGTTCCTGGGACTAACGGGTTACTACAGGAGATTCGTGAAAGATTACACGAAGAAGGCAGCTCCTTTACAGGACCTCCTGGTAGGACAATCCTTAAAGAGCAGAAACCCTCCCTTTAACTGGGGTAAAGAACAGGCTGAAGCATTCCAAAAGATGAAAGAGATCCTTACAGGTGATGAGATCTTAACCTATCCTGATTACAGCCAACCGTTCCTGTTGTACACCGACGCCAGTAATGAAGGGTTGGGAGCAGTTCTCAGTCAGAAGCAGAATGGCCAAGAAAAAGTCATGCGTATGCCAGCAGAAAACTCAGGCCAACTGAGAGGAATCCGGAAAATTATAGCAGCTCAAGCTGGAGTTTCTGGCGCTGGTCTGGGCCATTACTGAAAGATTTAAGACTATTGGCCTCCAATAAGTTCACGGCGTACACAGACAAAACCGTTAACGCCCCTGGAAACGCCAAGCTGGGTGCCATGGAGCAGCGATGGATGGCCCGGTTGTCCAATTACCAGTTTACTATCAAGTACCGGGCAGGTCGAAAGAATGCTAATGCTGATGCGTTGTCCCGAATGCCGCATGACTCTGTACGGAAGAAGAATCGGACGACCTGGAAGAAATTGAGCTCCCTGCGTTTCATCGAAATGGGGTAGTCCACGAGCATCGAGTTCACAGAAAGCAGTATGGTGCAACATTAAATCCTTTACCCCATCACAGCTGGAAGAGAACTCAGGACAGTGATCCAGTGGTCAGCCGCATCAAGGAGTTGTTAAAACAGGAAGGCTCCTCTCTGAAAAGGATGCACCTATGTCACCCAAGCTCCTGTGGAACGAGAAAAGCAGGTTGTTCCTATACCGTGAGAGTTGTGCAGGAGATACGTCAACCCCAGAACCATGAGATGGTCTGGAAAATCGTGGTCCCAAGCAGAGTCCCATGGTGTTGGAAGCATACCACGATCAAGCAGGACACTTTGGGCTGGAGAAAGTGGAGACCCTGTTGAGATGCCGGTTCTATTGGGTAGGGATGCGCAGCTCCATCGAGAGGTGGTGTCGGAAATGTGGACCCTGTGGTCTCAGAAAGAAAGGATACGGAAAGTCAGAAGGCACCCCTGCAACCTATCCGGACGACTCGTCCCCTGGAGATTGTGGCCCGGACCATGTCAAATTGTCGCCAAGTAGAATCTGGATACTCATAGGGCCTTGACCATGGTAGACCATTACTCCAGATTTCTGGTAGTTGTTCCAGTTAAGGGACCAGACTGCAGTGACGGCCGCGAAAACCTTTCAAGCAAGCTTCTGCAGACCGCATGGGTATCCCGGCAAGTCTTAACCGATCAGGGACCTGCTTTGAAGCGATTTATTCAAGGAATTATGTCATATGTACGGGTGCAAGAAAATAAGAACAACACCATATCACCCTCAAACCAACGGTCTTTGTGAAAAGATGAACCATATTGTCCTTGACTTGTTGAGATCCATACGTTGGAAGACAGGAATCGATGGCCGGATTTCTGCCTGATTTGGTTGATTTGTATAATCATATACCTGTAAGCTCAACTAACTGCACTCCCGCCTATCTTATGAGAGAAGGCCTGGAAAACTACCAATGATTTAGAACTTGGAGTGGTAGAACCGGAGGCAGACGATGCCGTGGAAAACTGGGGACATCAATCGGCAAGAGCAATACAGAAGAGTACAAATCTGTTGTGGAGGAAAGTTTTCAATAAGGCACGGGAGAAACAGGAAGATGTTTACAACCGAAATGCTCCTGCCAAGCTCTGATGCCTGGAGAGGTAGTATTAAAAAGGAAAGGAAGATGCACAAACTGGATAACCAGTGGGAGCAAAAACCCCTCGTCATACAAGATTCTAAATACGACAACAGAAAAGTTTGTGTCGTCAGTAAGGACGGAGGAAGAAAACAACCACTGTGTCCAGAGATCATTTGAAGTTGTGTCCAGAACACTTAAAAGCGTTGTGAAAAGAACCCTGCCCTCAATAAGGAGAAAGAAAGGAAGAGGTCCTACACACAGATCTGGGAGATTTTCCTGCGGATTGGCCCGACGGGGAGATGCTGTGATAATTTCCAGGGGTTGCAGTTTTTATCAGCCACAAGAGGAAGTTTACCTCCAGTTGTGCCTGTGGTGCAGTTGAGCCCGCTCAGGAGTTACCCATCCAGCAACACCTCAACCTGTGGAACCTCAAGATGGATCATCTGAAGCAGCGCCCCATACTATGGGATCTCCTGGTGAAGCTGACACACCGCCCAGCCATCGTCGTTGCCAGATCCATAGAAAGATTAAGGCAGTTCTATAGTTTGCCGTTTACGCAGTGCAGACAGATCGCAAACTTGATAACCTGAAACTACACCACGTAGATCAGAGAGAATCACAAAAGGGAAATTACCCATTAGATATCAGCAGTAGTATAACGAATTCATGTGAAACATTGTAAAAGTCTATATATATAAATGTGTTTTTCCCTATTATGTCTTCGTTTAAAAATGGACTCAGAGGCTGAGGACTGAGCCAGCCCAAAAAAACTGTATCCTGTAAATAGTTGCATAAAGGCCTTTTTAATGGTTTCACATGAAACCTTGACTTACCTCTGAACCAAAACCGTGTGGTGTGGCACTGAGTGAGGTCTGCATTTGGATGTCCTGCAGCCCACCCAGGACCTACGTTGAAGGTTTGGTGCGGGTCCTTCACAGTATACGTATATTTATTGAATGCTATTTAATATTTGTATTTCTTTATAATGTTTGCAACGTTCAAGATATCCTCACCTCCCGGATGGGACGAATTAATGTTATTTTTAATATTTTCATGCATAAACAAAACTGTCTCTTTATATTTTACAGCCCCGGGAGTGCTGTCGTTTACCATGGGGGAATGTGTAGCCCTGGTACACATACCAGGAGGATGAGTGGAGAGGTAACAGTTAAGGTCTCTTCATGACATCATGTACACTTCTGACACACCCGCAGGGTGTGGAAAGGGAGTGATTTTTGTCAGTCAGTTTCCTGTCCTTGGACAGAGTAGAGTGTCAGTTTGAGCCTGTCATCAGTTCAAGAACGTGGAGGCTGGTACAGGGGGGGGGTTCTAATTCACCTTAGCCTAGTCAGAGCTGTGCCCCACTGGAAGAAAGACTGAACTAACTATTAAGGTTGAGCAAAATCGAAGGGCAAAGTGGAAGGAAGATTATTGGAAAAGTGCGTTTGGCTTGGAGAGTCTGCACATTGCTACCGGTTACTGGGGACCGAAGGATCACTATTAGCTACCGCATAGTGAAGAGAAAACCAGAGATTTACCGGGACCCTAGGTCGCGGCAAACACCCCCTTATAGTCAGTACGTAACTGGGGTCAGGGGAAGTGAAGACTTTGAGTCTCTGCAGGACAAAATAAGAATTCAGCTCCCTCATAGAAAGACTCCTAACACTAAATTGACTGGGAAGCACAGCTTTGGATAAACTGGAATCATAGAGGGGACTACGCTCAGGCTGGTGTACTCATTCTTCATTGGACAGTAAGGAGGCCCCTAACTTGCTTAGCTGTTGCCTCAAAGCTCATCCTCCACCAACCCATCAGCTCCTGGGACCTGCTTGAACATCTTACAAGTAAAGGTATGAAAGACGCTGACCGTGTGAGACTGAGTTATTATTGAATGCCTGCACAATCCCTACCTAACTCCCGATCTGAGGGACCAGTCCCACCTGTAGGGGACCCGACATCTAGCTGCATCACCATCCCCTCAGAGATCTACAGCAGCGTGGTACTAATTACCAGAAGACTACAGGTGGCGTCACGAACTGTATTATAAAACTATCCCCTGTAATATATTCCTAACATACGCCAGACCGCCAGGGCCCAGACCGAGCCACCGCTACCTGTGACAATCCCATAGACTTCCATGGGCTCGGCTCTGAGTACCCCATTGCCCTGGTAACCACAATTGTGGTGGCGGGGTCGACACACTTACTCATTACATTGTTTTCCCACCTATTCTGGGAGGGTGTAATAGGTGAGGAGGGAATAGCCTACGTGAGTGGGAGTGCCATATTGTGTTCTAGGGTGCCACCTCCACAGTTAGGCAGAAATCAATGTAGGATATTGCAGGGTATTGCTAGGTTAGTTATATCATGGTATATCCTTGTAAAACCCCTTTTTTCACTGGGTTGATGTATTTTAATTTGAATAAAAAGTATACAGTTTAAGGGAATATATATGCACTCTCCTATTATTATTTCCTATAAGATTTTATGATTTGAGAAAATACTCTTGTGATGTGCTCCAGCCTCCGGCCCCAGTATCACCTTAGAAGTATGTGGCCAGACTGAGCCCCAATGTCTCCTTTGAAGTATATGTTCCATCCCCAGCCACATGTCCCTTTGAAGGATATGCTCCAGGCCCAGCGTCTCCGTGATGTATATGCTCCATGTAACGAGTCCAACCTTTCTGTGTGTCTGGATGGAGTGAATTACTGTCTGTTCAATCTAGGGCTGGGGCATGCTGAGCTGTCAGTTATTTGATGGACAGCTAAGATGCCCAATCGGATGTAGGGCGTGCTGAGCTATCAGTGTCTTGATTGACAGTTTAGCAGTCAGATTGGAGTTTGGGTGTTGCTTGAGCTTCATTCAGGTGTCTCCTGTTCAGGTAATTACCTGGCTCTGCATGACGCACTGCATTCCTGCTGACGTGGCCGTGGTTTATTGATCTGCTGAGAGGGGATCGCTGATTGGATGGAGGGGATGAGCGTCATAGGTGAGGGGTGAGATATTCCTTACAAAGGTTCGGTGTCCGTGTTCACGACCACTAGAGATGAGCGAACTTTGCCTCTGGGAGGGTAGAGTCGGGTTTCGCCCACCTGACTTTATCAAAAGTCGAGTCGAACGAAATCGGCCGACTATCGAAAAACACGACCTCATGCAAGTCAATGGGAATAAAAGTCGGCAGGGAGTGGAGGACAGTAAAACACACTACAGTGCCCATTTCAATGCCAACGACATCATTCTTATTACTTAAGCTTGTCAACCTTAATTTACTCATAATAATAGTAACACATTGAAAACTGGGGGGTTATTTGGCTAAAGTTGTGGGGGGGGGGGGCAGGGGCTGGCTCCAGGTTTTCGTGGGCCCCAGGCGAAAGAGTCTCAGTGGGCCCCTTTAACACAATACCACAATTCATGATGCTCCGATCGGCAGAGAAATATAGGTATAGTACAATGCCAAATACTTCACTACTTACATTACATGAGTGTATCTATTGTAAATTCTAAATAGCTCAAAACCTGACAGTATTAGTCCTCCATACAGTATTATGGGCACCACATAGTGCGCCTTACAGAATAATGAGCCCCATATATTGCTCCACACAGAATAATGAGCCCCATATATTGCTCCACACAGAATAATGAGTCCCATATAGATGCTCCATAGAGAATAATGGGCCCAATATAATGCTTCTACAGTATAATGAGCACATATATTGCTCCATACAGAATAATGGAGCCCCATATTTTGCTCCATACATAATTGGTCCATATAATGTTCCATACAGTATATGATGAGATCCACATAATGCTCCAGTATATGATGGTCCCCATTATATGTGCCATACAGTATAGGACGGTCCCTAGAGTATAAATGAGCCCCACGTATTGCTCCATACAGTATAATGAGTCGCATATAAAGCTCCATACAGTATGTTATGGGCCCATATATCGTCCTCACAATGGGCTCCATATAATGCTCCATACAAGAATAGGCCCCATATGTGCTCCATATGATGCTCCATATATAAAGGGCCCTATATGATGCCCATAAATAATGAACCCCATATGATACTCTAGTATATGATGGGCCCCATATATGATGCTCCAGTGTATGAGAGCCCCATATAATGCTCCATATATAATGGTCCCCATATGATGCTCCATATATAATGTGCCCCATATGATGCGCCATATATAATGGGCCCCTTATGATGCTCCAGTATATGATGGGCCTATGTAATGCTCCATATATAATGGGCCCCAACATGATGCTCCAGTATATAATGGGCCCCATATATGATGTTCCAGTGTAATAATGGGCTCATATATGATGCTCCAGTGTATATGGGCCCGTATATGATGCTCAGTGTATGATGGCCCATTTATAATGCTCCAGTGTATGATGGGCCCATATATAATGCTCCAGTGTATAATGAGCCCTATCTATGTTGCTCAAGTGTATGATGGGGCCCCATATATAATTCTCCAGTGTATGATGAGCCCATATATTGCTCCAAACATTAAAAAAAATTAAATACCTCTCCTCGCTGGCATGCTTACTCTGGACTCCTCAGCGTCGCCATCTTCCAGCTCTCTGCACGTGACTGTTCAGGCAGAGGGCGCAGATGTGACGTCATCGTGCTCTCTGACCTGAATGTCAATGTCAGGAAACGAGGAAGAGTCACAGCGGTGGAGCAGGGAGAGGTAAGTTGCAGTGCTGGGGCCCTGAGCAAGCAGGGGGGGCCCACTCGTAGGCGCCGGCACTAGCACAGGGCCCCTCATAGTACGCCGGTGTCTCTGACGGTGAGTGGGCCCCCCCCATGGGCGTACCCACCGTGGGGCAGGGGGGGGCCGTTGCCCCCCCTAGGAGCAGGGGCGCGCCGTGCCAAGATGAGGCCATCGCATCAGCCGGCCCTTTTAAAGGTGCTCTGGGTGGCTGGACTCACATACTAGACTGTTGGGCTCTTTCCAGCGGTGTGACATCGTTCCCGGGGGCGGGGTTCTGCAAAGCCAGGAAGCCAGGAAGAGAAGCCGTGGCTTGCTGCAGGAGGGAAATCTGAGGGTCAGTCAGAGTCCTCAGTGACATAGGAGGATTATTAATTAATGGGTTGATGTCTCCTTATCTACGTAATATATACCTGACAGGAGCCTGTACAGTCTATATCTACGTCTGTAGATATAGACTGTATGGGCCTTTCTTTTTTATTCTGTGATA
>JARQOD010000004.1:521561238-521598799 GCA_033576555.1 Oophaga sylvatica | reverse complement strand
TTTTATATGAAAACGTACGTCATTCAAAAGAAAATATATCCTACGGAGCCGACTTAAAAATCTACAGAATTTACTACAACCTACAGCTTATTACTGTTATATACCTGACAGACCCCAACAGTCTATATCTTCAGAAATATAGTATTTTTGACTTACAGAGGTGGGGGGGGTGATGGATACGGGGGCGGGTTTGGGCACATTTTTTAAAAGAAAGACAAGATGGGGCATTTTTACTACAAAAAGGGGACAAGAGGGGGCATTTCAGGGAATCTATTTCATTTCCTGCTTAAATCATCTATCTTTTAAAATCTATTATATCTACCATCTATCTTTTAAATTATCTATCTACTATCAAAAAAGAAAAAATTAACACACAAAGAAAGAGTCCGGGTTTTGCAAGCCCCCCCAGGCAAATACCAACAAATTTATTGAAAATCCAGACAAATTGGGGGCAGCACCCTTTTTGTAGGAATAAAAAGCTTTTTAAATAAGACCAAACCGACGTTTGCCAACAACAGAACTTTCTCAAGGTTGGAAAAAGGGGTTTGTTTGTTTGGGCCGAAATGTCGTTTTTGACCTTATAAATCTTTTTTTTTCACTACAAACTATGTGTGCCTCCAATTTTGTCGGGTTTTCTATCATCTACTTCTATCATTTCTATCTACTATTATCTACTATCTATCTATCTATTATCTATCTTTATCTTCATTCATTTTTTTTCCCCAAAGATAAACCCAATTGCTGGTTTAAAAAGGGGCAGTGTGAATGGCTCGTTCGTGTGTGATAAACCCAGAGCTTGAAGCCCCCTGCTGAACAGAAGAGAAGACTGCAAAGGTAAGCCTAAAATCAATAAATTGTTTACATAATAGGATTGATCATGGTGGTATTTCTCCTTGTATGTGATATTATTGGTCTTGGTATAAGGAATTATGTTGTGTATGGCGTTCATTTTCGTTTTATTCACATTTTTTGTTCTTATATTTTACAACCTGAACGACCATGGCTTGCCCCCCCCTAGTTTTGATCCTGGGTACGCCCATGGCCCCCCCACCTGCTAAGGGCCCCGGGGGGGGTTACAGCCCAGTTAGGGAGGTGGAAAAACTGGCATATGTTGAGGTGTAGGCTGGAAGTTCAGCAGCTGCAAATGGAGGAATTGGAGAAGTCGGAGGAAGAGGAGGACAAAGCGAGCCATTTTGCTGGCAACCTATGTGTCATCAAGGAAGGTGGTACAAAATCCTTTGAAACCCAGGCATGGTTCATTTTAAAGAAGGTGAGATCACCTACATTTTGGGTCGAAAGCCGGGTCCTTCTTTCTGTCAGGATTGATCCAGCAGCACTGAAGACTCTTTCTGATAGCACACTACCAGCAGGGCAAGCGAGCTCCTGTAAGGCATATTGTGCCAATTCAGGCCAAGTGTCCAGTTTACAGGCCCAGAAGTCAAAGAAGAATGAACTGTGAGGGAGAACATCGATAGGGGAGGAGAGGTAATTTTGAACCATAGTTGACAAGTGCTGTCTCCTGTCTGTTGCAATCGATTCAGTATTACCAGTCGTGTGAGCGGCACTCGAGAAATCAGTCCACAACATGGTCATGAAACCCCTGTCTCCAACGCCACTTCGGCTGTGTGCACCACGAACACCTCTTCCTTGTTGCCCAGTATGGCTCGTGGTAGAACCTGCACCGCTGCTGTGTGCTGGGAATGCATCTAACAAACGGTTTACCAGAGTTGCTTGTTTGTTCGCCAATATTAGCTCTAGGTTCTCCTGTGGCATGATGTTCTGTAATTTGCCTTTATAGCGTGGATCGAGGATGCTGGCCAACCAGTAGTCGTCATCCTTCATAATTTTGGCAATGCGGGGGTCCCTCTTTAGGATCCGCAAGAGAAAATCACACATGTGGGACAATGTTCCAGGTGTCAATGATGCACTGCCAGTGGTGGGTGGAAGAGCACTTTCTGCCAAATCCACATCCCTCCAGTCACGCACAAACCCTGTATCTGACCTTGGCAAGCCAGCATTTTCTCTTGCCCCCTGAGAAGCATCCTCCTCCCCAAAATAATCATCCCTCATCCTCCTGGTCTTCCTCTTCTTCCTCCTCCTCGTCCAGGACAGTTCCCTGAGCAGACAATGGCTGAATGTCATCAAGGCTTCCCCCCTCCTTCTCCTCCTCCTCCTCCTCTGCAGACGCCTGATCCTTAATGTGCGTCAAAGTTTGCATGAGCAGACGCATAAGTGGGATGCTCATGCTTATGATGGCGTCATCTGCGCTTACCAGCTGTGTGCATTCCTCAAAACACTGAAGGACTTTACAGAGGTCTTTCAGCTTTGACCACTGCACACCCGACAACTCGATGTCTGCCCTCAAACTGCCTGCCCATGTATCCTCCCACAAATGCATTACAGCCTGCCTCTGTTCGCACAGCCTCTCAACCATGTGCATGGTGGAGTTCCACCTTGTTGCAACGTCTATGATTAGGCGGTGCTTGGGGAGGTGGAATGATCACTGCAGCCTCTGCATACGACTGGAGTCTACAGGCGAGCGACGGATGTGCGAGCACAGTCTTCGCACCTTATGGAGCAGGGCTGGTAACTCCGGATAATATTTATGAAGCACTGCACCACCAGGTTCAAGGTGTGAGCCAGGCAAGGTATGTGTCTGAGTTTGCCAGTGCTATGGCCGCCACAAAATTACGTCCGTTATCACTGACTACCTTGCCTGGCTCAAGATGTAGACTGCCCAGCCATGACTCTGGATCGCCCGCCAGGGCAGTGGGATACTGGGTACTGGGCTGATGTATTGAAGGGATGTATCACAGCGGCAAGGACCCGGTCCATGGCCCTGGGCGTCCAATGAAAGGGGAATTATTTACAGGGGATGTTTAGAGTTTGTAGTGTAGGTATTCGTGACGCCACCTGTGGTATCTGGTCAGGGATGACCAGCGCTGCGGTGCAGATCCTCTGGGATAGATAGTGAGATGCAGCAGAGTTGGTACAGCCTCCCACAGGTGAGGGCAGGTAGATGTAGTAAAAGGTGGTAATAGTGCTGGGAGATGTAGCTGAGTATAATAGGAGACGCAGGAAGAAACTGAGAAACAGTCAGTAAGTTGCAGTTTCCAAAGCTTTACTTGCAGTTTTGCAGGCAAAGCATCCAGGGCATTGAATACAGGTCGTACTGGAGTAGGTCAGTCTGAAAGCAGTTTAGGATCCCCTTATTACATGTGGGATGTGAGGTCTCCTTTCTAGCGCTGCTCTTTGAGGCATTGGCTGCTATAAGCTCCGTCCAAGTTCCTCTTGCTCTCTGTCTCTTATTTAAGTTGAACTTCACTCTCATAACATGTAGCTGTAACCTGTTTCAGGAATCACTCACTTGTGGAGTCTCCGGCTCACATGTGCTGCTGCTATGCAGAAGAGTCTTAATTGGGACAGAGAACCTTCCGTCCTCTGCCCTCTGGATTCTGCTGCTGGGACTTTACTTCACCCTCTCAGCCTCAGACTCCAGGGGTCCGGTCTCCGGCGCTCAGACCTGGGCGTGAGCCCTGCTATGGCTCCCATCCCCCAGCTTGTCTCCACACGTCTTCCCTCTCTCGTCCCTCCAGCTACGCTCACCAACTCCTCCCCCAGCCAGAATATTCCAGGGAAGCTCCCCTCAAATCAGGTGTTTGAGCTCCCCCTTCTGGTCTGTAAGGTGTTGTATGCTGTGTTACCTGCTAAGGGATCCCTCTTTGCTTTCAGGCATGACATCACCCTCCCTTGGAGGAAGGCAAGGTCACTGTGGCAACCAATCTCCTTGGGTGGCACATTCCCCCCTAGTGCAATTCAGCACTCCTGGACTGAGGAAACATAAAGAAAAACATATTATAACTATTTACAGGAATTACAACATTAAATATATACATTTGGCGGAGTCTGAAATGGGGTGTCCTTTTTCACCCTACAAAGTACAATGTAAGGGACCCGCCTCAAACCCTCAACGTAGGCCTTGGGCAGGCTACAAGGCATGGATGATTCTCCCACGTCTTCAGCCACGCCAGGCGGTTTTTGTTCTGTGGTCGATAATATTAACTATTTACAAGTATTGTCCTGGTCACTCGGAGTCCAGTGACCCAATTGTCCATTTAAAGAATGAAATTAGACTAGTTAAAAGTTGCAATTATAAACATTAAGTTATTTATATTACTAGACCAATAACATGTTAGTCCATATACCTGGCTGGGATCTGACCTCTAGTACTACGGACTGACTTACGCAGTACAGGTGTCTCTAGTGATCTAGCCTGGTCTAGTTGGTCCTTGACAGGCACGGCTACCAGGAACCTTGAGTAGTTTTCAACGATGGTTAGGGCATAGACATAGCCTGAACGGCTTGGAGTTAGCTTCACATGGTCCAAGGCACCAGTTCAAGTGGCTGTTTGGTGATTATTGGCTGCATCGGGGCTCGTTGACTGTTATGGTCTTTCCTTAGCAAGTTGCATGGTCCACACTCTCGGCACCAATCTTCAATGGCCTTCCTCATACCAATCCAGTAGAATCTCTCGCGTAGTAGGACCTCTAACTTCTTCCATCCGAAGTGTCCTGCTTCCATTGTGGTACACTTCCATGACCATGGATGCATCTCGCCTCGGGACTACCACATGCCTGACCAGTTCGTGAGTTCGGGCGTTGACACTCCTCCGACACAGCTTTCCCTCATAGATGAACAGCCTGCCCTTTTCCTTCCACAGCTGTTAGGACTCTTGTGGAGCATCTGAACCAGGACGCGAGTTAGCTTGTGCCAGTAGCTCCTTTACCAGGCGGACTGCTGGGTCACTATCTTGCGTCTCTGCCCACTCATGGTGCGGCAATGGGTTTAGGGTGGCCTCTTTCAGGATGTAGCGCTTGTTTTTCACCCCTTGAGCACATTGGGTTGCAATTGGACAATGGAAGGCTGGTAACTCAATTTCTTCGAGTCTATCCAGATCTTATCCCCCATCTGGTAAGTTGGGCATTCTGGACAGCGCATCAGCATTGGCATTCTTATGGCCGCAGCTAGGTAGTGTTTGAACCGCTCGGTCACAGCCCAGACGATGGCGAGGAACTCTAACTTGAAGGAGCTGTAGTTGTCTGGGTTCCCTTCAGTGGGACGAAGTTTACTGCTGGCATAGGAGATCACTCTTTCTTTGCCATTCTGTACCTGCGACAGTACTGCTCCCAGTCCAACGTTGCTGGCATCAGTATAGAGGAGGAATGGTTGGTTCTAATCTGGATAGGCCAGAACTTCATCCCCTGTAAGAGCCATCTTCAACCGAGTGAAGGATCTTTCCAGTTCGTCATTCCAATCAAACGTAGAACTTTTCTTTCTGGCCTTCTTGGGCTGGCCCACAAGGAGATTTTGCAGAGGTGCGGCTATTTCAGTGAAGCCCTTGATGAACCTTCGATAGTAGCCTACCAAACCGAGGAACTGGCGTACCTCATGGATGTTGCTGGGCCTCTGCCAGTCCTGGATAACAGTGAATTTGTCAGGGTCTGGCGCCACACCTTCTGCACTCACTACGTGGCCTAGGTACTGCACCTTGGGCTTCAGGAGGTGGCATTTGGACGGCTTGACCTTTAGGCCAAATTTGGACAGGGCTTTGAACACCTTGGCCAGGTGCTCCAAATGTTCCTCATAGGTCTTGGAGAAGACAATGACGTCATCAAGGTACAACAGAACTGTCTCAAAGTTCATGTGTCCAAGGCAACACTCCATCAACCTCTGGAACGTTCCTGGTGCGCTGCAAAGCCCAAACGGCATGGAGTTGAACTCTGAGAGGCCTATTAGTGTTGCAAAGGGGTCTTCTCTTTGTCTGCCTCTGCCACAGGAACCTGCTAATACCCACTAGTGAGATCTAAGGTAGAGAAATAGTTAGCAGTTCTCAGTGCAGCTAGTGATTCCTCTATCCTAGGTAATGGATAGGCATCTTTGTGGGTAATGCTGTTAAGTTTCCTGTAATCAACACACATCCTCATTGTACCATCTTTCTTTCTAACAAGGACTAGTGGAGCTGCCCAGGGGCTACAACTGTCTCTGATGACCCCAGCCTCCTTCATCTCTCGTAGCATACTCTTGGCACATTGGTAGTGATTTGGGGGTACAGGCCGATATCTTTTTTTAATGGGCGGATGATTTCCAGTGGGGATATGATGTTGGACCCCTTTTGCCTCCCAAAATCTAAAGGGTGTTTGCTGAATACCCGTTCAAACTCTTGAACCACTTGGTAAACCCCATTCTTTTGGTGTGAAGGGGTGGAGTCAGTGCCTACGTGCAGCTGCTGACACCAATCCTCCAGTGTTTTGCAGAACCATTGTCCTCTGCCTGTTCGGACGAGACCAGGGGTTCTGCTGTTTGAATGGCGTTGTTATTGACAGTGAACAACTTAGCAATGGAGGCATACCGAGGTAGTTTGGCCTCCTCCTCCCCACAATTTAAGATGCGTACAGGTACCCTCCCCTTGCGTACATCAACTACCCCTCTGGCTGTCAGGATAGTGGACCTACTATCAGAGTACACTGGTTTTTACTACTGTGCAACCTTTCCCTTTTAAATGGTACAATCTCTACAACCTCTGCTTGCTGGGATCTGACTTTTACTACTGTGCAACCTTTCCCTTTTAAATGGTACAATCTCTACAACCTCTGCTTGCTGGGATATGACTTTTACTACTGTGCAACCTTTCCCTTTTAAATGGTACAATCTCTACAACCTCTGCTTGCTGGGATCTGACTTTTACTACTGTGCAACCTTTCCCTTTTAAATGGTACAATCTCTACAACCTCTGCTTGCTGGGATCTGACTTTTACTACTGTGCAAACCTTTCCCTTTTAAATGGTACAATCTCTACAACCTCTGCTTGCTGGGATCTGACTTTTACTACTGTGCAACCTTTCCCTTTTAAATGGTACAATCTCTACAACCTCTGCTTGCTGGGATCTGACTTTTACTACTGTGCAACCTTTCCCTTTTAAATGGTACAATCTCTACAACCTCTGCTTGCTGGGATCTGACTTTTACTACTGTGCAACCTTTCCCTTTAAATGGTACAATCTCTACAACCTCTGCTTGCTGGGATCTGACTTTTACTACTGTGCAACCTTTCCCTTTTAAATGGTACAATCTCTACAACCTCTGCTTGCTGGGATCTGACTTTTACTACTGTGCAACCTTTCCCTTTTAAATGGTACAATCTCTACAACCTCTGCTTGCTGGGATCTGACTTTTACTACTGTGCAACCTTTCCCTTTTAAATGGTACAATCTCTACAACCTCTGCTTGCTGGGATCTGACTTTTACTACTGTGCAACCTTTCCTTTTAAATGGTACAATCTCTACAACCTCTGCTTGCTGGGATCTGACTTTTACTACTGTGAAACCTTTCCCTTTTAAATGGTACAATCTTTACAACCTCTGCTTGCTGGGATCTGACTTTTACTACTGTGCAACCTTTCCCTTTTAAATGGTACAATCTCTACAACCTCTGCTTGCTGGGATCTGACTTTTACTACTGTGCAACCTTTCCCTTTTAAATGGTACAATCTCTACAACCTCTGCTTGCTGGGATCTGACTTTTACTACGTGCAACCTTTCCCTTTTAAATGGTACAATCTCTACAACCTCTGCTTGCTGGGATCTGACTTTTACTACTGTGCAACCTTTCCCTTTTAAATGGTACAATCTCTACAACCTCTGCTTGCTGGGATCTGACTTTTACTACTGTGCAACCTTTCCCTTTTAAATGGTACAATCTCTACAACCTCTGCTTGCTGGGATCTGACTTTTACTACTGTGCAACCTTTCCCTTTAAATGTGCCTGCTGAATGTTTGCTAAATTAATTTGTTGCATTGTATTCAATACTTACTGCTGTATAGCCATGCTGGGACCAGTAGAGATGCTATCAGGTGCAAGGTGTTACCAGCATATGGATGCAGCCAGGCCCTGTGCTTTGATTGTCTATCCTCCCCTGGTGTGCTGGGCAGCTGCTAATTTATCCCAAAGCAGCTACCACAACTCCTCCCACCTGATCCTCTACTCAGTCCTATATATTCAGTAGCAGCCTAAGGGGGCACGCGTGTGGGGTCTGGCACGCGTCATCTCCCTGCAGCAGAAGTACCACTGCAGCAAAAGTACAGTGAAGCTGCAGTTATTTCAACGGCAGTTAAGGTACTGCCACACTACACAATCCCGCTAGCGATCTCGTTAGCGTCGCATACTAATGAGATCGCTAGTGGGATTGTTTCTATATCGCTAGTGTCGGCCACATTTAGCGATATCGTTAAGGACGCTATTGCGGTTAGCGATCTCCTTAACGACTTTAGCGGTACAAAAGTACCGCTAAATCGCTAAAAAAGGTGCCACACTCAGGATATAGCGATACCAGCGGGACGCCGACGATAAAAATAGGGTCCGGAACGATCGCTGTGATGAACGAGATCACAGCAGGGGCCACGTCGCTGGTAGATGCCGCACACAACAACATCGCTAACGGGATCGCTAAATAGTGACGTTTTTTAGCGATCCCGTTAGCGATGTTGTTTAGTGTGGCATACCCTTTAGTCACGGCAGGAGTCAGGACCCCACACTATGTCTCTTTTGGGTATGTCTGCTGAGTAAGCACTTCCAATTACTTGTACCTGGCTTTTCTATTTACCCATCTCACTCTTTCACCATGTTTACATATGCCTTCACAGTGTTTGCTCCGTTAATCCTCTCTCTCCTTCGCTATCCCCAAACCCCAGCACCCTCTAATCAAATAATCATCTCCCCTTCCCTCCTTCCTCCCCACCTGTCCTCCTCTGCTGACCTGCTCCTCAACCTCAAATCTGTCCTAATAAAACACAAAACAAGCTTCCCTCTCTCCTTCTCCCACCTGCTCTCCCTTTCTCTGCTCCTCCTCACTGCTGGTGACATATCTCCCAATCCTGGACCTCCACAGTTCATACCCACCATTAGTACTCCTTCCTACCGCTCCCTATCTAATAGGAACTACCGCAATCTTTCCAACGTAAAACCTGTGCCATTGACACCCACCCCCTGCTCCCTCTCTCTGGAGCACTCTGGAATGCCCGCTCCATCTGCAATAAGCTTCATGTGATTCATGACCTCTTTCTCTCTCGCAATCTTGCTTTCCTCGCCCTCACAGAAACATGGCTGACACCCTCTGACACCGCCTCCCCTGCTGCGCTGTGTTACGGTGGCCTCCAATTCACCCACACTCCTCGCCCTGGAAACAGACATGGTGGAGGAGTGGGTGTTCTCCTTTCCTCTAACTGCAACTTTAACCCAATCCCACCTCTTCCCTCCCTAATCCTCCCTTCCTTTGAAGTCCACTCTGTCCGCATCTACTCTCCCTCCAACCTCCAAGTGGCCGTCATTGGCCGTCATATACCGACCTCCAGGCCCGACCGCTGCCTTCATCGACCAATTCACTACCTGGCTTCTTCACTTTCTCTCCACTGACATCCCCACCATCATCATGGGTGACTTCAACATCCCCACTGATACCCTTCAGTCAGCAGCCTCCAAACTTCTGTCCCTTACTTCATCCTTTGGACTTACTCAGTGGTCCTCCTCAGCCACCCACACGGATGGTCATACATTAGACTTGGTCTTCACCCGCCTCTGCTCTCTATCTAACTTCACCACCTCCCCTCTCCCTCTATCCAACCACCATCTACTCACTTTCTCATCCCTGTCCTCCTCTCCTGTCACCCATGTCCAGCAACACGTGCACCCCCGCAGACACCTTGCACACCTAGACATCCACACACTCTCTGACTCTATTCTTTCACTGGCATCAATATCCTCACTCCACGATACAGACAGTGCCACTGCTTTCTACAATGCCACTCTCACATCGGCTATTGACACGGTCGCCCCTCTCGTTCATGGCAGAGTGCGACGTACCAACAGACAACCTTGGCACAATAACACCACTAAAAAGCTCCGGCAAGTGTCCAGGATTACAGAGCGGCGTTGGAAAAAAACAAATTCGCAAGATGACTTCACTGCATTCAAACAAGCAACACTCTCTTTCAAATCTGCCCTCACCTCTGCTAAACAGGCCTACTTCACAACCCTCGTATCTTCCCTATCCTACAACCCCAAACAGTTATTCAAAACTTTTAACTCCCTCCTCCACCCACCACTGCCCCCTCCTACCTCCCTCATCTCTGCTGAGGACTTTGCCACACACTTCAAAAATAAGATCGACCAAACAAGCAAGTCTTCATTGTTCAACCACCTCAACCACTTTGTATACCAGACAATGCCCCAACCCATAACCTCCCTCTCCAACATAACTGAAGGGAGCTTAATTGTCTTCTCTCCAAATCGCACCTCACAACCTGTGCACTTGACCCATCCCAACCCACCTCCTCCCCAACCTCACCACCACTATTATCCATCCCTAACCCACCTCTTCAACCTATCACTAAAGGGTATGCCACACTAAACAATATCGCTAACGGGATCGCTAAAAAACGTCACTATTTAGCTATCCCGTTAGCGATGTTGTTCAGTGCGGCAGCTTCCAGCGACGAGCTTCCTGCTGTGATCTCGCTCGTCGCTGGAATCGTTCGGACCCTATTTCATCGCTGGCGCTCCCGTGGGTAAGTATCTTATCGCTGTGTGGCACCTTTTCTTAGCGATTTAGCGGTACTTTTGTACCGCTAAAGTCGTTAAGAAGATCGCTAACGGCGATAGCGTCGTTAACTATATCGCTAAATGCGCAGCATTTAGCGATATAGAAACAATCCCGCTAGCGATCTCATTAGTATGCAACGCTAACGAGATCGCTAGCGGGATAGCTTAGTGTGGCAGTACCTTAACTTCCGGTACCTTCCCTTCTGCTTTCAAGCATGCCACAATCACGCCTATTCTTAAAAAGCCAACCCTCGACCCAACCGCTATGTCCAGCTATCGCCCAATATCGCTGCTCCCATTCGCTTCCAAACTCCTGGAGCTGCATGTCCACGCTGAGCTTTCCTACCACTTCTCTTCTAACTTGCTCTTTGACACTCTACAATCTGGTTTCCGCCCCCATCACTCCACTGAGACAGCCCTGACCAAAATTACTAATGACCTACTTACAGCCAAAGCGAACAGACAATACTCTATACTCCTGCTTCTTGACCTGTCCTCTGCTTTTGACACAGTTGACCACTGCCTTCTACTACAGATTCTTTCCTCCTTTGGCGTCAAAGACCTCGCCCTATCCTGGATCTCCTCATACCTTTCCAACCGCACATTCAGCGTCTCCCACTCACACACTACCTCCTCGTCCCACCCTCTCTCCGTTGGAGTCCCCCAAGGATCTGTTCTAGGACCCCTACTCTTCTCAATCTATACACTTGGCCTGGGGCAACTCATAAAGTCCCACGGATTCCAGTACCACCTTTACGCTGATGACACTCAGATCTACCTCTCTGGCCCAGACATCACCTCTCTGCTATCCAGAATCCCGGAGTGTCTATCAGCCATATCCTCCTTCTTCTCCCCCGCTTCCTCAAACTCAATGTGGACAAATCTGAACTCATAATCTTTCCCCCATCCCACAGATCTTCCTTACCTGACCTATCTATCACAATTAACGACATCACGCTTTCCCCCGTACCAGAAGTCCGCTGCCTCGGAGTAACCCTTGACTCTGCCCTGTCCTTCAAACCGCACATCCAAGCTCTTTCTACCTCCTGTCGCCTTCAGCTCAAAAATATTTCAAGAATCCGTCCTTTCCTCAACCCTCAATCTACTAAAATGATTGTGCACGCCCTCATCATCTCCCGCCTCGACTACTGCAACACCCTTTTCTCTGGCCTCCCTGCTAACACCTTCGCACCTCTCCAGTCCATCCTTAACTCTGCTGCACGACTAATTCACCTCTCTCCTCGCTACTACTCCGCTTCTCCCCTCTGCAAATCTCTTCACTGGCTCCCATTCCCTCAGCGTATCCAGTTCAAATTACTAATACTGACCTACAAGGCCATCTATAATCTGTCTCCTCCTTATATCTCTGAACTAATCTCCCGATATCTTCCCTCACGTAATCTCCGATCCTCCCAAGACATCCTTCTCTCCTCCACACTTATTCGCTCCTCACCCAACCGCCTCCAAGACTTCTCCCGAATATCCCCCATCCTCTGGAATTCTTTGCCCCAACACGTCCGACTATCAAACACATTCGGATCCTTCAGACGGAACCTGAAAACTCACCTCTTCAGGAAAGCCTACAGCCTGCAATGACCCTGCTACCTCCTCACCACTACCGGAGATATTGCCTCAACCAACACCGGAACTGCTGCAACCCCCCGACCTACTGTCTCCTGCCTCACAATCCTGTAGAATGTAAGCCCGAAAGGGCAGGGTCCTCTCCTCTCTATATCAGTCTGTCATTGTTAGTTTGTTTACTGTAAGTGATACCTGTAATTTGTATGTAACCCCTTCTCATGTACAGCACCATGGAATCAATGGTGCTATAGAAATAAACAATATAATAATAATAATAAAAGTTCTACCAGAGCTCTGTAATCTCTTCCTCTGAGGCCTACGGCTGCCCGACGCCAAATTAACATTTCACTTTTTGGGGGTATTGCAATGGGGAATGAATCACTCACTCTGACACTGCTGACTTCTCCGCCAGTTAGCTCTACCTGCTGTCTTTGCATCAGGGCCTTGATCTCCTTTTGCAGGACCCGTTGTTCACTGAAACCAGCAGTTTCGGCTACCTGTTGCAACAAAACAATAACCTCGGCAAGACAATTTTCTATCACATTAGTACCTAAGGTCATCATTGGGTTACATTCTCGTCGATCAATGTCTACAATTATCATACCTTGGGCTTTTAATTCTACCCGCTTCAACTTAATGGTCACTTCCTTATACCCCTTCTGTGGCAAAGGCTGACCATTGCTGGCAACTACTGTCAGCTCATCAGCTGGGCCGCGAGTAAAATCAGAGTCAGCCCAGTATCGTTTGTAAAGGATATATGGCATAGTTGTCACCTGAGAGCCAGTGTTCAGCAAAGCGTTCATTGGGATGCCATCAGTCACCACCGGGATGACCGGTCGTCCTCCGACGTACTTGGCTCGCCAGTTCTGTGGGCTGGGTCGTCTTACTCCTGGGAATTGGCCTTCTGCCCCTGG
Source organism: Oophaga sylvatica (assembly GCA_033576555.1). NCBI lineage: Eukaryota > Metazoa > Chordata > Amphibia > Anura > Dendrobatidae > Oophaga > Oophaga sylvatica. The sequence goes on along the minus strand of JARQOD010000004.1, from coordinate 521,585,650 downwards.
GGTCTTTCGTTTAAATAACAGAATCTTGCGAGGTGCCCTGCTTTTCCGGAGCGGCGGCAAACGGGACTCCGTCCTTGTCGTAGTGATCGTTGTCTCTCCCTCTGATTGGCGGGGTCCTCTTCTTCCGTCACCATGGGACGTCATCTGGACTGGAGGCCAACTCTATCTTCTCCTTTTGGGGCACTTGCAAGAACTGCACAGTTTTGGTTAGTGCAGCCAAACTTTTGGTCAGCTCCTCAACCTGCAGATGTAGCTCTGCAGATGGGTCATTATCCAGGGTCTGTGCGTCAGCCTCAGCGAGAGCCTGAGGGAAGGATGCCGCCTCCTGGTGCTATGTAATGGCTGGGCGCCTAGGGGGCGCTGTACGGCTGACATTTGGTTCGAGTAATGTCCGGATAGCCCTGTCTTTAAAGTCTGCAAAGCTCAGGTTAGGATTTTGTTGGGCCATGATGCGCAGCTGTGATCTGTGGGTGCTGGACAGGAGTCCCTCAACAAACTGCTCCTTTAACAATCTGTCTCCATCCTGCACGCTGTCTGGGTCAATCTGCTTTATGGCCCGCAGTGCCTCCTGAAGATTAAGAGCATAGTCCCTTATACTGTCCTGCACCCTTTGTTTGCACCCAAAGAACCTCATTTTTATTTCTGCTGCAGTGCAGGTGTCAAAGGTGCTCCTCAGTTTAGCCAGAATTTGCTTAACAGTCTCTTTATCAGTGCCCTGCCAGGACTTTACTTCTCTTTGCGCTGCTCCAGTTAACTGTCCAATGAGAATGTTTACTTTTGGTTTTCAGACAGGGGGTATACATCAAATAAACTGCACAGTCTCTCCCTGAAATCGCTCAGGGTATACGGCTCCCCTGAGTATTGTGGTAGCCAGGCAGCTCCTGGTATATATGGCATTGATAGCGGCATTATAGGGACTGCTGCGGCGGTCACCAGATCTTGCTGCGCTCTGGGGACTGTGGCTGCGCTGGCCGCTGGGTTCTGCGGCGCTATTGGAGCTGCGGCTGCACCTGACTCTGCATCTGCCGGCGCTATGGGGGCTGTTGCTGCATCCGCCGCTTTATCTTCTCCTGCGTGTGACATCCTCTCCCCCCCTAGTTAATCTTAGCCAGGCTCTGCGTTTCCACTGGCTTACCAGGCTCCATCGACTGGATGAGCGATGTGCGCCGTGATCCCAAGGCTCAGCTCCCTGTGCTCTGCAAGCTGCTGTTTTTCACGCGCAGCACCTCACTTTTCGCACGCTCTCCCTCTGGCTCCGCCCACGGCGGCACGCCTCTCTTCTCACTGTGCGCCTTGTTGCGCTGTAATGGCGGCAACTGCACAAAACTTTCAGCAAGTCTCTGGCACAATAAACAGTTCAATATAGGCACACAGGACCCGGCAATAACGGGCTTCGATATTCTGTTCATGACGCCAAAATGGATCGCCCGCCAGGGCAGTGGGATACTCGGTACTGGGCTGATGTATTGAAGGGATGTGTCACAGCGGCAATGACCCAGTCCGTGGCCCTGGGCATCCAATGAAAGGGGAATTATTTACAGGGGATGTTTAGAGTTTGTAGTGTAGGTTGTAGGTATTCGTGACGCCACCTGTGGTATCTGGTCAGGGATGACCAGCGCTGCGGTGCAGATCCTCTGGGATAGATAGTGAGATGCAGCAGAGTTGGTACAGCCTCCCACAGGTGAGGCTATGGGATCCGAGGGCAGGTAGATGTAGTAAAAGGTGGTAATGGTGCTGGGAGATGTAGCTGAGTATAATAGGAGACGCAGGAAGAAACTGAGAAACAGTCAGTAAGTTGCAGTTTCCAAAGCTTTACTTACAGTTTTGCAGGCAAAGCAACCAGGGCATTGAATACAGGTCGTACTGGAGTAGGTCAGCCTGAAAGCAGTTTAGGATCCCCTTATAACATGTGGAATGTGAGGTCTCCTTTCTAGCGCTGCGCTTTGAGGCATTGGCTGCTATAAGCTCCTTCCAAGTTCCTCTTGCTCTCTGTCTCTTGTTTAAGTTAAACGTCACTCTCATAACATGTAGCTGTAACCTGTTTCAGGAATCACTCACTTATGGAGTCTCCGGCTCACATGTGCTGCTGCTTTGCAGAAGAGTCTTAATTGTAACAGAGAACCTGCCGTCCTCTGCCCTCTGGATTCTGCTGCTGGGACTTTACTTCACCCTCTCAGCCTCGGACTCCAAAGGTCCGGTCTCTGGTCCTCAGACCTGGGAGTGAGCCCTGCTATGGCTCCCGTCCCCCAGCTTGTCTCCACACGTCTTACCTCTCTCGTCCCTCCAGCTACACTCACCAACTCCTCCCCCAGCCAGAATATTCCAGGGAAGCTCCCCTCAAATCAGGTGTTTGAGCTCCCCTTCTGGTCTGGAGTCAGAAAGGTGTTGTATGCTGTGTTACCTGCTAAGGGATCCCTCTTTGCTTTCAGGCATGACATCACCCTCCCTTGGAGGAAGGCAAGGTCACTGTGGCAACCAAACTACTGGGGTGCCACAACTCAGTTACTCGCTGCAAGTAGTCAGCCAGTACCTCTGCGGTGTGTCTGTTGTCGCCCAAAGACATCATCTTTAAAACAGCCTGCTGACGCTTACCACTAGCTGTTCGATAGTGGGACACCTCATGTGCAACACTGGCAGCTGCGGATGGAGTGCTCGTGCGACTGCGCTCTGTCGACGAGCTTTCACTTCTGGAGGAGGAGGAGAGTCGAACGCCTACAGCCAACTGTTGCCTATACCGTGGGCTAGGCAGCATTGTCCCACTGCCGCTGTCCCCTGTGGACCCTGCATCCACTACATTAACCCAGTGCGCAGTGATGGACACGTAACGGCCCTGGCCATGACTACTGGCCCATGCATCTGTTGTGAGGTGCACCTTTCCACTCACTGATTGTTTGAGTGCATGGACAATGCGGTCTTTCACATGCAGGTGGAGGGCAGGGATGGCTTTTCTAGAAAAGAAATGCCAACTGGGTAGGTTATAGCGTGGGACAGCGTAGGCCATGAGCTCTCAGAACGCTGCGCTTTCAACCAAATGGAAGGGCATCATCTCTAATGAGATCATTTTGGCAATGTAGGCGTTCAAAGCCAGTGTACCGGATGAGAGGATGAGTACTTTCTTGTACTACTCAGAGTTTCTGCTAGGATGAGCTGGACTTGAGAGCTGCATATGGTGGAACTAGCGGTGTATATGGCGGACTGAGAGGGGGTTGGTGATGGTGGTGGTGGTGGTGATGGCCTAGATGCAGTCTTTCATTGGAAAAACATTGTGATTCCCTGACTGCTTTGGCCTTGCGACGACACCTCAACATTTCTTGCTGGTGGTGTGCTAACCGGTGGGCTTACAGTGGGGGAAGCGATGTAGCGTTGCTGGCTACCTTCAGTCGGAGCAGGTGCACGTGTGCTACCTGAGGTTTGTAGTCCGTCCACGATTGCAAGTGCATGGTGTTTACATATCTAAGCATGCAACTGGTATTCAAATTTTGGAGATTTTTCCCTCGGCTAAAGGTCCTTCCGCACTTCTTACAGATAACCTTTGCCTCATCAATAGGATTTTGATCAAAAAAGTGCCACACTACACTCTTCCTACTATGGGAAAAATTTTCAGGGCTTGCACGCTGTGCTAATTTGACCGTCTGGCCAAGCTGTCCTGCAACTCTTTTTGTTTTTTTTTAACACGTTTTTGGACTGCTAGGGCCTGCCAGATAACCGCAGCTGTGATATCGATGCCTGCTGCGGATCCTCCTCCTCTTCTGAGCTATTGCCAGCGGCACACTCTTCCCCCCCAATCGATGCCAATCCGGGTCAACAACTGGGTCATCCATCACCTCCTCTTCAATTTCATCTGCACCTTCCTCTGTGTCACCGTGTAAGGTGGTATAGTATGCGGGAAGGGGCACCTGAGTTTCATCAGGGTCAGAATCTGGCTCAGTAGACTGCGAGGGCAATGCAGTGCTCTGGGTGAATGTACCAGCAGAATCATATAGCACTGGCTGTGCATCAGTGCACTCCATGTCATATTCATCTTGGACTAGGGAATTCAGGATTTCACTTGATAACTTAGGCATGGTATGTGAAAAAAGCTCAAGGGAGTAATCTGAAGTGTGGCCTGCCGCATCCTTCACTTTTGGTGGGGGTGAAGGACACAAGGAAAGGTGTTGTTCCTGACCAGGAGCCTGCACTGACGACTCAGTGCTTGCAGTTTTTGAAACTTCAGAAGAGGAGGCGATAGAGCTGGAGGCTGTTTCGGCAATGTAAGCCAAAACCTGTTCCTGATGCTCCGGCTTTAAAAGCGGTTTACCTACTCCCAGAAAAGGGAGACTTCCAGGCCTTCTGGAGCCAGACGATGACGCAGGCTCGACACCTCCTGCCTTAGGTGCTATTGTGCTTTTGGCACTACCAGCAGATGCATCACCACCACCATCAGTGCCAACTTCCCCCCCCGCCCATGTTTCGACACGCACCACAATTGTGGGTACCAAGGCTATGGGGTACTCGGAGCCGAGCCCATGGAAGTCTATGGGAGTTGTCACTGGTAGCGGTGGCTCGGTCCGTGGCCCTGGCGGTCGTGCAATGGGGGATATTTACAGGGGATTGTTAGGATAGGTAGTTCGTGACGCCACCTGTGGTATCTGGTTAATTGGACCAGCGCTGCTATAAGGACTTTCACAGGGGATGTTATGAGGCAGCTTGGTAGTAAGTCTCCCACAGGTGAGACGGGTCCCTGGAAGTCTATGGTGAAGATGCAGGGTGTAGATAATAATTCAGTCGCACACAATGCAGCTTCTTTTCATACCTTTTACTGGTAGATGGTTCAAGCAGATCCCGGGGAGCTGGTCGGGGTGGAGAGTGCACATTCGGGTAACCGCTGAGCAGGTTAGAGGCCTCCTTTACTTCCATATACTTGTGAGTCCAACCTGCCTGAAGCGAAGTTAACTCTGAATTCTCCAGCTTTCTCAGTAGCTGTAATGCCCGGCCAACATTGTGGTGGAGCCTTCTATGTGGTGAGAACAGAGTCCTTCTATGCTTGGCCTAGCTAAAAATCCTTGTTCTCCCTGACTCCGGTTACGTATTGACGCTTTGGGCTGCACTCTGCGACCTGTAGTCCAGATGCCTCCGGTTTTCTTGTTACTATGCTTGAAACACTAGCAACGCTTCGGACTCCGGTGTCCGGCATTTAGTGCAGGCAATCTAATACCTGAAGCACTTCTCTATCTTCTCCACTATGCCCTTCGCTCTGCTCTCGCTCTTAGCACAAGCACTTGTAGCTTCGATGGTAATGTCAGCTTTCTTCTAGAGCTCGCTGAATAGCTCTCAGTATCTTCCAAGTCCAGACTGGACTGGCACTGAACTGCACTGTCCGAAGACAGGAAACAGACTGAACCCTGATTGCTAAGTGTCACTTCCTCTTGTACCCCTGATGGGTGTGTCTAAAAGTGTGAGTGAAGTGCATAGATATCAAGCTTTTGCTGTTACCTTCCTGTGCACTCTCCTGGATTTTATGTGTGCCTGCGTAGCTGGGCCACACATCCCCCCTTGATAAACACAGCACTCCCGGGCTGTAAAAGAGAAAAAGAAAAACATTTTGTTTTTGCATTAACATCAACATTTAACTCTTCCCATCCGGGAGGTACGACTTCTTGAACGTTACAATTTGTACAATGAAGAATACAAAGTATCAAAAGTATCAAAATATCAAACATGTTCATAAATACAAGATACTTGTGGAGGACCCGCACCAAAAACCTCCCACGTGGGTCCTGGGTGGGCTGCAGGACTTCTGACTGCAGACCTCACTCTAGGCCCACCATACGGGTTTTTCTTCAGAGGTAGATAGTAGTAGTGGTTTCATGTAAAACCAAGATAATGCACCGAAGCGCAACTATTTACAAAGACAAGTTCTTGGGCTGGCACAGTCCACAGCCACGCAGTCCATTGGCATGGTTAAAACACATTGATATATATAAATTTTAAACTTTATACATTTGGTCAGTGACAATAAACCCTGTCTGGGTCTTGCTAACTAGTCTACTAGGACTACTCCTGATAGCGAATAGGTAGTTTACCTTTAGTGATACGTTCTGACCTACGTGGGGTAGCGTCAGGTATGGTATTCTCTAACCTTTCTGTTCTGCGTAACGGCAAACGGTAATACTGTCTCAACCTTTCTATGGATCTGGCAAGCGTGCTAGTGACTGGACGAGGCGGTACTGCTTCACCAGCTTCACCAGGGGATTCCACCTCTTGTGGTTCTAATGGTTGAGGGCCTGCCGGAACAGGTTCTTCTGGAACTGGCTCAACTGGCACAATTGGTATGACCGGTGGTAGAGACTCCTCTTGCGGTTGATAAAACTGCAGCACAGGAATAATTACAGCGTCTCCTAATCTGGGCCAATCTGCAGGTAAATCTCCCAAATCCGTGTGTATGACCGCTTCAGCACTCTCTTCTTGATGAACAACAGGGTTTTCTTCACGGAGCTTTAATGGGCCAGGACACAACTTCAAATGATCTCTAGACACAGTTGCCGTCGTTTTTCCTCCATCCTTGCTGATGGTACAGACCTTGCTGTTATCAAAATTGGAATTTTGCACGACATATGGCTCCTGTTCCCACTGATCATCCAACTTGTGCGTTCTTCTTTTCCTTTTGAGCACCATTTCTCCAGGCATTAAAGGCTTAGCGGGAGCATTTTTGTTATAGTTCATCTCTTGCTTTTCTCTTACTTTGTTGAGACTGTTTTCTACGCAGGCTTGTACTCTCTTGTACTGTTCTTGTCGAGTGGTGTCCCAATCTTCAGCACTGTCATCAGCCTCTGGTTCTACCACACCAGTTCTAATCCATTGGCAGCCTTCCGGCCTTGCTCTCATAAGGTAGGCTGGAGTGCAGTTGGTGGAACTTACTGGAATGTGATTGTACAAGTCAACCAGGTCAGGTAACAAGTCTGGCCACCGATTTCTTTCTTCCAGTGGTACAGTTTCAGTAAGTCGATGACAATGTGATTCATTTTTTCACAAAGGCCGTTGGTCTGAGGGTGGTATGGTGTTGTTCTGATCTTTTTACATCCATACAATTGACAGAATTCCTGAAACAGTTCAGCTTCAAATGCAGGACCTCGATCAGTCAGCACCTGCTCCGGATATCCGTGTGGTCTGCAGAAACTTGCTTGGAAGGTTCTTGCTGCTGTCTCTGCTGTCAGATCTTGACAGGGGCGACCACCAGAAACCTGGAATAGTGATCCACCATGGTCAGGGCATATGTGTATCCTGACCTGCTTGGGGACAACTTGACGTGATCCAATGCCACGATCTCCAAGGGACGAGTCGTCCGGATAGGCTGCAAGGGTGCCTTCTGGCTACTGTAGTCTTTTCGCCTGAGGCCACAGGGTCCACAGTTCCGGCACCACTTCTCGATGGAGCTGCGCATCCCTACCCAGTAGAACCGGCACCTCAACAGGGTCTCCAGCTTTCTCCAGCCAAAGTGTCCTGCTTGATCGTGGTAGGCTTCCAGCACCATTTGGATGTCTGCTCTGGGGACCACTATCTGCCAAACCATCTCATGGGTCCTTGGGTCGACGTATCTCCTGCACAACTTCTCACGGTATATGAACAACCGGCTTCTCTCATTCCACAGGAGCTTTGCTGGTATGGGTGCGTCTTTCTCCAAGGAGGAACCTTCCTGTCTTATCAGCTCCTTGACACGGCTGACCACGGGATCGCTGTCCTGAGTCTCCTTCCAGCTGTGATGAGGTAAAGGGTTCAACATCTCACCACACCGCTTCCTGTAGACTCGTTGCTCTTGGACCATCCCATTTCGGTGGAACGCAGGTAGCTCGATTTCTTCCAGATCGTCTGATTCTTCCTCCGTGTCGGATTCATGCGGCATTCTGGACAAGGCGTCCGCGTTAGCATTCTTACGGCCCGCTCTGTATTTGATGGTAAACTGGTAGTTTGACAACCGAGCCATCCAACGTTGCTCCATGGCTCCCAGCTTGGCTGTTTCAAGGTGCGTCAAAGGGGTTGTTGTCTGTGTACGCAGTGAACTTGTTGGAGGCAAGGATAATGTTTAAATCTTTCGGTAATGGCCCAGACCAGCGCCAGAAACTCCAGTTTGAACTGCTATAGTTTTCCGGGTTCCTCTCAGTTGGCCTGAGTTTTCTGCTGGCATATGCGATGACTTTTTCTTGGCCATTCTGCTTCTGACTGAGGACAGCTCCCAATCCTTCGTTACTGGCATCTGTGTATAGCAGGAACGGTTGGCTGTAATCTGGGTAGGCTAAGATTTCATCGCCTGTCAGAATCTCTTTCATCTCTTTGAATGCCTCAGCTTGTTCTTTACCCCAATTGAATGGAGGGTTTCTGCTCTTGAGAGGTTGTCCTACCAGGAGGTCCTGCAAAGGCGCCGCTTTCTTAGTGTAATCTTTTACAAACCTCCTGTAGTAACCTGTTAGTCCCAGGAACTGACGCACCTCCTTTAGATTCTTCGGCTCCGGCCATTTCTGGATGGCTGTGACCTTCTCGGGGTCCGGCGCTACTCCTTCGGAACTGACAATATGTCCCAAGTACTGTACCTTCCGTTTGAGCAGATGGCATTTAGAGGGCTTCAGTTTCATCCCATACTTGGACAGTGACTCGAATACCTCTGCCAGGTGCTTCAGATGATCTTCATATGTCTTGGAGTACACGATACGTCGTCCAGGTACAGCAGCACAGTTTCGAAGTTGAGATGTCCCAGGCAGCTCTCCATCACTCTCTGGAATGTTCCTGGGGCACTGCTGAGGCCAAACGGCATTCTGTCAAACTCGCAGAGTCCCATTGGGGTGGTGAAAGCAGTTTTCTCCCGATCCTCCTCAGCCACAGCTACTTGCCAGTACCCACTAGTAAGGTCGAGGGTAGAAAAGTAGTTAGCCGTTTTCAGAGCAGCTAAGGATTCCTCTATGCGTGGTAATGGGTAAGCATCTTTATGTGTTATACGATTTACTTGCCTATAATCTACACACATTCGCATGCTACCATCCTTTTTCTTAACTAGAACTAGAGGTGCTGCCCAGGGGCTACAACTATCCCTTATCACCCCGGCTTTCTTCATGTCATGCAGCATTTCCTTAGCTTTCTGATAGTGGGCTGGAGGTAGGCTTACCGCTCTTTGATAGGAGGATGACTGCCTGTAGGGATATGATGCTGTACTCCCTTAATTGTCCCAAAATCAAGTGGGTGCTTGCTAAATACTTGTGCGTACTCTTGTACCACCCGTAGTACCCCCTGTTTCTGGTGGACGGAAGTGGTGTCTGTCCCAATATGAAGCTGCTGACACCAGTCCGCTACTGGGGTTGCCGAATCATTATCCTCCGCTGATTGGCGGGAGGCTAAGGACTCGGTTGTGAGGATAGAATTGTTATCTACGGCATGTAATTTAGCAACTGTGGCATAACGTGGCAAATTTACTTCATCGTCCCCCCAGTTGAGAAGTCGTACTGGTACTCTCCCATTTATTACTTCCACTACCCCTCTAGCAATCATGAGTGTAGGTCTGTGTTCTGAGCGATGGGGTTCTACTACTGCTTGGTAGTTCTGTCCTCTCAGACCCATGGCTGCTCTACACCATATTAACATTTCGCTCATTGGGGGTATTACAATGGGGTTCGAGTCTGTGACCCGTACATTACCGATTTCACCATCTGTAAGCTTCGCTTGCTGCTGGCACATCAGGGCCCGGATCTCCCTCTGGATCACTCCCTTCTGCTTTGGCCTGGCAATTTCAGCGAGCTGTTGGAGCAAAAACACAACTTCTCCCAGACAGTTACTGATAATGTTAGTACCTAGTATCACATTTAAGGCATTCTCCTCATTTACAGTCTTTACCACTAAAAGTCCCTGATCCTTCAGCTCCACCCTGCCCACTTTTACGTTACGTTTTTGGCTCCAATTACCTCAACAGGGAGACCGTTGGTGGCGTACACTGTCAAGTCAGGGCTCGGGGGCTGGAGACTGTCCATGGACCAAAATTTATTGTAAAGGACGTCAGGTATGATGGTCACCTGAGATCCCGTGTCCAGCAGTGCAGGGATTGCAATCCCGTCCAGAATCATGGATAGGTAGGGCCGTCCACCCACGAACCTGTGGTTCCAGTCTAAGGGGCCTGATGAGTCTACTCCTGGGTGTTGGCCCTCTGACCCAGGATCGGCTCGTTTAAAGGACATTGCTGAGCCATATGACCTTTTTGATTGCAGCGGTAGCAGATGATCTCCCGGCGAGGATGGTGTTGCTCAGGAGTCGCTCCTGGGGGTGGCGTGGTCCTCCTCCGGTGAGGCGACGTCCTCCATTTCCTCCGGTTCATCCAAGGGACATCCTCCGGACAGTCGGCTAGTAGGATCTTTCCTCCTTCCTCTTTCCGCAGTTGCAGGGCCTCCATTACAGTGGCCAAGTTCTTAGTCAGCTGGCGCACTTCTGAGCGCAGACATTCCAACTCACTAGGGGGCGCCACCTGCGTTTTAGCTTCTGCCACCTGCGGGGAAAAGGTGGGTACTGCCGGCTTAAGAGTGGCTTCACCCGGGTGATACTGATTTGCCACCTCAGGCTTTTCCAGGGGTCGCAGTCCTTTTATTGCCATGTCCTTTAGGGCATCAAAGGTGGCATCTGGATGATCTAAGGACCACCAGTTTACAGTCCTGCTTTCCTCTGGAGACCTCAGTCCCCGCACGAATTGCTCTTTCAACATTTGGCTCTCATCAATGGGACTTGTGGGGTTAGCCTGTTTAAGAGCTCGCAGGGCCCCTGTAGTCGGCAGGCGTAGTCCCTAATACTGTCACCCGATTTCTGGAAGCACTGATAAAATGCCATCCGGAGATCCGTTTCTGTGCGGTCCTCAAAGATGGCCTGTAGCTTTAAGAGAATCGCAGGTACCGACTCCTGGTCTGCAGTGGGCCAAGTCTCTACTTCTCTCTCAGCCGCACCAGCTAACTGTCCTATTACCACAGCAGCTTTTTGCTTCTCAGTCATTGAGTACATATCTAAGATGCTACATATTTTCCTTTTAAACCCTGGCAGGGTGTCGGGCTCGCCGCTGTATTGGGGAAGCCACTTCGCTCCTGGCATGTATGGGAGCGCTAGGGGCATAAGCGGGACCACCGGACCAGGTGAGGGGCCCGCACCTCCATCCTGCACTGCAACGCCAAGCGGTGGGCTATTGGGGCCACCGGCGGGGGCCGCTCCGTCTGTTGGTTGCTGCGACATATTGATGCCCCCTTGGTTAATCTGAGCCTACCTCTTTCGCAGGCTGCAGCGTCGCAGGCACAGCGGTGGAGACAGGACCTTCGTGGCAGGCACAGCGGTGGAGAGAGGACCTTCGTCGCAGGCACTCTGATGTCAGAGCGTTCACTTCCTGTTTCACAGGACCTGCCGCCGCATCAGAGCTGGGGGCGGAGCCAGGCAACAGCGCGCTTTTCAGGTACGCCCCCCTTCTTCACCAGCGCCTGAGGGCGCGAATATTGCGGTAAAGATGGCGGTATTATGGCGCCAACACAGCAAACAGTCTTTTTCACCAAACAGTTCAATATAGGCACACAGGACTCACAATTGCAAGCTTTCGTATCCTGTTCGTGACGCCAAAAGTTGTTTCGACACGCACCACAATTGTGGGTACCAAGGCTATGGGGTACTCGGAGCCGAGCCCATGGAAGTCTATGGGAGTTGTCACTGGTAGCGGTGGCTCGGTCCGTGGCCCTGGCGGTCGTGCAATGGGGGATATTTACAGGGGATTGTTAGGATAGGTAGTTCGTGACGCCACCTGTGGTATCTGGTTAATTGGACCAGCGCTGCTATAAGGACTTTCACAGGGGATGTTATGGGGCAGCTTGGTAGTAAGTCTCCCACAGGTGAGACGGGTCCCTGGAAGTCTATGGTGAAGATGCAGGGTGTAGATAATAATTCAGTCGCACACAATGCAGCTTCTTTTCATACCTTTTACTGGTAGATGGTTCAAGCAGATCCCGGGGAGCTGGTCGGGGTGGAGAGTGCACATTCGGGTAACCGCTGAGCAGGTTAGAGGCCTCCTTTACTTCCATATACTTGTGAGTCCAACCTGCCTGAAGCGAAGTTAACTCTGAATTCTCCAGCTTTCTCAGTAGCTGTAATGCCCGGCCAACATTGTGGTGGAGCCTTCTATGTGGTGAGAACAGAGTCCTTCTATGCTTGGCCTAGCTAAAAATCCTTGTTCTCCCTGACTCCGGTTACGTATTGACGCTTTGGGCTGCACTCTGCGACCTGTAGTCCAGATGCCTCCGGTTTTCTTGTTACTATGCTTGAAACACTAGCAACGCTTCGGACCCCGGTGTCCGGCAATTTAGTGCAGGCAATCTAATACCTGAAGCACTTCTCTATCTTCTCCACTATGCCCTTCGCTCTGCTCTCGCTCTTAGCACAAGCACTTGTAGCTTCGATGGTAATGTCAGCTTTCTTCTAGAGCTCGCTGAATAGCTCTCAGTATCTTCCAAGTCCAGACTGGACTGGCACTGAACTGCACTGTCCGAAGACAGGAAAAAGACTGAACCCTGATTGCTAAGTGTCACTTCCTCTTGTACCCCTGATGGGTGTGTCTAAAAGTGTGAGTGAAGTGCATAGATATCAAGCTTTTGCTGTTACCTTCCTGTGCACTCTCCTGGATTTTATGTGTGCCTGCGTAGCTGGGCCACACACCCACATCCGCGGCCTCTTCCACCATACTTCATCATGTTTGGGAAAATGTACCAAAAATACCAGCAGATATGTGGTACTCTATTAGGAGCGTACAGCTGTATATGGTGTAGGGAAAAATTTAAATCTCCATATATATTTCCGGAGTCACACACAGACGCTCACTCAGTATGGATTTGACCGTAATACAAACAGCAGATATACGGTACTGTGTGAGGAGCGTACAGCTGTATACGGTAGGGGAAAATTTAAATTCTGCATTTATTTCCGGAGTCACACACAGACGCTCTCTCAGTATTTATTTGACCGTAATACCAGCAGATATACGGTACTGTATGAGGGCTACAGCTGTATACGGTGTAGGGGAAAATTTTAAATCTCTGTATTTATTTCCGGAGTCACACAACAGATGCTCACTCAGTATGGATTTGACCGTAATACAAACAGCAATATACGGTACTGTGTGAGGAGCGTACAGCTGTATACGGTAAAGGGGAAAATTTAAAACTCTGTATTTATTTCCGGAGTCACACACAGACGATCTCTCAGTATGGATTTGACCGTAATACCAGGCAGATATACGGTACTGTATGAGGAGCATACAGTTGTATACGGTGTAGGGGAAAATTTTAAATCTCCGTATTTATTTCCGGAGTCACACAACAGATGCTCACTCAGTATGGATTTGACCGTAATACCATCAGATATACGGTACTGTATGAGGAGCGTACAGCTGTATACGGTAAAGGGGAAAATTTAAAACTCTGTATTTATTTCCGGAGTCACACACAGACGATCTCTCAGTATGGATTTGACCGTAATACCGGCAGATATACGGTACTGTATGAGGAGCGTACAGCTGTATACGGTGATTGGGGAAAATTTTAAATCTCCGTATTTATTTCCGGAGTCACACACAAATAGTCAGCATGTATTTGTCCGTGATACCAGCCGGTACACGGTAGTGTGTGAGGAGCGTACAGCTCTATACGGTGTGGGAAAAAATGAACGTTTGGTAACTGTGCAGAAAAAAAGAATAAAAGTGTGTTGTGTATAAAGCAGTCTGCACAGCAGTATAAACACAGCAATACAGCTATCAGGCAGCCTAATAACCAGCGCTGCTGCACACAAGAAAATCCTCCCCTGTCACTGCACACTAAGGGCCCAGTCTCAACTAGCGACACACCAGCGATCCCGACAACGATATGCACTTGTCAGGATCGCTCGTGTGTCGCTACATGATCGCTGCTGAGCTGCCAAACAGGCAGCTCAGGCAGCGATCAGCACAGCGACACTGTGGGTAACTCGCTTAGTTACCCGCAGTGTATGTTGGATACCAGCACCCTGATGCAGGGAGCTGGTAACCAAGGTACACATCGGGTTTCCAGGTGCTGCACGGTGCCTGGAAACCCGCTGTATACCTTGGTTACCAACTCCCTGCATCAGGGCGCTGGTATCCAAGGTACACATCGGGTTTCCAGGCACAGCCCCGCACCTGGAAACCCGCTGTGTACCTTGGTTACCAGCGGATCGCTGGTCTCCCGCCTGTCACACGCAGCGATGCGTGCCTGCCAGCGGGAGACCAGCGATCAAAAAAATGTCCAGGACATTCAGCGACGATCAGCGATACCCAGCAGGGGGCTGATCGTAGCTGAATGTCACACACAGCGATATCGCTGGGGATCGCTGCTGCGTCACAAAACTAGTGACTCAGCAGCGATCTCGCTAGCGAGATCGCTGTGTGAGACGGGGGCTTAACTGTACAGCACAATTGCTATCAGCACAAGCACATAAGAACTTCTTCTATCTTTCCAGCCCTAACTCTCTCACTACTGATAACAGCAACCTCTCCCTACTGTTAAGATCGGCAGAAGTAAAATGGAGGTCGGCGGTCAGGGGTTTTATAGACACTATGACGCCCCTCAAAGCAAGCCAATCACTGCAATGCCCTTCTCTACGATGGTGGTGGACTCTGCACATGTCATCTCGTTGCCCACAGTGTACTTCCTTGCTCATTGGCTGAAAAAAAGGCACCTGCAAGCATTCTGGGAAATCCGACTTTGGTGCTCGTTTTGCCGACCGCATGGCCGACCTCACGCTATGGTCGGGTTTCGATCGGCGAAACCCGACTTTGGCAAAAGTCGGCGACTTATGAATCTGGCCGACCTGTTTCGCTCAACTCTAGCGACCACTGCTTGTATCAAGACAGGGAGATATAGCTCCTGTGCGTGACGAAATAAAAAACACAATATAAAAAGCCTGAACTGCTTAAATTTTTGTACCAGAAGTGGCATAAAGTCACCCAGGAGCAGTGTGAAAGACTGGTGGAAAGCATGCCAAGACACATGAAAGCTGTGATTAAAAATCATGGTTATTCCACAAAATATTGATTTCTGAACTCTTCCTGAGTTAAAACATTAGTATTGTTGTTTCTAAAAGATTATGAACTTGTTTTTTTAGCATTATTTAAGGTCTGCAAGCACTGCATTTTTTTGTTCTTTTGACCATTTCTCATTTTATGAAAATAAATACAAAATTTATTGCTTGGAAATTCGGAGACATGTTGTCAGTAATTTATAGAATAAAAGAGCAATTTACATTTTACTCAAAAATATACCTATAAAGATAAAAATCAGACAAACTGAAAATTTTGCAATGGTCTCTTAATTTTTGCCAGAGCTGTACACTATGAATAACAATTATTCTGAGAGTATCACTTGCAAAATTATTTTTGAGAGGATGACATGCTTCTTAAATGTTTGGGGATTGAGACTCTCTGCACATCTCCTCCTTTTTTGAATCAAACTCTTTCTCAAGACCTCCCCCTTATGAATGCAAACATGAAATATATTAAAATTGCTATTGGCAGAAAAAGCTTCCCCATCCCAGGTTTAAGGGATGAAAACCACTCAGTCCACACCAGGCTCTCTGTGTACATAGTCTATAGACAGTGAGCTGCTTATCACAGAAGGGGCGGAGTACAATCAGAACTCATGGGCTGCTGTAGTCTGAGCAATGATAATCACAAAGTGATTAAACCTTCAGTCTAAAGGTACTGCCACACTAAACGTTCCCGCTAGCGATCACGATAACGACGCATACTAATGCGATCGCTAGCGGGATCGTTTCAATGTCGCTAGTACCTGCCAAACTTAGCGATGTGTTAAGGACCTATCGCGGTTAGCGATCTCCTTAACGACTTTAGCGGTACAAAATACCGCACATCGCTCACAAAAAGGTGCCACACTCAGCGATATATACTCACCAGCGGGACGCCAACGATAAAAATAGGGTCCAGAACTCTAGTGAACGATGAACGAGATCACAGCAGGGGCCACGTCGTTGCTACATGCCACACACAACAACGTCACTAACGAGATCGCTAAATAGTGACGTTTTTTAGCGATCTCGTTAGCGACGCTGTTTAGTGTGGCATACCCTTAAGTAAACAACATCACACAGCCTGTGAGTTTAGTGTTATAACCCCTACCACATGCTGTCCTCAGATTACATAGCAAAACCTGCTGACCGATTCCCTTTAATGAATAAGTAGATATGATCGATGCCTTCTTGAACTAATATTTCATAACTTGACGGTCTTTAGGTTTATCATAAAGGATGCAATGTTTAAACCCTGTAGGGTCTTTGTCAAGATTTTACATTAATCTTTACTGAAAACAGGACAATTTTTCTATAACCCTTCCCGAAATCCACTGTTCACGTGTAAGGAGGTGGGGCGAGACCACGTTTGCCCTTCCCCCAAGCGGAACCCATGTGGCCCTGTTTGCATGTTTTATATGTCATGCCTCATGTACTACTGTGTATTGCCGTGCAATATGGCTGTATTATTTCATTGTAGGAAATCCTCCTTTAAATTGTCTTTGTTATATATCTTGATTGCACTGCACATGTCATGTAGTTTTATTATGCTGTGGTATGTTTGCCCTGTAACATTGTGCTGTGTCCTATATGTGTCACTGTTGTAGAGTTAGGGACAGGCACTAGTTAAATGTGGGTTGGGCCAGCAGCAGCAAAAGCAGCAGGAAGGTGCTGCCTCAAGTGAGTAACTTGGCCACGTTGGCTCAGGGCAGTTGTAGCTACAGCCAGGGCATTGCCGGACACCCAGGAGGGAGAGGACCTGCTGCCCCGGACCACGGACTAAGGACTGCAACACGGGCCCCAGGACTTTGGAAGGGCCCTCGCTGAGGGGACTGTGAGCGTCCAGATTCCAGCGTGAAGGACTACTTACTTAATTTTGGCTACCGTGACTGTTGTGGTACGGCCGTGGACAGCATCGGGGAAAGAACAGGAAGCCTGTGTTGTACTTTTTCTTTCATTTCTGTTTCATTAAAAAGTTTGTTCCCTGTTGGACTGTATATCGTGCCTTTGGATTGTGTTCATCGGTTCCATCTCTGTACAAGGTACTCAGGGTTCTCACTGACTGTCTTCTAAGTTAACTCTGCTGGGACTACCACCCTGGGTGGCCTTGTTACACTTGGCGTAGTTGGCAGGATGGACCTCCGCAGCCTCCTAATTGCAAGACCACAGGATAAAGTACTTTTGGGAACTTGTGCATCGGTAACTATGGAAGTGATGACGGAAGTTTGTGACTGCGGACTAGGGACTTGTGATGTCAAAGTGTTGCCCGCCATGACAGAATTGCAGATGATGGCTGACAGTGACTCTGAGCCTAGATGTGTGATTTGATGCTCAAACTAGAGGAAATGGAGCTGTCGGCTGACAGTGATCTCGAGCTTGAGATTTGTGATTTATTGCCTGACAGTGATTACAAGATGGCACCGACTGCTACTAAGAGGATGAGGGCCGTTGCCACGAAAATTGGAGAGGGTGATGCCTTTCGCGGGCGTTATTCAGAAAATTTGGCGCCAGAAGAAAGAAGGCCGCACCCCGTTGGGATAGATGCCCGCCCGAAATGGGTGCAGGCGAAGACAGAGCTCCTGCCCCCGCAGCTGAACCTAGAGAAACGGGTGAAGCCGCAGGAAATGACCCCACCCACGAATGGGTGTATCTCAACAAAGATAGACTACCTGTCAATGGACGAAGTGCCATTATCTACTGACAAGGAAAGGCGTAGTATGTCATACCGCGGCGGCATCTGCTGCCAGGATTGGAGGCAATCTAAGGTCCGGGTGGAGGCAGGCCTGCGGTACGAGGTCTGGTGGTCAGAAGAACTGAAGAAGTGGCCCTTGTTCTGGCGTCCGCATCAGCCACCTGTGGAGGCGTACAGAAGACTCTGGAGGCGGCCCTGCAAGGCATCGTGGTGGTTGCGATTGCTGACCTTGGCAGCCGCGCTAGAGGACTATCACCGGGCTCGGCGGTGAGAAAAAGCTCCCCACCTGGCCGTCCTGCCACCTCACCCTATGCTTACCTGCTTCCCGTGGCCCCGCCGTCTTTGCTGGAGCCATCCCGTTGTGAGCTGTCAGTGTGATTTTACAGTAGCCGGGGATGAATTGCCGGCTCTTCAAAGGACACCAATGCGTATAAATCGGACAGCACTCGCATGGTGCGAGTGCTGTCCGATTATTTCTCGCACCCATTGACTTGCATTGGCAAATCTCATCCAAAAATCGCTGCAAATCGCAGCATGCAGCGATTTTTTTTCCTCAGTCCTATTCCAGATGAGAAAAAAAATCGCAAATGAGAAGTCACCTATTACATAACATTGGTCCGAGTACAATCCGATTTTTAATCGGATTGCTCTCGTCCGTTTTTCTCTCCAGTGAGTATGAACCCTAAGAAGAATCATTTCTGAACTTTTTACACCTTTAATGTCACCCATAAACTGTACAATTCAATTGAAAATAAACTTAAATCTTTTTAAATGGAAAAAGAAAAATGAACTAAAAATATATTTGCATATTATTAGATTAATACTTAGACCAGGGAAGTCAAACTCAAATACACGGAGTGCTAAAATTAAAAACTTAGAGAACGACGCGGACCAACCTTGATATTTATTAATTTTTTTTTACAATGGCCAAAAAAGTTCAACCTAAGTGTAATAAGACCATAACACATTTTTCCCCATGTTTTTTGCAGACCATGTAGGTGTTGGTGACGCGCACACACTACCAGGGTTATGGGGTACTCGGCACCGAGCCCATGGAAGTCTATGGGGAATGTCACTGGCAGCTGAGCTCGGTCCGTGGCCCTGGGCGGTCATCCAATGGGGGATATTTACAGGGGATGATGGAATGTTTATATGGTTTGTCGTGACGCCACTTGTAGTATCTGGTCAGGGGGAACCAGCGCTGCTGTGCACATACTCTGGAAGGGATGGTATTGGCAGCTAGATGGTGGGTCTTCTACAAGTAAGACAGTGTCCTTCCAGGGTAGATAGGAATATGTGGTTGCAGGACAGATGGGGATCCCTCCGCCAGGGACAATAAGGGAGACACACACAGAAGTCAGTTTGGTACCTTTACTGTAGCAATGGCAGGTACTCCCGGAGCACGGCAGGGCGAAGGATGCACATCCGGACTCCTCCACTGATAGGTATATGGCCTCCTGTCCTCTGTCGTTGTATAATCAAGTCCTGACCTGCGTGTAGCTAGGTCTAACTTAGTCTCTGTCCTGTACCTGGCTGACTTGGTGGTGGACCTTCTATCTGGCAGAACAGGGTCTTTTTATGGCTGATCAGGCCGACTCCGTTCTCCTTGATCTGTTAGTGTCAACACTGTGGTACTCCTGGGACTTGTAGTCCTCCAGGAACTCCGGGGTTCTCCCAATAGGTCGTGAGATCCTTATAGGCTCGGATCCCGGCATCCGGTACTCGTTGCTGAGGGGAGCTATTAATGCTCACGATCCTTCTACTTCCACTTGCCTTCGATCTATCTGGGTCCTATTAAGATCACACACACTGGCAGTTGGTGTGCTGCCTCTTCGCCGCTCTCTAAGCGTCGGCACGCTTCCTCATGAGCTACAATTCAGATTCAGCTCTGGCTAGGCTAAAGTGATTTACTCTTCACTTGTACCAACCTCCACTTCAGGTTGAACTTGTCTGAACAGCTCTGCACTTCTCTCCTCTGGTGTCTTGAGGAGATCCGAGATCCGTCTCTGTCTGAGACTATCCTGTTCTGAACTCCGGCTGCTCTCTCTGATCTGAGGCTGTCTTGTTCTCAGACCGTCTGCTCTGCTCTCAGTTCTGAAGGAAACTGAAACTAAACTGAGTTTATATATGCCTAAACACAGCTCCCTCTAATGGTCTTTTTAGGTGAGCTGCAATGTGTGTGCGTATAGTGACCTCTAGTGGGATCGTCCTTTAGTGCATCCCTCTGGAAGATATGGATCCAGTCACAGCTGGGCTCCACATTGGCGAAACATAGCCAGGCTTGAATATTTTCCTTTGTAAGAAAAGTCTTCCACCTTACCACACAAGCCAAACATATGAAGAATACCGGAGATTGTTGTTTAATGCAGTACACAATCAGTACTTGACAGAAATTAGTGCAGCTCCTTTAATGTTGCTTCAGGCCTCTTTGCAGCCTCCTGGACCAGTTTTCTTCTTGTCGCTTCATACATTTTTGAGGGATGTCCAGTTCTAGGTAATGTCATTGTTGTGTCAAATTTAAGGCTCTTCTTGATGACGTCTTCACAGTGTCCCATGGAAGATCTAATGCCTTGAAAAATTATTGTCTGTCTGATAACTTTCAACAATGAGATTCCTTCACATTAAAGGAGGAAAAGGCTCTGAGATTCTTCTTGGTATAATTTTTTTAGATGACAAAAACCACATTTTAACAGGGGTGTGTAGAGTTGTGATATTCACTTTATACAACTCTCAGGGGATCAGTAATAAAACAATATGCTGAGAGTTATCTCCTAGTGGTGGTAGGGGAGAGTTTATAGGTATAATAAAACACCCGTCCCACAGGTGCAAACAGGATAATGCCTTTCTCAAGTCATCATCTACTGTAGCTCGGTCCTAATATAAGCCCTTAAATAAAAAAATGGATTGAGAAATTGTTATCGGGATAGTGAGGAAAATATATAAGATATTCGTATAAAAATAGTTGCTGATAACAGAAAAATTCAGAGAAACAAATAGTTTTGTGTTGAAGGTCAAAATACCAATCTCTATTTCTGACTTACACAGCTTGGAGTCATAAAGCTTTTATGTTTTATTGAAAATATCGGAGAGCACTTTCCTCCCTGGGAAATTGGTGGGGTTATACTGGGGCCAAAATTATTCAAAGGGTCTTGGCTATATAGACATTCACTAGGACAAAGTGAGATATAATGTTAAAGGGATTCCTTACAGAAGAAAGATGTATAGCCGCAAATTCGGCCAGTAGTCCATTGGTCACCCACTTATAGCTGATAACTTATTTATTGGTGAGAGTCTAATCTGAAGAGCTTTGAATTTTTATTCCCAATGTGGATAAATCTACACAGCTATCATATTCTTAGCTATGGGAAATCCACTTTTGTGCTCTTCTAAGGAGTTTTTTTTTTTGCTTTTATTACTGTTTATTACAGCCTGTGCCTGCTCAATCGTTGCATATACAATACTTAACCCCTTCACCCCAAGGGTGGTTTGCACGTTAATGACCGGGCCAATTTTTACAATTCTGACCACTGTCTCTTTATGAGGTTATAACTCTGG
This sequence comes from Oophaga sylvatica, assembly GCA_033576555.1. Classification (NCBI taxonomy): domain Eukaryota; kingdom Metazoa; phylum Chordata; class Amphibia; order Anura; family Dendrobatidae; genus Oophaga; species Oophaga sylvatica. The sequence continues at coordinate 521,564,340 of JARQOD010000004.1, read as the reverse complement.
AACGCTTCAACGGATCTTCGCGATTCTGAGACTGTTTTCTCGTGACATATTGTACTTCACGTTAGAAGTAAAATTTCTTCGATATAACTTAAGTTTATTTTTGAAAAAAACGCAAATATGGCGAAAATTTTTAAAATTTTGCAATTTTCAAACTTTGAATTTTTATTCCTTAAAACAGAGAAATATATCACACAAAATAGTTAAGAAATAACATTTCCCACATGTCTACTTTACATCAGCACAATTTTGGAACCAAAATTTTTTTTTGTTAGGAAGTTATAAGGGTTAAAAGTTGACCAGCGATTTCTCATTTTTACAACAAAATTTACAAAGCCATTTTTTTTAGGGACCACCTCTCATTTGAAGTCACTTTGAGGGGTCTATATGGCAGAAAATACCCAAAAGTGACACCATTCTAAAAACTGCACCCCTCAAGGTACTCAAAACCACATTCAAGAAGATTATTAACCCTTCAGGTGCTTCACAGGAACTAAAGCAACGTGGAAGGAAAAAATTAATATTTAACTTTTTAGCCACAAAAATGATCTTTTACAAACTTTTTTTTTTATTTTCACAAGGGTAAAAGGAGAAAATGGACAGATAAGGTTGTTATGCAATTTCTCCTGAGTGCGCCAATACCCAATATGTGGGGGAAAACCACTGTTTGGGCACACGGCAGAGCTCGTAAGGGAAGGAGCGCCGTTTGACTTTTTCAAACTAAAATTGGCTGGAATTGAGATTGGACGCCATGTCGTGTTTGGAGAGCCCCTGATGCACCTAAACAGTGGAAACCCCCACAAGTGACACCATTTTGGAAACTAGACCCCTTAAGGTACTTATCTAGATCTGTTGTGAGCACTTTGAACCCCAAGTGTTTCACAAAAGCTTATAATGCCTGGGTGTGAAAAAAAAACAAAACAATTTTCCACAAAAATTTTTTTAGTCCCAAATTTTTGAATTTTCCCAAGGAAATTGGACCCCAAAAGTTGTTGTCCAATTTGTCCTCAGTACGCTGATACCCCATATTGTGGGGGGGGAAAAACTGTTTGGGTGCACGGCAGGGCTTGGAAAGGAAGTAGTAACGTTTTGGAATGCAGACGTTGATGGGGGTCATGTTCCGTTTGCAGTGCCCCAGATGAGCCTAAACAGTGGAAACCCCCCACAAGTGACCCCATTTTGGAAACTATACCCCCTAAGGAACTTATCTAGATCTTTGGTGAGCACTTTGAACCCCCAAGTGCTTCACACAAGTTTATAATGCCCGGGCATGAAAATAAAAAATCCTATTTTTTTCCCACAAAAATTATCTTTTAGTCACTAATTTTTTATTTTCCCAAGGGTAACAGGAGAAATTGGACCACATAAGTTGTTGTCCAATTTGTCCTGAGTACGCTGATACCCCATATGTGGGTGGGAACCACTGTTTGGGCGCACGGCAGAGCTCGGAATGGAAGGAGCACCATTTGACTTTTTCCAACCAAAATTGGCTGGAATTGAGATTGGATGCCATGTTGCATTTGGAGAGCCCCTGATGTGCCTAAACAGTTGAAAACCCCCACAAATGACCCCATTTTGGAAACTAGACCCCCTAAGGAACTTTTCTAGATCTTTGGTGAGCAATTTGAACCCCCAAGTGCTTCACACAAGTTTAAACGTAGAGCCGTAAAATTTAAAAATCATATTTTTTCCACAAAAATGATCTTTTCACCCCAATTTTTATTTTTCCAAGGGTAACAAGACTCCAAAAGTTATTGTGCAATTTGTCCTGAGTGCGCTGATACCCCATATGTGGGGGTAAACCACTGTTTGGGTGCATGGCAAAGTTTGGAAGGGAAGGAGCGCCGTCTGACTTTTTCAACGCAGAATTGGCTGGACGCCATGTTGTGTTTGGAGAGCTCCTGATCTGCCTAAACAGTGGAAACCCCCATAAATGACACCATTTTGGAAACTAGACCCCTCAAGGAACTTATCTAGATGTGTGGTGAGAACTTTTAACCCCCAGATGTTTCACTAAAGTTTATAACGTACAGCCGTAAAATAAAAAATCTTTTTTTTTTGTTACAAAAATGATTTTTTTCGCCCCCAATATTTTATTTTCACAAGGGTAACAGAAGAAATTGGAACCCAAAAGTTGTTTTCCAATTTGTCCTGAGTACGCTGATACCCAATATGTGGGAGAAAACTACTGTATGGGCGCACGTCAGGGCTCGGAAGGGAAGTAGTGACGTTTTGGATTGCAGACTTTGATGGAATGGTCTGGGGGCGTCATGTCACATTTGGAGAGCCCCTGATGCACCTATACAGTGGAAACCCCCACAAGTGACCCCATTTTGGCAAATAGACCCCACAAGGAACTTATTTAGATGTGTGGTGAGCACTTTGAACCCCGAAGTGCTTCACAGAAGTTTATAACGTACAGCCGTAAAAATAAAAAATCCTTTTTTTTTTTACAAAAATGATTTTTTCGCCCCCAATATTTTATTTTCACAAGGGTAACAGAAGAAATTGGAACCCAAAAGTTGTTGTCCAATTTGTCCTGAGTACGCTGATACCCAATATGTGGGAGAAAACTACTGTATGGGCCACGTTGGGGCTCGGAAGGGAAGTAGTGACGTTTTGGATTGCAGACTTTGATGGAATGGTCTGGGGGCGTCATGTCACATTTGGAGAGCCCCTGATGCACCTATACAGTGGAAACCCCCCACAAGTGACCCCATTTTGGCAAATAGACCCCACAAGGAACTTATTTAGATGTGTGGTGAGCACTTTGAACCCCGAAGTGCTTCACAGAAGTTTATAACGTACAGCCGTAAAAATAAAAAATCCTTTTTTTTTTTACAAAAATGATTTTTTCGCCCCCAATATTTTATTTTCACAAGGGTAACAGGAGAAATTGGACCCCAAAAGTTGTTGTCCAATTTGTCCTGAGTACGCTGATACCCAATATGTGGGAGAAAACTACTGTATGGGTACACGTTGGGGCTCGGAAGGGAAGTAGTGACGTTTTGGATTGCAGACTTTGATGGAATGGTCTGGGGGCGTCATGTCGCATTTGGAGAGCCCTGATGTGCCTAAACAGTGGAAATCCCCAACAAGTGACCC
>JARQOD010000004.1:521417960-521561138 GCA_033576555.1 Oophaga sylvatica | reverse complement strand
AAAAATTTGAAGTTTACACCGCCCCACCAAAATCTCCTGGCTCCCATTGGTTTTTTTCAAGATGCGTCGGGGGTTATTGCTGTAACCAGTGAACTTGTTGGGCAAGTAATTTTTGAATCTTTCTGAAGGGCCCCAAACCAACCCAAACTCCAACTTGAAGCGCTATAGTTTTCTGGGTTCCCCCTTTTTGCCGGACTTCCTGCTTGCATATGCGATGACTTTTTTCTGCCATTCTTTTTTTACTAGGACCGCCCCCAAAATCCTTCTTACTGGCATCGTACACAGGAATTTTTGGCTGTAATCGGAGGCCAATTTTTCGTCGCCTTCAATCTCTTCACTCTTGAATCCTCACTTTTTTTTTTACCCAGGGAATGGGGATTCTGCTTTGGGGGGTTGTCCCCCCAGGGGCCGCGAGGCGCGCTTTCTTGGTGTAATTTTTAAAAAACCCGTAAAACCTGTCACCCCAGACTGGCGCCCCCCCTTGAATTCTTCCCCGGCCATTTCGGAGGCCCCAACCTTTTCTGGGGGTCGGCGCACCCTTCGGCTGACAATACCCCAAGTAGTACCTTTTTTTTTGACAGATGGCACTTTGGGTTTCTTTTTCACCCAAAAACGGGCAGTGATTCGAATACCTCTCCAGGTGTTTCAGATGATCCCCATACGTCTTGAAAAACCAATTACTCGTCCAAAACAGCAACACGGTTTTCAAATTAAGATTCCCAGCACTCTCCATCACTCCGGAATTTCCCGGGGGCACGCTGACCCAAACGGCTTCTGTCAAACTCACGAGCCCCTTTTGGGTGGTGAAACCCTTTTTTCCCATCCTCCCACCACAGCTACTTGCCATACCCACTATGATCAGGGGGAAAATATTACCGTTTTCAAAGACTAAGGTTCCCCAATGCGTGGAATATATGCATCTTTTGTTTTTTTGCGATTTACTTTTTGTAATCTACACACATTCTCATGTTTTCCCCTTTTTTTAACTAGGACTAAGGCTTGCCCGGGGCTACAACTACCCCCTTATCACCCCGTTTCCCCTTATGTCACGCAATTTTTCCTTGCTTTTGATAGGTGCTGGAGGTATGGGCCCCGTACCGCCTTTTTGGGGGGATGACTGCCGTAGGATATGATGCGTACTCCCTTAATTTCCCCCAAAGTCAAGTGGGGGTTTGCAAATACCTGGGCGACTCCTTACCCCCCCTAGTACCCGTTTTCTGTGGCGGAATGGGGTCCGCCCGACGGGGGCGCTGACACAATCCGCCACCTGGGTTGCTGGTCATTACCCCCCTCCGCGGTTGGCGGGGGCAAAGGGGACCGTGAAGAATAAAAAATTGTTATCTACATTTAATTTAGCAACGGGGGCAAAACGGGAAATTTTACTTCATCTTCTCCCCATTAAAAAGTCAAGGGGTACTCCCCATTTATTATTTTCCACTCCCCCAGCAGTCAAGATGTAGGCGTCTCTGAACGAGGGGCTCTATACTTTTTTGGTATTCTGTCCTCCAGACCTATTGCTGCTCTACACCAAATAACTTTCAACCATTGGGGTACCAAAAAAGGGGGTTCGGGTCCGTTACCCGACATTACCAATTTCACCGCTGTAATTTCGCTTGCGCTGGCCATCAGGCCCGGATCTCCCTCGGATCACTCCCTTCGTTTGGCTTGGCAACATCATGAGCTTTGGGGCAAAACACAATTTTTCCCAACATTACAATTATTTTTGTACCTAAGACCACATTTAACCATTTTCCTCATTTACATTTTACTCCCCAAAATTTCCCGACCTCCACTCCCTCTGCCCCCTTTCGCCAAGTTTTTTTGGGCCCCAGTATTCAACAGGGGGACCATTAAGGCTACCTGTAAAGTCAGGGGGCGGGGGGGGGGGAACTGTCCAGGACCAGAATTTTATAAAGGAATCAGGTAATGGTCACCTGAGATCCATGTCTACAGTGCAGGATTGCGTTCCGCCCCAAGTGGGGAATGGGCCTTCACCCCCCAAAAGCGGTTCCTTTTTAAAGGGGGCCGATGATCTACTCCTGGTTTTGGGCCCCCTGACCCGGATGGGGTCTTTAAAGGACCTGCTGACCCCTATACCTTTTGGTTTCAGGGGAAACAATATCTCCCGCGAGTGGTTTTTTCAGGGTCGCCCCTGGGGTGGTTGTCCTCCATTTCCCCGGTAAACCAAGGACACCCCCTGGACACGCAGCAACTTTCCTTTTTCCTCTTCCGCATTGCGGGGGGCCCTTTTCAGTGCCAGATTTTAGTCAGCTGCGCACTTCTGACGAGACGTCCAACTCAGTAGGGGGTGTCACCTCTTTTGGGGTTCTGCCCCTAGCGGGGGAAAAGGTGGGTACTGCCCGGGTTTAAGTGTTTCACCCGGTGAACTGGTCGCCACTTCGGCTTTTCCAGGGTCGCAGTCCTTTATAGCCATATCCTTTTAAAGGGATCAAAGGAGCATCAGATGATCCAAGGGCCCCCCCATTCAAAAGTCCGCCCCCCGCTTGAACCTCAGTCCCCGTCAAATTGTTCTTTCAACTTTTGCTTTCATCAAGGGGATTTAAAAGGTTTTAAATGTTTTAGACTCGCAGGGCCCCCGTAGCCGGCGGGTATCCCTATACTGCCCCCTTTCCCGAGAGCAGGGGAAAAGCCACCTGATTTTGTTTCTGGGGTCCTCAAAGATGGTCGTAGCTTAAGGGAAAAGCGGGGACCGACTCCTGATCGCAGGGGTCCATTCTCTACTTCTCTCTCAGCGCCCAGCTAACTGCCCCCAAACCACGCAGCTCTTTGCTTCTCTTCATTGATACTTCCAGGATACGCAATTTTCCGTTTGAACACTGACAGTTCTGGCTCGCCGCGTATGAGGGGGCCCCCCGCTCCGGCATGTAGGGACGTTTGGGGGATACGGGACCCCAGGGGCCGGGGGGGACCCACATTTCCTCCTCCTACAACGCCCAGCATAAAACATTGGGGCCACCGGCTGGGCCGCGCGCTCCGTTTTTGTGACAGTTGGGGCCCCCCCCTTTTGATCGGGGGCCAAAACCTTTTTTTAAAGGCGCAGCCCCAGCACAGCGGTGAGACAGGGGCCCTTTGTCGTGGCGCTCAAAATCAAGCTTCACTTTCCCCTCTCACGGCCTCCGCCGGGGGCAGCTTTTTGGGGGGTGGGGAGGAAAAGCGCGCTCTTTCAGGTATCCACAAATGCACGCCCCCTTCTTTTAAAACCCTAGGGCCAAAAAACGGAAAAAAAAGGGGAAAATTTCGCCAAAAAACAAAACAGCAAACAGTCTTTTCTGCACAAATCATCAATATAGGCAACACAGGACTCACAATTTTTTAAGCCCCCTTGATCCTTTTCGGACGCCAAAAATGAGCCACCACATTGGGGAAAAACCAGGGGATGGACTCGGAACCAGCCATGGAAGTCTAGGGGAAGTCACTGCGCAAGCCGTCCGGGCCCTGGGGCATGCAATGGGGATATTTACAGGGGATTGTATTATAGTTCTTTTCGCCACCCCTTTTGGTTTTTTACTAATTGACCACGCTTCGGTAGATCTCTGAGGGGATGTTATGGCACTAGTGTTAGGGCCCCCACAGGGGGGACTGTCCCTCAAAGTCATGGGGGGGAAGCAGGGTGCAGATAAATTCGTCACACACAATCAACTCTTTCCTACCTTTTTTTTGTAATGTTGCAGGATGTCCCGGGAAGCTGGTTAGGTTGGAGAATCACTTCGAGAACGTTGACGGTTTAGGGCCTCCTTTCCCCTTTTTTGTGTGTGGGGTACAACTTCATAAAGTAAAAAGCAACCTTTAATAACAATGCCCGCCAAAATTTGGGGAGCCCCAAGCTCTGATTACAATGGAAAAAAAGTCCTTCTTTTGCAGGTCCTGCTCAAAGTCCCGTTCTCCCTACCCCGGGGACGTATCACGCTTAGGGCTACCTACTGCAAAATTTTAGTCCAGAAACCCCCGTTTTTTTATTCAGGGTGAAGCATAGCAACGCTTGGGACCCGGGGTCCGGCTAATTTGAGGAGGGGGATCTTTCCCTTTGTCACCTTACTTCTCCACCCGCCCTTCCCCCGCTCTCGCTCTTAACATAACACTTTTCAATCTGCCGGTCAGATTTCCTTCAGCCCACGACCTGTTTCAGTTGACTCTTGGTATAACTGCTGTAATTTTCCTTTTCCTTCCTCTTAAACGCAGGCAGATTGTTCTGGGGTAGCGGGTTAAGGGTACTCTGACAACTAGGATGATTCACTTCACCTACTAGCCTCCACTTTCTTGTCAATGAGCTACACAACTCTTCAGGTTTCAACTTCTCTCCTCTCCCTCCGTCTTCTGCTGGAATGAAACAATCACGGGAACAAGAGGGATGGGATGACTCACCCTGAGCCCCCGAGGCTTGACGCCTGTCCTAAGACAGGAAACAGACTCCACTGAATCAATCCTTTCTAGCTCAGGCTGAGCTCTGACAGAACGACTTCTCTGTCCGAAGACAGAACTTACGAATCACTTTTGCTATTCACACTACTAAAAAAGCTGATTATGCCTCTATGGCAAATGCGAGAAGTTGCGTGAATAATATCAACTTTACAGTTACCTCCTGTGCATTTCCAGAAGATATTGTGCCTTTCGAAGCGGGGCCCCCAAAATGTCATGTAACCAATGGATATTGAACACAGGGCTTTTTCAGGCGGTGGGCCACGTGGAATCCGCCTGAATACCCTAACGAAAAATTTCAGTGGCATGAACAAATATTTTTATAAAAAAAAAAGACTTTGTTTCCCATGTACAGTTTTTTGAACATCTCTAATGACTTGAGGTTTCTAAAAAAAGTGTTAAAGACCTGTCCCCTTCTGGTGTCTTCACAACAATACGCTCTGAACTTTACAATACAAGTCAAAGGAAAACAAAAAGTTTTTTTGGAACCTTTGCCATTGTTTCTTTTAAAAAATAATGTGAGTGTTTTTTCATTATTCAACGGAGTGAGAAAAAAAAACGGGAAAATCCTCCAAAATACTACAGGGGGCTAACAATGTCAGAAGAAGGCTCAGAAATGACTGAAAAAAAACAACACAAAAGACACGTCAGAAAAAAAACTCCGTTTCCTGAAGGTCTTCTCTAAAAACCAGTTGGGTTTTACCGACTTAAAAAGGATGCGCCAAGCATTTCAGTGTATTTTGGGGCATTTTTATAGTTTTCCAGATGTTTTTTCAATAATTAAAAAGAAACATTGGCTCATTTTAAACAAACTCTGACAAAAGCTCAAAAGATTTAAGGTTGCCATTTTAGCCTTCCCTTGACTTCTATTGTAAATATTTTGCTTATTCTATGGAAAATAGGGAAAAATCTATTTACACTGCAAAAGTCTGAGCTTCACAAAGACATTAAAAAAGAAGAAACAAATAACGGAGGTAATTTCCCAACAATTTTTTTTTAGCATTTATTAGTACTTTTGACACCAAAAAAACTGCGAAAAAGCCTTAAGGTCCCAGCTCCAGGTTTATTCCGACCCTTTTTGCTTTCGATTTTCTTCCCCCTTTTCAAACTATACTTTTTTAATTTTAGTCAATAGAGTTGTATCGGGCCTGTTTTTTTTTAAGTATAGTTAAACGATTTGTTATATTTCCTTTTTGGTCCATACACTTTCTGATCTTTTTTTATTCCTTTTTTTTGGAAAAAAAAAAAGACCAAAAACATGCATGATTCTGCTACAATATATTGAATTATTTTTTTTATTACCCAGGCGTGAAGAAAAAAAGTATTTTTATTTAATTTTTTTACTTACAAAAAGGGGGAGATACAACTTTTATTTTTTTTTTATTTCCTTTATTTACTGTATTTTTTTTAAAAATTTTAAACCGCAATAGTTATTTTGCTTAAAAAAGGAACTGAAAAAAAAAACTGTATATGGAAAGTATTGTAAAATACCCCGCCTTTTAGTCTGTGTTTATAATACACGACAGGGGGGGGTTTTAAGGGGGACCAGGGCAATCCCCCCCGCACCAGCAATCTGCTGCAGGGGCTGATGGCATTGGGAAAGGGCCCTTCACCCTTTTTTTCCCTAAAACCCCCGAAGGCTCAAAACTTTAAAATTTCGGGGGCAAGCAGCAATGTAAAGGGGGTTTGGGTGTATAACACAGCTGTGACCCCTCCATAATGCAGTGTGCACACTACGTAAATACATTAGCAACCAAGGGTAACCGGGGGCCCCGCTCAAACAAAGGGCCCGTCCACAAAACAGACGCTACGAATTTTTGTTACGTCCCAATTTTCGTGCGTAACACAACCTCATTAGCGATCTCCTACGTCGAACATACCAGCGAAAAAGCCCCCCTGTAGATGCTGATCGTTGGGGAAAACTCTGGATTTTTTTTTGGTCGTTGCGGCCCCGCTAGTCGCCATTCGTCCTTTTTTACACCTTTAACAACGATCTCCCACGACTTCAACAAAAACGAGGCGTGTTTTTTCCCTTTCCTTTTTTCCGCGCCCCCCGCTCCGATTGCGCACTACGCTTTTAAAAAGGGCGCTTTTTTCCTTTTTATCCGATGCGGAAAAAGGCTCTCTGGTGCTGGGTTTTATTTTCCTGGCGGCTAGCAATAGTTGGTGTTTTTTCCAATCCCCTTTTTTTCCCCATCTCAAAAAGCGTTCAAACTGCGCTCCAAAACAAAAACAGCTATTCTCCAAGGGGGTTTTTTTCACTATTTTGGCAGGGGAATTCTTTTTGGGGGTCTTTACGCGTTTCCAATTCTTTTCTTTACTGCTTTTTTCCAAGTCTTGAATTAATCTCTTTACCAATTATGGGGAAAATTCAAACTATTGTCACCTGTAACAATAAAATTTTTTTGGGAAATTAAACATATAAAAAGGGGGAACACCTATATAACATGCCATAGAAAAGATAACATAGAAAAAATACAAGCCAGTGGTTAATACGGAACCTTTAAAAACCCCTGTCCCGGCTAGGGGCCCGGGGGGCAAAAGCTGACCCTAAACTGGGTCCTAACAATTTCCCCTACCTGAGTATTTAAAGGTACAGAGGCCAGGCCACCACTAAACCCTGTCTCCTACAATCCCTCCCAATGTAATCTAGTCCTAAAAGGGGCCCTGATTACCCCCTAAGGGGGAATGAACGGGGAACGGTTAATGAACAAAAAATACAAAAAGAAAAGAAAAAAAAAATAAAGTTTTTCAAAACACTCAACACAGTAGGAACACCTAAGGTCTCAGAGATAACATAAGCTGTAAGAGTAAAAAAAAAAAGGGGCTCTTAAGGTACTGCCCCCAACAAACCCCTAGCATCCGTTAGCGTTTTTACAATTAATCCTAGCGGGATGTTTCTATACCTAATGCTGCCGCATTTAGCTTAGTTTAATCGCAACGCCGTTACGATTTTCTTGCGATTTAGCGTACAAAAGCCGCTAAATCGCTAAGAAAAGGTGCCAACAGCGTTTTTAAACTTACCCGCGGGAGCGCCACGATGAAATAGGGCCGGAACGTTTTCCCGCGACGAGCGAACACAGAAAGGAACTCGTCGCGGAAGCGCCGCACTGAACAATACCAAAAGGGATCGCAAAAAAGTGACTTTTTTTTGCGATCCCGTTAGCGATATTGTTTAGGGGCATACCCTTTATTAAGTCTTCTCAAAACCAACCAGTATGCTAGACTACATAATCTTTCACCGGCATCTAACACCCAACGGGGGGATAAAAGGGAAAAACTAATTAGAACATAATAAAAAACACCGGGAGCTGACCAGTTTTAGAAAAAGCTGGGAAAAAAAACTCTCCTTACCAAACACAAAGAACAGCAACTCACCGAGAAGTCAGAATGTGCAATCGCACACCCGGGGCGATGCACCCAGACAGTACCCCCCCCCTTTACAGGGGCCCCCGGCCCTCAGGGCCAGGTCGCCCGGGGAAGTTGTTGGAAGGTCCAACCAATCGTCTGCTTTTAAACCCCCGACCGGGGGCCCACGTCCTCTCCTCGGCCCCTACCCTTTCCAAAAAACCAGGTACGGGGCCCCCCCATTCCAGACGTGGTCAATGATCTTCAACATTGAAACCAAGCAACCTTTTACCACCACCGGAGGGAGGCAGAGGCGACGTATAACGGCGCCACGTACCTTTAAGAAAAATTTGTGAACACTTTGGGGATTTTAAACATAGGGGGAGGTCCAACGAAACCACGGTTAACTATAGAACGATCCTGTAGGGGCCGGAACCTGGGACCCCTTTTTCCCGGGGGAACCTTGAGTTTTATATTCTTGGTAGACAACCCACCAAATCTTCACACCTAGATCCGGACCAAACACTCTCCTCCATCAACCTCCGCTTTAACGTTCCCCAAGCACTCAACCATTCAGCCTCCCTCCTGCAGATAGACCGGGCCATCCTTCTTTCCGCCCCTGGGACACTATAGAAAGGCATCAGGAAGCATTTTATTGACATCATAGCCGATGGAGGAATCTTTACACCCCTCCTCTGAAACACTCCCCAAAGTCCTCCAAAAAGGAGACATCTCCCCAAAGCCTCCAAAAAAGGAACAAAGCCTAGGCACAACCGCACCGAGACCGTGCTCATGCAGTTTTCCTGCAAAATCAACCCCACTGGCTTATCTTTCTGGATTGCCAACAATCCTGGGTTATGTTTAGCCAACCAAGGAAGTCCCAACACAATAGGAGGGAAGGCCCTCCAACACAAACAAGACAATGCTTTATGTATTGCCCCTACTCGAAGATCTATGTTTAACACTTGTACCAAACTACCTTGCCAGAGGCTAGAACAATAGAACAAAGGGACCCGGTTTGGCCATCACTCAGTTGCATACCATCACCGGGAAAACCCCGCGTCCACCAATTACCCCGGACCCATTTCCCAAGAAAAACAGAAATCCTCTCAGTTCTAGTACCAATCACCACCTCCGCAGGCACAGAAACTGAGGGGATTGGGACAAATACAACCCCAGGTTAACTCCTTTGCTCAAAGAGGCCCGGATGGACACCCCCCAACAAAATGTCCCTCTCCCCCGCAAAAGAAACACCTTCTAGCTTGCGGCGCACGCCGATTCCCCCTACAAAAAGATGCCCCCTCCCAACGCAGGGTTCCCTCAAAAACCAGGGAACCTCAGTATAAGGACTTGAGTAGTGGAGTCACACGGGAGCGGGGTTACCTCGCGTCTTCCCCGAATTCGGTCTATCAGCGAATACGAGGGCCATAGCGCCTCCAGGATGGAGGAGAATCATACTGAGCCAACACACTTTAATTTGCAGACAACCCTTGACAAAACTGGCTCCTAAAGCTGGGTCATTCCACTGAGTACGTTCCCCCTCTACAACCAAAAAATTCCCCCGGCAAAAAAAAAAAAAACATTTCCTTGCCTAATTTTACGAACTTTGTTTTCAGAAAGGGGGAAACCATCCGATCATCATAACCAACCCAGGGCAAAAAAAATCATCCACTGACTGGAGATCTGGGAGCCGGAGGAATAGAAACGCCCAAATTGGGGTCCCCTTTAAGAGCGAATAAAATTCCCCCCTCTGCTCTTCACTCCCAGATGACCGAGGCCCCCGAAGTACAATTCTGCCCCCCCGAAAGTAAAAAAATGTCCCGCCCACCATGAACCTTCCGGGAAGCAACCTTAGGTTCAGATCTGGTTTGCTCCGGGGGACAAAACCTGGACTTAATGTCTGCAAACCCATGGACAACCCCTGCAACTGCCGGGCCAGCTGGGCTACTGGATCCATGACAGCTGGGAGAATCTTTATATGTCCGGAAAAATTCACCGTAAGCGATAAAAAAATGTAGTCATAATCTATATCAAAAGGGCAACATCCTATATAACATGCCATAGATAAAAGAAACATAAAATAACCACAATGTCCAGTGGGTCAATACAATCCGTTAACACGTCTCCGGCAAGGTGACCGGGCTATGCGACCCTAAACTGGGTCCAACAACCCCCACCTGGAGGTACTGTTAAAGTACAGAGGTCCAGGCCCCACGAAACCCTGTCTCCTATCAATCCCTGCCAAGTAATCAAGTCCTAAGAAGGACCCGATTACCACCTAGGGAATGAACAGGTAACGTTAATGAACAAAAACATACAAGAAAGACAAAAATAAATTAAATAAATCTTACTACAACACTCACACACTAGAACACCTAAGGTCTCAGAGATAAACAAAGCTGTAAAGTAAAAACAAACTAAGGAGCTCTAGCTTAAGTTTCTCAAACCGATCCATCTGCTAGACCATAACTTTCACCGGCAAAACTAACACCCAACTGCGGGATAAAAGGAAGCTAATTAGAACATAAACAAAAGCACCGGGCGAGCTGGACCAGTCTTAGCAAATAGCTAGTAAAATTAACTCTCTCATTCCAAACACAAAGTAACAGCAAACAGCTGCGAGAAGTCAAATTGCAATCCCGATCCCGGGATGCACCCATACACTATTCAGTGAAAAATTTTTGAGTCTCTAATTGATTCCTTTGTCTATTTTAGGGGTCTCGGGTGAATCTCAAATACCTTCCATTTTAAATTGTAAGGCACCTACCTATTGTCTATTGTTTCTATCTTTGCTCGCTGGGGTGAGGGGAGGGCATGGCTCTCCACCGGGCCATGTTATTTTTGGGCAGCATTTTAGGGGGTCTCGGGGGATCCAAATACCTTCCATTTCACCTAATTTAAATGTAAGGACACCTCCTTTGTTTTTATTTTTTTTTTTCAGTTTGCCCATCATGAACAATTCAGATGTCTGTTGTGGTTGCGCATTGCTTGAAGAACACGGCGTCAATGAGGCCGGTGCTGGAGAGGGCCCCAAAAGAAAACACGCATGTGGACCCGAGAGTGCGCAGAAAGGTCCAAATTTTCCACACAGCAACTGTTGAAAGAGCTTCGGTAAAAACCACAAGATTTCCGCAATTTTTCTGCGGAGTCTGAGAATCCCTTCACCTATTTGCTTGGAAAATAACCCACTTATTGAACAAGGATACAGCGTGCGGCGCCATCCCGGCATTGAAAGATTGGCATCACGCTGCGATTCCCCGCAACGGATCCTTTGCAAGACTTCATTTTTTTCCCCCCAAATTTCAAGGCCTCTACTGACTTCTCATTCCGGAAACGGCCAAGCATTTTCAGTTTTCTACGGAGCTACTTGGAGTTTTTCCCCCCACGGAGGCGGAATGGAGCAAGATTGCCCAATTTGTCACCTATGGCAGCCCCCAAAATGTGGTGGGGCTTTGGACGGAAACATTTCCGTATTACTCACCACCCAACAGCGACATATTTCATAACACAAGGGCTATTCAGCATCAAACTGTTAAGTTAATCGAATTATAGTTCATTTGTGTAACATTGGGAGAATGGAAGGGTTCCGATGGGGATTTTGGAGAATACGGTTTTTGGAGAACGGTTACATAACTGTGAAATCCACTTGCCTCCAATCAACACTACAGGAACCTTATTTTGTTTTTTTGGCGATGAGGCCTTCCCGCTTCATCCCAATCTCAAAAACCTTTCCCCAAAAAACTCCCACACGGAAAGAGAATTTTAAACTACCGGGTCAAGGCAGCCGGGTTTTCGGGAATCCTTTTTGGATCAGGCCAACGCTTCCGCATTTTTCACACACCGTTAAAGAATTGAAATCTATTGACTCAGTATTTTGGCCTTTTGTTTCACAATTTTCTCGCCGGCGCGATTCTGTGCACGACCCGCTTTGGGACTCTGTGAAGAAACAAACGGAGAAGTCAGCTGGGCAATGGCGGCAAGCGAACGCGCAATGCTGCCTTCGACCATTGGGCCTGGAAGAAGCACCCGGATGCGAAACCTCAGAGACAATTACTGTGATTTATTTTAACGGCCCGTGCTGTGACTTGGCGCACAAACCTAAAGTGGACACTACGAGATGTTACCTACTTAAATTGCTGAATAAAGTTCTATAACTTAAGGGGTTTTTTTTCACGATTTTTTTAATTTGACTCTCAACTACTTTCATTGTTTAAAGAACAATACTCAAATGTAAGATTAATGAGGTAATAACATCACAAGTAAAACAGTCACATAGGTAAACAGTCCGGGCCAAAATTTTTTGAGAATGACCAAAATTATATTTCCATGTCTGTTTGCCCTCCTGGTTTTTATGTGGTTTGACAGATGTTTTTACACAGACAAAATTTATAATTGCAAACAATAGAACAAAAGCTTAAATTGCATTAAATAGTTAATGCAGCAAGTCAATATTTCAGTTTTACCCTTCTTCTTCAGTACCTCTGCAATTCTCCTGGCATGCTCTCAATCACTTCTGGACCAAATCCGACTGTAGTATCCCATTCTTGCACAATCAATGCTTTCATTTTGCAGAATTTTAGGTTTTTGTTTGTCCACCCCTCTTGAGATTGACCACAAGTTCCAATGGGATTAAACTGGGGAGTTCCAGCCACGGCCCCCAAAAATCTCCATGTTTTGTTCCCTGAGCCATTTATTTACACCTTTGCTTTAGGCAAGTGTGTAGACGCTGAGGCAGTGGAATGGGTCGCGGTTCGATGTGTGACAAGGATGAAGAGTACGCAGGGGGCACTCCAATGGTGTATACCCCTGGGGCATGCCGGGGCACGGCCTAGCGCGGTAGATTGTGACGGGATGCCTGGCAATGGTGACGTTACCTGCGTCAGGGACGGGGTCACGGACGATTGTGACTTAAGGCATACCACCCTCATACCCAGGCCGTGTGAATTGACTAGTCTCCATTAACTGGTCCCCCGGGATGGCCGATGGCAGGGGGGATTCTACGTCTCTGCGACTGACAAAACCCCGGTAAGGCCCTTCTCTAGAAGCCCCAGCCCCCTCCGACTGGAACTCTGTCACACACCCCCCGCCGCGGTTTCCCTTAGAGTACCTTTTTCTCGGGACACTTTCCTTTCCGCGATCACGCTCGTACTGCCGCGCCGGTTCCCTGCGCTTCCTTTTTCCTCCTCCGCGTCGCGTTCCTCTTTCGCGACGCTCCACCACTTCCCACTGGGCGGTGTAGGCGACGTCATCCCGCGCCATCTCTCCCATCACCCTGGTAATGATGGACAGGACCCCTCCAGGTCCCTCCGGGGATCGATCATCTGCTGCGGCCTCCGGCCGGGCGGGGCGTTCCGAACTGGCGGTACCTCCTCAACCTCCCTCGCTTCCACCGCTTCCTCGGTAGGTCGGTCGTCCTTTTGGGGAGCCTCCGGTTGCCTTACCTTGGGCAGCGGAAGTTTTGGAAACTCGAACCGGGGGGTCGTCGAGGGGAGAAACACCGCGTCCCACACCGCCCTCATCTGGGTACCCGCGTCCTCGATCCCTCCTTGCAGGTTGTTCAAAACCATCTTCTTCAATCTGCTTTTCCTCTTTAATCTCCAGCAATGCTTGCGCAGGTGCAGGACAGGATGGTCCGGTTTATGGCAGTTGCTGAGGAACGGGCCTGCCTTCCTCCGCTTCCCTCCGGCTGCACCGCCTGCTTCCATGAGTTCCAGAACTCCCCTTTTAACTACCAAAAGGGCTCCGGTCTCTTCCGTGGAGGCGGGGTTTGCGTCTCCCCTCCTCCAGGGAAGGTGAAGAGGGGCGGACCCCTTTGCTTAGGGCAGGATCGCATATTTAAAGCACTTTGAGAGGGCAGGGGATTCTCTTGCGCCACGGGGGGCACACGCCCACGAAACCACCCCACCTTCTTCTCCACGCCTGAGGGCGCGAATTTGGCGGCAAAATGGCGGATTTTAGCGCCAAAAAACAGCAAACAGTCCTTTTCCACAAAAACACCTCCACAGGCACACAGGCTCGCAATTTTGCGAGTTTCGCATCCTGTTCGTGACGCCAAGTTTGTCTCGACCACGCACCACAATTGTGGGTTACCAGAGCAATGGGGTACTCAGAGCCGAGCCCATGGAAGTCTATGGGTTGTCACAGGTAGCGCTGGCTCGGTCTGTGGCCCTGGCGGTCAGGCGTATGTTGGGGGGTATATTTACAGGGGATAGGTATATGTACAGTTCGTGACGCCACCTGTAGTCTCTGGTAATTTGTACCAGCGCTGCTGTAGATCTCTGAGGGATGGTGAGGCAGCTAGATGTCGGTCCCCTACAGGTGGGACTCTTCCCTCAGGTCGATAGTTATGGTGGGGTTGTGCAGGAATGCAATCAAATAACTCAGTCTCACACCGTCAGCGTCTTTCCATACCTTTTACTTGTCAGATGATAAGGCAGGTCCCAGGGAGGCTGATCGGGTGGAGGATGTGCTTTGAGATAACAGCTGAACAGGTTATGGGCCTCCTTAACTTTCAAAATGATGAGTTCAACCAGCATAAAGCGTAGTTCACTCCAGAATCTGCAGCTTCTCCAAGCTGTACTGCCCGGTCAGTTTTGTGGTCGGAGCCTTCCTTTGAGAGAGCTGAGTTCCTACTCTTGTCGTGCACTGACTCAAGGTTCTCACTCTCCCTGACCCCAGTTACGTACCGACACTCCAAGGGCTGCTTTCTGCTACCTAAGGTCCAGTAAGCCTCTGTTTTTCTATCACTATGCCTGGAGCTATAGTGACGCTTCGGTCCCCAGTGACCGGTGACAATGTGCAGGATACTCCAATCCTTTAAGCACTTCTGAACTCTTCCACTGCGCCTTTCGCCCTGTCCGCGCTTGTAGCATAAGCACTCCACACTTCCAAAGGCTATACAGATCAGTCCCTTCTTGCTTCTCCCCAAAGGTTGCTAACAGGTGCTCAGTAATCTTCTAGTTCAGGAGCACGTCTCTGAACTTCACTGTCCTTGAGACAGGAGACTGAAGGTCCTGCTGCTACTTCCTCTTCCCACTCACTCCACAACTATCCTCTCTCCTGTCTGACTGAGCTATTTATATATCCTATGGGTGTGTCTAAGTGTGTGTTGGAGTGAATGTTTATTGAGCATTAAACTGTTACCTCTCCGCACATCCTCCAGGGTACTGCGTGTGCCTTCACACCAGGGCTACACACAAGGTGCTCCATCATGCTGGAAAAGGCATTGTTGATCGCCAAACTGCTCTTGGAGGGTTGGGAGAAGTTGCTCTTGGAGGACATTCTGGTACCATTCTTTATTCATGGCTGTGCTTTTAGGCAAGACTGTGAGAGAGCCGATTCCCTTGGCTGAGAAGCAACCCCACACATGAATGGTTTCAGGATGCTTAACAGTTGGCATGAGACAAGACTGGTGGTAGCGCTCACCTTGTCTTCTCCGAATGAGGCGTTTTCCTGATGTCCCAAACAATTGAAAAGGGGATTCATCAGAGAAAATAACTTTACCCCAGTCCTCAGCAGTCCACTGCCTGTACCTTTTGCAGAATATCAGTCTGTCCATGATGTTTTTTTCTGGAGAGAAGTGGCTTCTTTGCTGCCCTCCTTGAGACCAGGCCTTGCTCCAAGAGTCTCCGCCTCACAGTGCGTGCAGATGCACTCACACCTGCCTGCTGCCATTCCTGAGCAAGCTCTGCACTGCTGGTAGCCCGATCCCACAGGTGAAACACTTTTAAGAGACGGTCCTGGCGCTTGCTGGTCTTTCTTGGGCGCCCTGAAGCCTTTTTGGCAATAATGGAACCTCTCTCCTTGAAGTTCTTGATGATGCGATAGATTGTTGACTGAGGTGCAATCTTTCTAGCTGCGATACTCTTCCCTGTTAGGCCATTTTTGTGCATTGCAATGATGACTGCACGTGTTTCTTTAGAGATAACCATGGTTAACGGAAGAGAAACAATGATGCCAAGCACCAGCCTCCTTTAAAGTGCCCAGTGGTGTCATTCTTACTTAATCATGACAGATTGATCTCCAGCCATGTCCTCAACAACACCCACACCTGTGTTAATGGAGCAATCACTGAAAAGAGGTTAGCTGGTCCTTTTAAGGCAGGGCTGCAATGATGTTGAAATGTGTTTTGGGGGATAAAGTTCATTTTCTAGCCAAATATTGACTTTGCAAGTAATTGCTGTTAAGCTGATCACTCTTTATAACATTCGGAGTATATGCAAATTGCGATTAGAAAAAGTGAAGCAGTAGACTTAGTAAAAATTAATATTTGTGTCATTCTCAAAACTTTTGGCCATGACTGTACACAGTAATATGAGGTAATACACAGGTGACATCTACTATATAATCGTGTAATTCTGTCTGTCTTTAACGGAAAGCCCGCCTCGCTGATTGGTCGCACCCGGCCAGAAACGACCAATCAGCGATTGGCCCACTCAATGTAAACCCCAGCAGCAGCCTCCACAGGTGACAAAACGTCTAAAATTTACATAAACGAGGTCTCGCCATAATCGTACTGACCCGAACAATAAAAACGCTTTATCTATTTTACCACACTCAGAGCGATTAAAAGGGCACCGCAAAAAGAAATTTTTTATTTTTTTTTTTTAATTACTAACTTCCAAAAAATAGAATAAAAAAGCGGTAAAAAAAATGTTAGGTGCCTAAAAATGGTACCAATAAAAACGCCAACTCGTAACACCCAAAAAAAAACCCGCACATGATTATGTGGGCAAAGGTAAAAAAAACATCTACATATTGTGACACATAAAAAAATTTTTCATATACAAAGTGAATATTTGCATGACAGTTTCCACACATACAATCACAATCTAATCGTACATCAGACCACTTTTAAAACCAACAACAAACCCACACTCTTGTGACCAGGGGACGCTGTATTGAAGGCACGGTATTTCGGAGACACTAATGCGTCTCCATTTTAATCACAATATTCACACGTTAGTAATGCTGTTCACGTGAGAACGCAGTTGCGTCCTCTAACTCTACGCACATCACATGTTGAGTAAAAAAAATGTGGGCGACGCTGATGCGTCATGGGCGGGATTAACGCCGTCAATGCGGCCTAGCTTGTCTTGAGGCAATAACATGGCGGCTGTGAGACGCAGTACACCCTGGGGGGATGGCGAGGTCTGCTATTTGATCCGTGAGATGGATAGGGGGGATTAGGCTGGAGTCACACTGGCGACTAAATCGTACCACTAGAACGCGATGAAATATCGCATTGCAGTCGACCCAATATTAATCAATGGAGTAGCTCCCATCATCCGATTTTTTGTGGTCCGATTTAAACGTGCGAGTGCAATCGCAGCATGCTGCAATTGTCACCGATTGTGGGTCGACTATCGCCAATGCAAGTCTATGGAGCGATGAAAAGTGGGATTACAAACGGACCGCATGTGTGAGTTGCGATTAAATCGCACAACTTTTCCAGGTGACAGGAAACTGGCTTTGAATTTCTCAGGAAGCCTTTACATGCTAATTAGCTAAGCACATCTTAAAAAAAACAGTAAGAACGCCTACACGGAGTCCAGAAACATGGCATCTACCCTCATCAATGTGGAACTCCTCATTGTATTGGTGCAGGAGAGGCCTGAATTGTGGGACCAGCGCGATCCCAATTACAGCAATCGGACGCGCAAAGAGGCGGCATGGAAAACAATATGTGTGCACATTTTTCCGGACTATCACCAGAGATCCAGGGAGGACCAAGAGCGACTTAGTAAGTACCGCATGTAACGGTTTTTTAAAATGTTTGTAAAAATTTTTGAAGCAAATAATAATGTAGCCTTATGTGTTTAAATGCTATTTAAAAGCCAGCATTATCGACCTCTTACTATTTAGAAGTACACATTGATGTGTGTGTACGCAAACAATATCCATGTATATTTAAATATCATCGATGCTTCGGCATCTATTGACTACAACATTTTGTATTTATCTTCACCTCAGATGTAGTGTTTTGGTCATAAAATTGAAAATGATTGAGGCGTTTTGTAAAGGGCCAAGCATTTTTGTAAATGTATGTTAGTGCTTATAACATGGATACTTCTGGTTGTATGTTGATGTCTTTTAATATTGTAAATCACATCACACATGACCAGTATTTAAATGTTCAGTGTTGCATATTTATTTTTGTTTGGCTTAATAAATAGATATCAGTCCTAATAACCGTTATGCTCTTCTTAAATTTGTAGTGACTGATGTGACAAGGCGATGGCGCAGTTGTCGGGACTGCTACCGGAGGGAGAGGCAGATTAGGGATCGGAGTGGGGCTTCAGCATCTAAGAAGAGGAAGTACCTCTATTTTGATAGACTGAACTTCCTTGAGCCAGTGTTGGATCTGCAACCGTAAGTGCATGTGTGTTGAAGCACTTTCATGGCAAAATTTCAATTTGTATTGATTTTAATTTGTATCATTTTTTTCATTCCTAGAACTGAGTCAAACCTAACTGAGAGGGAGACGGGGTCTGACTCAGAAGTGCTTATTGACCCCGTTGGTGATGGAGCACAGGAGGCAGGCCCTTCCTCAGCAGCATGTGGGTCCACCCAAGCAGCACCAACAACAGCTGCAGGAGCTGAGGATTCCCAATCACAGCATCATGAAAATGAGGACCTACCTCTGAGCAGCAGCCCTAATAGGGCTCAAGAAATATCTCCTCCTCCTTCCCAACTCACAAGGCGAGGTAGGCGGCGACGAGAAGGAGTGGGTTCTGTGTCAAGGAGGCAGGTGGACCGAGGAGTTCTGGACTATTTGTCCAGTGTAGCTAAAGATGATGGTGAGGAGGGATTTTGTCGCAGTCTGGCTCCTTACCTCCGGGCTACTCAAATACAGCACAGACTGAGGATCAGAAGTGGACTGCAGATTGTGTTGGAAGCTGGAACACCTCCTAATGATCCCACCAACCTACTAGATTATCTTCATAGATGGGTGGTTGGTCCTGAAAATTTAGTGAGGTTGTTAGCACCAAATCCAGCACAATCTGCTTCAGCCTCTGATCCTCATCCTCCTCCTCATCATCATCCTCCTCCTCCACCTCCTCCTTGTGTCCAACAAAACCCAACTCCTCCTCCTCATCCTACTGCAGCTCATTCTTTCTATGGAGCTTCCCAGCTCCAAACCATGGGACAGAGTGGCCATGCACAATATGCCCACTCTAACATACCCAATGTTGTTGGCTGGCCACAACATGGATATGTTAGACATGGGCATATTGGGGGTCACTCTGCTAGTGCTCAGTCATATCTATATGACTATGAGCATCAATTCCCTATGTACCCCTACCCACAAGGCATTCATGATGCAGCCAGTAACCCAGCTGCTACTGTAGGATCTGCAGCAGCTCTTTCTCAAACACAGGTTGCAGATTGTGGAAGGGAAAATACACAACCTGGCCCTCCATCCTCACCAACACCACCACCAAGCTACCATCAATTGTAGCTGTAAGAATTGTTTTTTATTTTGTAAGTTATATTTTTGTCTTTTCACATTAATAATTTATACATATTTTTTTATTCTGTTTGGACATGTTGGTCCTGTTTACCAAAAAATATATCAGCCTTTAAAAGGCTTCAACACAAAACACTAATGATTAAAATTAGTGAAGTTACATTGGTTGTCTGTGTTTATTGTTATATGTTATGTAGTGTCTTAAGTATGGGAAAGTATTATCCAAAAAAAGAGAGTCAACCATGAATTGAATAATCAAAAGGAACTTTATGTTATGATATCACATAAAACACACTACATACCTATGACCTCATCTTGCCAAGGAATAGAACCACCAGGGGAAACAAAATAATTTGTCAATAATTCACGCACTTTCAGACCAGAAGGGGGACGACGAGGATGGATGACTGGTCTCATAGGCCTCGTCATATTATCAGACTGAAGGTCAGGCATATCAGCTGATGAGCATTCATGCATTCTTGTAAAATTATGTAGTACCACACATGTTTGCGCTACAAGATTTACATTTGATTCACTTAGCTGAATGGCTGATTGTAGGACACGCCATTTGGCTGTAAGAATACCAAATGTGCACTCCACCAGGCGTCGTGCACGAGAAAGGCGATAATTAAAGATGTGTCTCTGATGGTTCAGATTGCGGCGAGGATATGGCCTCATAACATTACAACTTAATTGGAAGGCCTCATCCGCTACTACAACATATGGCACTGCATCCATATTGGAGTGTGGAAGTTGACATGGTGGTGGTAAGTCCAATTGGTTATTGCGTAGCCGCCGACCCATAATGGAAGAATTGAAGACTCTGGAGTCTCCAGTCCTTCCATAGGCCCCAATGTCTACAATTATGAAGCGGTAGTTACTGTCGACCAAGCCCAACAAAACTATAGAAAAATATTGCTTATAATTGTAGAATTGGGTCCCTGAGTTCGGCGGCTTACGCACACGTATGTGCTTCCCGTCCAGGGCTCCAATACAGTGTGGAAAATGACTGTTTTGTTGAAATCCATGTGAAATCCTCAACCAATCTTCCATTTTGGGCTCTGGCATCACTTCTTTATTTAGTCTGGACCAAATTTGTCCACAAGTAGAGCTGACTATTCCGGAAATGGTGGATTTTCCAATTAAAAACTCTAAATGCAGAGCAGCGTATGAGAGCCCAGTGGAAAGGAACCTGCAATACAGAAACAACAACAAACATGTACACATCAGACAAACAAAATATTCAAAAAACATTAAACAAATGTAAATAGTGGACATTTGTATACTCACACATTCTCTTAATGTTAGGAGTTACAAAACATTAAGACTGCTAACACACAAACATATAGGGAAAATAATACAATTTCATAATGCCATGAGGTTCAGTATGTTAAGATGAACAAAGTTAGAAGAATGTGAAAGATGGTAAATTAGGCAAAACATCATCAACATATCGTTGACACACATACCTTAATGTTAGAAGAAGCCTTTCCTCAGCAGAAATTGAAGGACGCATCCTGGTGTTCTGCAAGGTGATTCCAGGGCGCAATATGTCCAGCAAAATATCAAAGGTGACAACACTCATGCGACAATAGGCAAAAAACTTGTCAGGATTCCTACGCAGTGTCCAATACAGGCGCTCAAAATGGCCTTTGCTGATCCTTCGCTTCACAAGGGGATGCACCCACATTCTTCTGCGGATTCTGTGAGAAACAACTACAGGGTATGGTTCCCCAAAAGTTCTGGATATCAGCCAATAGTACAGCACACGCTCAGTTGTATTAAAACGTAGTCTGTCACTCATATTTTTAACTTAGCAGCAACACAACAGGAGCCACTAAGAAGCCAAACACTCCACGGCAACGGTGGAGGGTAATAACAGTCAAACCACGCTTAAATATGGGTCTGGCTCATTATTCAAATTATTTGCAGGCCTCAAAAACGTTAAATGTCCATTTTGCTATGATGCCACTAAAAATCGGTAGTCGGTGGGTAATCGGATGTGAAACGTAAGCGTAAATGCGACAAAATCGCATCAACTACAAAAAATCGGATGCCAGTCGCATCAATGTTCATGAAATTTTTATCCGATTATTGACCGACTAAAACGGACCGATTTTTTAGACGTTGGGTGTGACTCCAGCCTTACTGGTGCACTCAGCACCAGACCCACCCAGTCCTCCACAAGCAGGCAGTGCTGCGGAAGATCAGACGGGGCCTGGCCAGAAGGTATGGAGTGCAGCGGACAACCAGACAAATCCGCAAGAAGCTGGCTGATCTGCGGTACAGATCCAGCGACCGCATTGCCAGCATCCGTGCACAGAGGCAGGCCCGTCGTGGTGAGTGGCATTAATTACAATGCAGTACTGCAATATATTGCACATCATATAGTGGAGCATTATATGGGGCTAATCATACAGTGGAACTTCAGAAATGGGGTCCACCATATACTGGAGCATCATATAGGGGTTCATTATTTATGTGCCTTCATATCGGGCCCTTTATATATGTAGCATCATATGGGGCCTACTCTGTATGGACCAATATATGGGGCTAATCATACAGTGGAACTTCAGAAATGGGGTCCATCATATACTGGAGCATCATATAGGGGTTCATTATTTATGTGCCTTCATATCGGGCCCTTTATATATGTAGCATCATATGGGGCCTACTCTGTATGGACCAATATATGAAGCTTTATATGCGAATAATAGCCATAATCAAGCAAGTTAGTAGAAAGATTATTCCACTCAATTTAAATATTTTTCAGCAGCACCACCATCTCCTTTGGCATCATCACCAGCAGCACCATCACCAGCAGCAACCCCTTCTCCTGCTGCTACCCCGCCTCCGGATATGTGGTCATCGACCTCTTCCCCCTCACAGGACTTCTCTTCAGCATCACTCCATGACACTGGTGCAGGGTCGCCTTCTGGTAATTTACGCACATAATATAACATTGTTAGGTCTTAATGTTCAAGGGCTGTCGTGTTATATGTATTTTTCTTTGTGTCCCTAGCTGGTGGTGCCACAGGTTCGGGCTGGGCAGTAAGTGCCTCATCGGGAGAAGCGCAGTCGCCGCAAATCCGTAAGTAAAACAGCACACATGTAACTTTACTTGATGTTGCCACAGAATTGCCTGGTTAACTTTTACCATTTACCTCCACAGAAATGATCACTGCCCAGGACCTGTTGGCCTCCCACCGGCGGATGAGGTCGGCAATGGCTGCGACCTTGGCAGCCATGGACGAGCATGGAGTGTTGCTGGAGCGGTTCATCCACCAGGGGGGCATGTAAATAGTTTTTTTTGTAAATAGTTTGTTTATTTGTTTTGTTTTGAATGTTATGTTTTTTTTGTTATGTTATATATATATAAATATATATATATATATATATATATTATTAAAAATATATACAGTTTAGACTTTATAACTGCAGCAGTGTCAACTTCTTTCCCAAAAAAAAAATAAAAAAAAAGTAAAAAAAAAGGTGACGCGCACCACATTGGTGGTACCAGGGCTATGGGGTACTCGGTACCGAGCCCATGGAAGTCTATGGGGAATGTCACTGGCAGCAGAGCTCGGTCCGTGGCCCTGGCGGTCATGCAATGGGGGAATATTTACAGGGGATTTTAGAATAATAGTTCGTGACGCCACCTGTGGTATCTGATCAAATTGACCAGCGCTGCTAGGTAGATCTTCTGAGGGGATGTTATGGGGCAGCTGGATGGTAAGTCTCCCACAGGCGAGACTGGTCCCTCAAAGACTATGGTGGTGATGCAGGGTGCAGATAAGAATTCAGTCACACACAATGCAGTCTCTTTCCATACCTTTACTTGTAGATATTGCAGGTATGTCCCGGGAAGCTGGTCGGGGTGGAGAATGCACATTCAGGAAAACTGTTGAGCAGGTTAGAGGCCTCCTTTCTCCTTGTAATGTGTGTGAGTACAAACTTGCATAAAGTCAAGTGCAACTCTTTCAATAGCAACTACGCCCGGCCAACATTGTGGTGGAGTCTTCTATGTCTCTGATTATCAGATGTTGAGAGAACTAAGTCCTTACTTTTGCCGTGCACTGGCTCAAAGTCCCTGTTCTCCCTGACTCCGGTTACGTATCAGCGCTTAGGGCTACCTTCTGCGACTTGAAGTCCAGAAAGGCCTCCGGTTTTCCTATTACTAGACATGAAGTACTAGCAATGCTTCGGACCCCGGTGTCCGGTTTAACTGAGTGAGGGTGATTTGTCCCCTTTGTCACTCTTACTTCTCCACTCGCCCTTCGCCCTGCTCTCGCCCTTAACATAAGCACGTGTAGCAATGGTGTCAAGGTCAGCTTTCCTTCGGTGCTCACTGACCTGTTCTCAGTTGACTCAATGCTATAACTGCTGTAATTCCTTTCCTTCTTTCCTTCACAGATCTCTGTCCAGAGCAGCTCACAGGACGCTTCGTCAGACTGTATTTACGCTGTAGCTCTGAGAGTCACTTTCCACTTTCTTAGGAACACAGGCAGCTTGTTCTGAGTAGCAGGTTAAGGTGTAGCTCTGACTAGGCTAGGATGATTCACTTCACCCGTACTAGCCTCCACTTTAAACATGAACTACACAAGCTCTGTCAGGATTCAGTCTTCTCTCCTCTCCCTCCGTCTGTCTCTGACTGAAACAGAAACTAAACTGAACTGAACTTGGATGGGATGACTCACTCCTGAGCCACCCTAAGCTTGACTGACTAACTACTGCTACGTCACACTACTTAAATAGTCTAATATGCCTCTAGTGGCAATGCTGAGAAGTGTGCGTGAATGAATATCAGGCTTTACAGTTACCTTCTTGTGCATTTTCCAGGAGACATGTGTGCCTTGCGCAGCGGGGCCACACATCCCCCCCTAGTTAAACTCAGCACTCCCGGGCTGAAATAGAAAAGAAAAACATTTTTGTTTTGCATATAACATCAACATAATAACTCATCCCTTGCGGGAGGTAAAGACTCTTAAACGTTACAATTTGTACATAGGTCAGTAGAAAATTATCAAAATACTTTTCAATAAATACATAGTATAAGACAAGATTCTTGTGGAGGACCCGCACCAAAAACCTCCCACGTGGGTCCTGGGTGGGCTGCAGGACTTCATTGCTGCAGACCTCACTCTAGGCCACACCATACGGGTTTTTCTTCAGAGGTAGGTACATATGGCTTTATGTAAAACCAAGATGGGGCACCGAAGTGCGAACTATTTACATTTAAAGTTTTTGGGCTGGCAAAGTCCACAGCCACGCAGTCCTTTGCATGATAAAACACTTTTCAAGTAAAATCACATTTCAATCAACTTTTACTTTAACTCTTTACCCAGCCGGATATTCTACTTTAAATAAGCAAACATACTATGTAAACATTTATCAATAGTAAAGTGCAAATTTTTTCTCAATAAACTTCTTCAACTTTATACATGTTCAGGTGCAGTAAACCCCTGTCTGGGTCCTACTGGTTTTCTTCTTTCTTGCTTGTGACTATTACTTTTTCCATTCCTGGGGCCAGAAGTATACAATGACCTCGGGAACCCATCACCAGAAGATCATGTCCTGCGATGTACGTTTGTGTAGCGACATCTTTTGGTTGAACTGGGGACCCAACGGGTGTCTCCCTGTAGTAGAACGCAGGTTGCGTTGCTGAGGTAGTCGCAGATTGTGATGCTGAAATAGTCGCAGGTTGCGTTGCAGAGCAAGACCTGGGTGTAGAGGAGTACGCAGGGGGTGATGCTGGTGCACGGCCTGGTGCGGACGCCAAAGATGATGCTGCTGGGACTTGCGATTCCGAGTAGGACGCAGGTGCGCGCAGTGGCTCAGTTGGGAACGCACTAACCTGCTGCTGTCGCTGCTCCCAGTCGTTTTCTATCGCTGACAGTTGGGTCTCCTCCGGTGTCCCTACCGGGGAACTGCATTCTGCTGCGGCCTCCAGGCCTGGCTGGCACTCCGGAACGGGCAGGGCCTCCTCAGCCTCCTTCTCTTCCACCGCTCCATCGGTGGGGTCAGGTACAGCTCTTTTGGGGCCGGCCTCCGGTTTTCCTTCAGCCTTCTGCAGCGGTGACGCAGGAAGTTCAGGTAATAGCGTTGCTCCTGTAGGAGAGAGCACTGCGTCCCACAGCAGCCGCTGTGTCTGGGTACGCCAGCGTCTCTTGGTTTCCTCCATGTCTGCATGGCGCTGGATCAATCTTCTGAGCGCCGCATTCTCCTCCTTTAACTCCA
Source organism: Oophaga sylvatica (assembly GCA_033576555.1). Taxonomy (NCBI): domain Eukaryota; kingdom Metazoa; phylum Chordata; class Amphibia; order Anura; family Dendrobatidae; genus Oophaga; species Oophaga sylvatica. Next base: position 521,535,646 of record JARQOD010000004.1, on the reverse strand, counting down.
GCATGGTTTGTTGAAGGTCCCGGACTAGGGATGGCTCCGGTTCAAGCAACAGCTTTACTGGGGAACAGGGCCTGCGCTCCACCGCTCCCCCACACAGCTGCTCTTGTCCTTCTGCCATCTCTCTCCAGGCCAGACTGAGTTTCCCATCAGGAACAATCTGGTCTCCTCCGTGGAGGCGGGATTTGCGCTTCCTCTTTTTTGCATAGAAGATTAAGAGGAGGCGGATCTCCCTTGCAGTGGGATAGGATCTCACATTATAGTAGCATTTTGAGAGGGCGGCCATAACTTTCGCGCCACAGGGGGAGTTACACGCCCATGAATGCACGCCCACCTTCTTCACCAGCGCCTCAGGGCGCGAATATGGCGGCAAAATGGTGGAAAATGGCGCCAAAAATCACAAAAACGCTACACAGTCTTTTTGCACAAAACAGTTCAATAGGCACACAGGACTCACATCCAGTAAGCTTCGTATCCTGTTCGTGACGCCAAGGATGACGCGCACCACATTGGTGGTACCAGGGCTATGGGGTACTCGGAACCGAGCCCATGGAAGTCTATGGGGAATGTCACTGGCAGCAGAGCTCGGTCCGTGGCCCTGGCGGTCATGCAATGGGGGAATATTTACAGGGGATTTTAGAATAATAGTTTGTGACGCCACCTGTGGTATCTGATCAAATTGACCAGCGCTGCTAGGTAGATCTTCTGAGGGGATGTTATGGGGCAGCTGGATGGTAAGTCTCCCACAGGCGAGACTGGTCCCTCAAAGTCTATGGTGGTGATGCAGGGTGCAGATAAGAATTCAGTCACACACAATGCAGTCTCTTTCCATACCTTTACTTGTAGATATTGCAGGTATGTCCCGGGAAGCTGGTCGGGGTGGAGAATGCACATTCAGGAAAACTGTTGAGCAGGTTAGAGGCCTCCTTTCTCCTTGTAATGTGTGTGAGTACAAACTTGCATAAAGTCAAGTGCAACTCTTTCAATAGCAACTACGCCCGGCCAACATTGTGGTGGAGTCTTCTATGTCTCTGATTATCAGATGTTGAGAGAACTAAGTCCTTACTTTTGCCGTGCACTGGCTCAAAGTCCCTGTTCTCCCTGACTCCGGTTACGTAACAGCGCTTAGGGCTACCTTCTGCGACTTGAAGTCCAGAAAGGCCTCCAGTTTTCCTATTACTAGACGTGAAGTACTAGCAATGCTTCGGACCCGGTGTCCGGTTTAACTGAGTGAGGGTGATTTGTCCCCTTTGTCACTCTTACTTCTCCACTCGCCCTTCGCCCTGCTCTCGCCCTTAACATAAGCAGTGTAGCAATGGTGTCAAGGTCAGCTTTCCTTCGGTGCTCACTGACCTGTTCTCAGTTGACTCGATGCTATAACTGCTGTAATTCCTTTCCTTCTTTCCTTCACAGATCTCTGTCCAGAGCAGCTCACAGGACGCTTCGTCAGACTGTATTTATGCTGTAGCTCTGAGAGTCACTTTCCACTTTCTTAGGAACACAGGCAGCTTGTTCTGAGTAGCAGGTTAAGGTGTAGCTCTGACTAGGCTAGGATGATTCACTTCACCCGTACTAGCCTCCACTTTAAACATGAACTACACAAGCTCTGTCAGGATTCAGTCTTCTCTCCTCTCCCTCCGTCTGTCTCTGACTGAAACAGAAACTAAACTGAACTGAACTTGGATGGGATGACTCACTCCTGAGCCACCCTAAGCTTGACTGACTAACTACTGCTACGTCACACTACTTAAATAGTCTAATATGCCTCTAGTGGCAATGCTGAGAAGTGTGCGTGAATGAATATCAGGCTTTACAGTTACCTTCTTGTGCATTTTCCAGGAGACATGTGTGCCTTGCGCAGCGGGGCCACACAAAGGTACATATTAGAAACACACCCATTATATATGGGCATCTTAAGCTAGAGTACCGCCCTTATGGCGGACCTGACCTACCCTCAACCCATCCTATTTGTTTAAATGTAAAAAATAAATTAATGTTTCATCACTCACACCCATTATAGCTATGCATCTATATAGATGCACCCCCTCCCTCCCACCAGAGCTATGATAGCAGACAATAGACCAAGCCCATTACCCCACCAAGTTGTTCTGCCACCTTCATTCATGATAGACGACAGCAAGTTTTAATACAAAAAATTTTATTACAAAACATCAACATCAACAAAAATAAATCAAAGGAAAACGCCACTACAAATCATGATACTGGGATTCCTCATTGAAATTACGTGGCCTGGGCGTTGATGACATCGGTGGCCAAAATGATTGGGAAAACCCAGGGTACTGAGGGGGTGGGGTGGGGGGAATGACAGGTTTTGTGGAGGACAAATCCTCCGCACAGGTGTGTTCCTGTGTGGATCGGGCACTTGTGGCCATGACTGGTCCCGATCCACCGCACTCTGGATTTTAGAAGACTCGTCCAGCTGTCCTTGTGCCGCTTTACTGAGTGCTTCAAAGATGAGTCGTTCCGCATGGAGCCTCTGTCTTGGATCAAGCTTTCCGAGTCTATCCGCGGTAAAAGTTGCGAAAGTGTCTGTGCATTTTTGATTCTGATTAATTAAAATATTATTTGCCAACGCCAACAGGTCTGGGGATGGCTGGCCGTCCGCCTTTCTTTTTCGACTCTGTCTACGCAGTGCTGGAGAGGCCGCAGACTGTTGACTACTCCCCTCAGACGGCTCCTCTATACGTGCTGTAGACAGGTCTTCCTCATTTGGTGTTGGCCCCATTTCCTCTCTATGGTGCTGTAGAAAAATAGAAAAGAAAATAACGGTTAAAGCAAAACCAAAATAAAAATTTTACAGCATGCAGAAAGGAAATACATTAGTTAGCATTGTGGCATTGGATTTATCATGACCGGCACGGGTTAACTAAACGTACATAATGAGAACGGAGTAAGGCAAAAAAAAAAAAAAAGAAGAGCAGTGTACTTATCTGAACTGGAAGGGAAAACTTTTGCAAACTGCAGAATTAAACAGGTAAAACCTTAGTTACTGTTTTTCTATGTAACTATGGCACATAAATACAAATGTAAATTGCTATATTCAGGGAAGCAAAGAAGGTACTTACATCTCCATCCGCAGAGACAGGACCATTATGGATGGCCTTGTCCGGTCCCAGGGTCTGACGCACCGATGTCACGGTTTCCCTGTGTAGCTCCTGGTCACGGGTGAAGCCTAGTAAATCAAAGTACCACAAGGAGGGCACATACACCTCATCCGTGCTGGCACCTGATTTACTAGACTTCTCTACCTTGTTTAGCTCCTTCTTGTACACGGTGCGTAGACCCTGTTTTTTTTTCCTGACAAGGCTCTCATCCACCTTCTCTGTCGGGTTATGATGTTTGAAGAGGACAATGATCTTCTCATACGCCTCTCTTTTTTTGTTCCTGTTGCTGTATTCAGGGGATTTGATTTTCCACAGGCAAGGCAGAGACCTATAGAGCTCGATGAGCTCCCGAACGAACTCTTCACTATTGAAAGACATCTGAAATAAAGAAAAGCAAACAGTGAGCATACATGGAAAATTTGAAAAAATATTAAAACTTTAAACTAACATTTGAGTTATTATAGTTAGAAGCCATGCACTCCCTCCATCCCAGCAGAGCAATGATAGCAGACAATAGACAATAGGTAGGTGTCCTATAACCATTTAAAATTAGGTGAAATGGAAAGATATTTGAGATCCCACCCGAGACCCCCTAAAATGGCTGCCGGCGAAAAAGCACATGTGCACCGGTAGAAGCCATGCCCTCCCTCCATCCCAGCAGAGCAATGATAGCAGACAATAGACAATAGGTAGGTGTCCTATAACAATTTAAAATTAGGTGAAATGGAAAGATATTTGAGATCCCACCCGAGACCCCCTAAAATGGCTGCCGGCGAAAAAGCACATGTGCACCGGTAGAAGCCATGCCCTCCCTCCATCCCAGCAGAGCAATGATAGCAGACAATAGACAATAGGTAGGTGTCCCTATAACAATTTAAAATTAGGTGAAATGGAAAGATATTTGAGATCCCACCCGAGACCCCCTAAAATGGCTGCCGGCGAAAAAGCACATGTGCACCGGTAGAAGCCATGCCCTCCCTCCATCCCAGCAGAGCAATGATAGCAGACAATAGACAATAGGTAGGTGTCCCTATAACAATTTAAAATTAGGTGAAATGGAAAGATATTTGAGATCCCACCCGAGACCCCCTAAAATGGCTGCCGGCAAAAAAGCACATGTGCACCGGTAGAAGCCATGCCCTCCCTCCATCCCAGCAGAGCAATGATAGCAGACAATAGACAATAGGTAGGTGTCCCTATAACAATTTAAAATTAGGTGAAATGGAAAGATATTTGAGATCCCACCCGAGACCCCCTAAAATGGCTGCCGGCGAAAAAGCACATGTGCACCGGTAGAAGCCATGCCCTCTCTCCATCCCAGCAGAGCAATGATAGCAGACAATAGACAATAGGTAGGTGTCCCTATAACAATTTAAAATTAGGTGAAATGGAAAGATATTTGAGATCCCACCCGAGACCCCCTAAAATGGCTGCCAGCGAAAAAGCACATGTGCACCGGTAGAAGCCATGCCCTCCCTCCATCCCAGCAGAGCAATGATAGCAGACAATAGACAATAGGTAGGTGTCCCTATAACAATTTAAAATTAGGTGAAATGGAAAGATATTTGAGATTCCACCCGAGACCCCCTAAAATGGCTGCCGGCGAAAAAGCACATGTGCACCGGTAGAAGCCATGCCCTCTCTCCATCCCAGCAGAGCAATGATAGCAGACAATAGACAATAGGTAGGTGCCCTATAACAATTTAAAATTAGGTGAAATGGAAAGATATTTGAGATCCCACCCGAGACCCCCTAAAATGGCTGCCGGCGAAAAAGCACATGTGCACCGGTAGAAGCCATGCCCTCCTCCATCCCAGCAGAGCAATGATAGCAGACAATAGACAATAGGTAGGTGTCCCTATAACAATTTAAAATTAGGTGAAATGGAAAGATATTTGAGATCCCACCCGAGACCCCCTAAAATGGCTGCCGGCAAAAAAGCACATGTGCACCGGTAGAAGCCATGCCCTCCCTCCATCCCAGCAGAGCAATGATAGCAGACAATAGACAATAGGTAGGTGTCCCTATAACAATTTAAAATTAGGTGAAATGGAAAGATATTTGAGATCCCACCCGAGACCCCCTAAAATGGCTGCCGGCGAAAAAGCACATGTGCACCGGTAGAAGCCATGCCCTCCCTCCATCCCAGCAGAGCAATGATAGCAGACAATAGACAATAGGTAGGTGTCCCTATAACAATTTAAAATTAGGTGAAATGGAAAGATATTTGAGATCCCACCCGAGACCCCCTAAAATGGCTGCCGGCGAAAAAGCACATGTGCACCGGTAGAAGACATGCCCTCTCTCCATCCCAGCAGAGCAATGATAGCAGACAATAGACAATAGGTAGGTGTCCCTATAACAATTTAAAATTAGGTGAAATGGAAAGATATTTGAGATCCCACCCGAGACCCCCTAAAATGGCTGCCGGCGAAAAAGCACATGTGCACCGGTAGAAGACATGCCCTCTCTCCATCCCAGCAGAGCAATGATAGCAGACAATAGACAATAGGTAGGTGTCCCTATAACAATTTAAAATTAGGTGAAATGGAAAGATATTTGAGATCCCACCCGAGACCCCCTAAAATGGCTGCCGGCGAAAAAGCACATGTGCACCGGTAGAAGCCATGCCCTCCCTCCATCCCAGCAGAGCAATGATAGCAGACAATAGACAATAGGTAGGTGTCCCTATAACAATTTAAAATTAGGTGAAATGGAAAGATATTTGAGATCTCACCCGAGACCCCGATAAAAAGCAATAGGAATCACATTTGAGACCCGAAAATACAATGCACAGCACTGTAATGCTACCAATAATTGGTAATGACATTAAAAGTAAATTAAAGAACCTCAGATAAACCTACCGTGCACAAAAATGGCTGTCAAAAGTAGCTGGAAAAAAGCTGTATTGGGTATTCGGAGTCGCAGCCGAGAACGCACCAGAGATCCAGAAAAAAAAAGGTCGCAAGCAGAAAAAAACCACGCTACTGTGCGCTGAAAAAAAAGCAGGACTCAAGCAGGAGCAAACCACAAGTGCTGCGAGAATGCCAGGGGCAATGAACAAGAGCGCAGCTACGTTGCATTTTATACAGTCGAGATCAATGGGCGGTAGCGCCGCCAATGGGAACGCAGTAGTGAGCACCAATCGGAGATGAGGGGGCGCGGAAAAGGCGACGCTATGGCACGCCTGCGTGCCTACAACGTCACTCTGTACAGCCCACATCGAGCGCCGTGTCGTGTAGTGTGACACGGTTTTCAACGACCGCCGACGTCGTCACGAAGATCGCTATGATCATCCGCGTCGTTACGGCATCGCTGGGAAAGTCGGTGTGTTTGACATCTCACCAGCGATCACGCAGCGACGCAACAACGATCCTTATCAGGTCGCATCGTCGTCGTGATCGTTGCGGGATCGTTATGTGAGACCCAGCCTTTAGGTGATGATGGACTGTTGGCTATCAACATGTCCGATCCTTTGTCCTGGCAGGAGATAAGCATCTGTCAAAGTGGATGGGATTCAGGTTGTCTCTCTACCTCCGTTTAAATTATTTTATCAGTTTCCATTTATTTCATTGATCATTGCCCCTTTTTCTTTTACTTTTACAGATGGCCTATTATACTCTTGGTGCAAATATCAAATGCTGAGCATAAAACATTTGTTCTCTATAACAAACATCTTCCAGTGTAAATTTTTTTTTATATTTTACTCTACTGCTTTTTAATATACATATTTCAGTTTCAATGTTGACCCATGGGCCAAGAGTTGCCTGGACTCTACAGCCATAAACTGCCTCCAATATGTATGATTTTTATTATGTAGTAATGAAATTCTGTATTAGTCCCGCACCTCACCACAGCACATGTACAGAAACCCAAACAAAGCTTCGTTATCTGAGGACAGCAGCCACACTTAATTAGCTCCTTCTAGTTCTTAGAAATCATCTTACTGCTGGAGAACATTCCTCACTTTACAGAATAACCCAAAAATGTCACATGTTTTGCCTGGTGAGATCCCTGGGTAATAAATCTGAAGTACATAGCAGCTGTACAAAAAACGTGATATGATGGATAGATAAATACAGTGCCTTGAAAAAGTATTCATACTCCATGACCTTTCCCAACATTTTTCACATTACACCCTCAAACTTAAATGGTCTTTTATGTGATATACATAATTTAACTTTAATTTTATAATTTATTTATTCATAATTTATATATGGTACATACATTTTATTGGGATTTTATGTGATATACCAACACAAAGTAGCCGGTATTTGTAAGGTGTAAAAGAAATGATGCATGGCTTTCTAATTATTTTAAAAATATAAATCTGAAAATGTGCCGTGCATTTGTATTCAGCCCCCTGTAGTCTGATACCCCTAAATAAAATCCGGAGTGACCAATTGCCCCCAGAAGTCACATAATTAGTAGATTGAGTGCACCTGTGTGCAATTTATTATCAGTATAACTACTGCTGTTCAGTGTAGGCCTCAGAGGTTTGTTTGAGAACATTAGGGCTCCAGCAGCATCATGAAAAGCAAAGAATACACCAGACAGGTCAGGGATTATGTTTTGGAGAAGAGTAAAGCACAATTAAGTTATAAAAAATAATAGCCCAAGCGCTGAACATCTCACCGAGAATTGTTCAATCCATTATCTAAAAATGGAACTGCTCTAGATGGACGTGCTTTAGATGGACGTGCTCTGGTCATATGAGACCAAAGTAGGACTTTATGGGCTAAATGCAAAATGCTACATGTGGCTGAAAACAAACACTACAGTACACATCACCTTGAAAACACCATCCCCACAGTAAAACATGCTGGTGGCAGCATCATGCTGTGAAGAGGCTTTTTTTCAGCAGGGACATGTAAGCTAATCAGAATTGATGGGAAAATGGATGGAGATAAATACAAGGCAATACTGGAAGAAAATCTATTAGAGGCTGCAAAATACTTCCAGCAGGAAAACAACCCTAAACATATTGCCACAGCTACAATGGATTGTTTGGTCAAAGCATATTCATGTGTGTGAACAGCCTAGTCACAGTCCTAACCTAAATCCCATTGAGAATCTGTGACCAGACTTGTAAATTGCTGATCACAGACATCTCCATTCAATCTCACTGAGCGAGAGAGAAGAATGGGCAAAAATGTTACCTCTAGATGTGGAAAGCTGGTAGAGACAGACCCCAAAAGACTTGTCGTAGTAATTGCGGAGAAAAGTGGTCCTACAAAGTATTGACTCGAGGGAGATGAATACAAATGCACGTCACAATTTTTAGATGTATGTTTGTAAAATATTTAAAAAACCATATATCATTTCCTTTACACTTCACAAATACTTGCTACTTTGTGTTGGTATAGCACATAAAATCCAAATAAAATTTTTTTAGGTTTGTGAGTGTAATGTGAAAAAATGTGAAAAGTTCACGGGGAATGAATACTTTTTCAAGGCACTGTAAATAGATAGATGATTGATAGATAAATAAATATGTGAATATATATATTACTGTACAAATAGCATTAACCCCATCCCTTTACAGACAATTTTTGTTTTTGCGCTCCCTGCCTTCTTCCAAGAGCCATAACGTTTTTATTTTTCTGTCCAAATATCTGTACAGTGGCGAGTTGTAGTTTTGAGTTACAACATGTAATTTACTGTCCAATGCACTGAAAAGCAAGAACTATTTCTAAGTCTGGTGAAATTGAGAAAAAGAAGTGAAGACGCACCATTTGACTTTTTGAAATTAGCTGGAATTGAAAGCGGACACCATGTCGCGTTTGGAGAGCCCCTGATGTGCATAAACAGTGGAAACCACCCAAAAGTGACTCCATTTTAGAAACTAAACCCTCAAGGAATTTATCTAGATAGGTGATGAGCACCTTAGACCCCAGATGGTTCACAGAATTTTAAAATGGAAGGAGCGCCATTTGACTTTTGGAGTGCAAAATTGGCTGGAATATATAGCTGAATCCATGTCGCGTTTGCAGAGTCGCTGATGTACCTAAACAGTGGAAACACCCCATAAGTCTGTGAGCTCTGGTAACCCGGATGTCGTCATGACGACATTGCGTTACCATGTGAGCGATCGGGACCCCGCGTCATGCCGCGGGGTCTCCGATCCAAAGGCAGAGGGGCTGTCAGAGCTGACAGCCCCTCTGCCTGCTCTGGAACACTGCGATCTTGTTTGATCGCAGTGTTCCAGGGGTTAAAGTGCTGGGAGCGGTCCGTCACCGCTCCTGGCACTTAGTGCCGGGTCATAAAACAGTCTTATATTCACAAAATTTTAAAGGCAATAATTATCTCTACATAAGCATAAAGCCACAACACATCCCAAAAGAAATTTTTTAGGGAAAAGAAAATCCATTGCAAAGAGTAATAAAATGTAACAAATTTTTATTCCATAATTATTTAAAAATGATAAAAATTCAATACAGGGAACTAAAAAAGTAAACACAAAAAAAAAATGAGTATATCCTATCTAGGAATCACATAACAAGCACATATTATAATATCCATGTAACACCATAAAGAGGCGCAAATCAAATAATAACTGCTGCAATCAGCAAATAACAACTAGTTAAAAAGCCTTGCATATAAAGTGCATGTGCATAACCTCATCATAACGCTGAGATAATAGTAAAGTGCATATGCATAGACCTCTTCATAGAGCTATAAGACATAATAGTTGCAAAAAAAGCACAGCAGTATAGTGATCACGGATTATGAAAGTACATTTCTCATAACTGAAAGATATACAGTACTTACAAAATGAGAGAGTGCTTGAAACAAAAGTAGCGTTTCACAACCCCGAGAGGATGCTGTTTCGCAAAAGTGCTTTCTCAACAGGGGTGCCCTATTGAGAAAGCACTTTTGCGAAACGGCGTCGTCCCGAGGATGGGAAACGCGGCTTGTTTTTTGTTGAACAAGATGACGTTTTCAGCAATACCATTTTTATTTATATTCATCTTTTTGATTACTTTTTATTCCACTGTTTTTGTTCTTGATTATTTTTTGCAATATTTTTTCCAATCTTCTTAACTTTTTTTACTTTTTTATTTAGTCTATCTTTTGGACATTAACTTTTATTATTCTAATCACCCATCTCATGCATTGCAGTTTATAAGACCTGTGATATTACACAGGCAGATTTCCGGTTAGACCTTGACTATGGCTGGGTGTAACAGACCACCATACCTGACACACCAGAAGGTCATTGTTTGACCTCTGGGTGCCATGACAACTATTGGCTTCCTGTGATTTTGTCATAGGAGTGCCGATGGGGGGGGGTGAGAGAGGGAGGCCCGTCCTCTCATAACCTTCCAAATGTTGTGATCACTCTCGATCACCTGTTAGCTGCGCCGAGCTACTGTGGTGATCGTGTGGGAGGTGCTGATATTTCAGAACCTCCTGCACGATCATGCTGTGATTGGTCAGTCAGATTGACTGACTGATCACAGAAACCTGAGTGTGGGGACCGTGAAAATGGGTCCCCGCACCTCTTCCCCTTCCACATACAGGTCCTTCTCAAAAAATTAGCATATAGTGCTAAATTTCATTATTTTCCATAATGTAATGATTACAATTAAACTTTCATATATTTTAGATTTATTACACACCAAATGAAATTTGTCAGGTTTTTTATTGTTTTAATACTGATGATTTTGGCATACAACTCCTGATAACCCAAAAAACCTGTCTCAAAAAATTAGCATATCAAGAAAAGGTTCTCTAAACGACCTATTACCCTAATCTTCTGAATCAACTAATTAACTCTAAACACATGCAAAAGATTCCTGAGGCTTTTAAAAACTCCCTGCCTGGTTCATTACTCAAAACCCCCATCATGGGTAAGACTAGCGACCTGACTGATGTCAAGACATGACACCTCAAGCAAGAGGGTAAGACCAGAAAGAAATTTCTCAACAAATAGGCTGTTCCCAGAGTGCTGTATCAAGGCACCTCAATGGGAAGTCTGTTGGAAGGAAACAATGTGGCAGAAAACGCTGTACAACGAGAAGAGGTGACCGGACCCTGAGGAAGATTGTGGAGAAGGACCGATTCCAGACCTTGGGGGACCTGAGGAAGCAGTGGACTGAGTCTGGTGTAGAAACATCCAGAGCCACCGTGCACAGGCGTGTGCAGGAAATGGGCTACAGGTGCCGCATTCCCCAGGTAAAGCCACTTTTGAACCATAAACAGCGGCAGAAGCGCCTGACCTGGGCTACAGAGAAGCAGCACTGGACTGTTGCTAAGTGGTCCCAAGTATTTTTTTTGATGAAAGCAAATTTTGCATGTCATTCGGAAATCAAGGTGCCAGAGTCTGGAGGAAGACTGGGGAGAAGGAAATGCCAAAATGCCTGAAGTCCAGTGTCAAGTACCCACAGTCAGTGATGGTGTGGGGTGCCATGTCAGCTGCTGGTGTTGGTCCACTGTGTTTCATCAAGGGCAGGGTCAATGCAGCTAGCTATCAGGAGATTTTGGAGCACTTCATGCTTCCATCGGCTGAAATGCTTTATGGAGATGAAGATTTCATTTTTCAGCATGACCTGGCACCTGCTCACAGTGCCAAAACCACTGGTAAATGGTTTACTGACCATGGTATTACTGTGCTCAATTGGCCTGCCAACTCTCCTGACCTGAACCCCATAGAGAATCTGTGGGATATTGTGAAGAGAAAGTTGAGAGACGCAAGACCCAACACTCTGGATGAGCTTAAGGCCGCTATCAAAGCATCCTGGGCCTCCATAACACCTCAGCAGTGTCACAGGCTGATTGCCTCCATGCCACGCCGCATTGAAGCAGTCATTTCTGCAAAAGGATTCCCGACCAAGTATTGAGTGCATAACTGAACATTATTATTTGATGGTTTTTTTGTTTGTTTTTAAAAAACACTTTTATATGTTTGGAGGTTGAAATATGTTAATTTTTTGAGACAGGATTTTTGGGTTATCAGGAGTTGTATGCCAAAATCATCATTATTAAAACAATAAAAGACCTGACAAATTTCAGTTGGTGTGTAATGAATCTAAAATATATGAAAGTTTAATTGTAATCATTACATTATGGAAAATAATGAAATTTAGCACTATATGCTAATTTTTTGAGAAGGACCTGTAGATATCAATGACAGCTGTCGGCATGGAATTGTCACCTTCATTTTTTTAATTTCTTTATTTTCAATTATGGAAAAGTGAGGTGATTTGACCCGAATTTATAATCTTTACTCCATTTCATCTAACTCCCCTGCCAGACCTATCAATCACCATAAACAACTTCACACTTTCTCCTGTGCCGGACATTTGCTGCCTCGGTTTAACTCTTGACTGTGCCTTGTCCTTCAAACCGCACATTTATGCCCTTACCTCTGTCTGCCGCCAGCTCCAAAATGCATGCCCTCTTCATCTCCAGCCTATAAGATTATCTCAAACCAAAGTGCAATAAAGTAAAACTTGGCACTCAACTAAATGAAGACATCCAGGTTGATTTTTAATGCAGTCTTTCCAGTATAACAAAAAAAAACGTTTCTGTCCCACTCAGACCTTCATCAGTCTGTTTACAATACGGAACAAAAAAAGAGGATTCTCCATAGAAAAATAAATAAAAATTGAAACAATCGTCAAACAACTTAAATAATGAAAAAGACAAAATACTATAAGGATAATGGGGATAAGGACAAAGGTACCTACCCGACTGCTGCAGGAAAGAGGATATAGTTGTAGGGACGTAATTGCATTTGCAAAATGTCTGAAAATGGAAATAACATAGTGAATTCTAAATGTATGAGAGACCCCCTGATTATATAGAAGGTAGAATGAAATATTAAATAATCAGGAAACTGTTAGGAAATGTTTATATCAATATTGTGTCCTAAAATATTATTTGCATCATTTATCCATCCGTCTGTCCATCCATCCATTAGTGCAACTATCAATCCATCCATGCGTCATCTATCTGTGCGTTCCTCCATCCATCCAACCATCCATCCATCCATGCGTCTGTCCATCCCTCTATTCATCCATCCATCCACGTGTCCATCCGTCCAAGCTTCCATCCATCCATGCGTCCAACCATCCATGCATCTGCCAATCCTTCCATCCATCATCCATACATCCATGCATGTGTCCCTCATTCCATCCATATGTACGTCCATCCATCCATCCATCCATCCATGCGCACGTCCCTCCATCCATCCATGTGTCCATCTTACCTGGCCACATTTTAACGGTCGCCATAGTGGATCAAACCTCTTTTCATTCCTACAGACAGCGACCACTCCGCACACAAAGATCCTCACAATAAAGGGTTAACAACTACATGATATAAGGGCAGATATGACAGCAGACCCCCTCATGGCTGCGGACCACCCTGTTCTGTGATAAGAAGCCTCCAGATACAGAAGACAACTGTCATTATTAACTCAGCTGGAAACATCGCAAAGAGAAACGGCACCTGATCCGGTGCAATAAATGCCGCCATATGCTGCACAGTGCACACCATACATCGCAGAAGTACATGATGGGCGGATAAAGCGGCTCTGCCAGAGACTCACCATTCCTCCCAGGCTCCTGGGACTCCCTGTGTGTCCCTGATACGTTCACGCTTGACCAACTGCTGAAACCAGGGGCAGGAGAGCAGAGCGCGCTCTCTCCACCCACAAAGAACGTCCTGACGCGTCAACGTCATCTCGTTCGTAACCCCTGCTATGTGCGTCGCAAGCACTGACTGCTGCCTGAGCGCACGCACCTGTAAAACCGCCGTGCCCGCAGATTTAAAAGGAAAAATGGGCTGGTGGCCGAATCAGCGGGCGAGCGGCCGAATGAGCAGGCGCTGCCAGCCACCGCCCACAATGAGAAACACATCGCGGCCCAGTGGGAAAATGCCCGGTTTGGCAGATTATCAATCCGGGCCTGCATCAAACGCAGTAATAATGACAATCAAGTAAGATACAGTGGGTTCGGAAAGTATTCAGACCCCTTTAAATTTTTCACTCTTTGTTTCATTGCAGCCATTTGGTAAATTCATAAAAGTTCATTTTTTCTCATTAATGTGCACTCTGCGCCCCATCTTGACTGATAAAAAACAGAAATGTAGAAATTTTTGCAAATTTATTAAAGAAATACTGAAGTATCACATGGTCATAAGTATTCAGACCCTTTGCTCAGACACTCATATTTACGTCACATGCTGTCCGTTTCCTTGTGATCCTCCTTGAGATGGTTCTACTCCTTCATTGGAGTCAGCTGTGTTTCATTAAACTGTAGGACTTGATTTGTAAAGGCGCACACCTGTCTATATAAGACCTCACAGCTCACAGTGCATGTCAGACCAAATGAAAATCATGAGGTCAAAGGAACTGGCCAAGGAGCTCAGAGACAGAATTGTGGCAAGGCACAGATATGGCCAAGGTTACAAAAGAATTTCTGCAGTACTCAAGGTTCCTAAGAGCCCAGTGGCCTCCATAATCCTTAAATGGAAGAAATTTGGGACCACCAGAAGTTCTAGATCTGGCCGTCCAGCCAAACTGAGCAACTGAGGGAGAAGAGCCTTGGTGAGAGACGTAAAGAAGAACCCAAGATCACTGTGACTGAGCTCCACAGATGCAGTAAGAAGATGGGAGAAAGTTCCACAAAGTCAACAGACTGGACCAAGGGAATGCAGTGGACGTGGTGTACACGGACTTCTCAAAAGCTTTTGATACAGTGCCACACAAAAGATTGATACATAAAATGAGAACAATGGGGATAGGGGAAAATATGTGTAAGTGGGTTAAGAACTGGCTCAGGGATAGGAAACAAAGGGTGGTTATTAATGGAGCACACTCGGACTGGGTTACAGTTAGCAGTGGGGTACCGCAGGGGGCAGTATTGGTTACCACAGGGGTCAGTATTGGGGCCGCTTCTCTTTAACATATTTATTAATGTCCTTGTAGGGGGCATACAGACTAGTATTTCAATATTTGCAGATGACACTAAACTCTGCAGGGTAATAAATACAAAGGAGGACAATTTTATATTACAGGAGGATTTATGTAAACTAGAAGCTTGGGCTGATAAATGGCAAATGAGCTTTAATGGGGATAAATGTAAGGTCATACACTTGGGTAGCACAAACAAGATGTATAATTATGTGCTTAATTGTAAAACACTGGGCAAAACTGTCACTGAAAAAGACCTGGGTGTATGGGTGGGCGACAAACTCACATTTAGTGGCCAGTGTCAGGCAGCTGCTGCCAAGGCAAATAAAATAATGGGATGCATTAGACGAGGCATAGATGCTCATGAGGAGAACATAATTTTACCTCTATACAAGTCACTGGTGCGACCACACTTAGAATACTGTGTGCAGTTCTGGTCTCCGGTGTATAAGAAAGACATAGCTGAACTGGAGCGGGTGCAGAGAAGAGCGACCAAGGTTATTAGAGAACTGGGGGGTCTGCAATACCAAGACAGGTTATTACACTTGTGGTTATTTAGTTTGGAGAAACGAAGGCTTAGGGGTGATGTTATTACAATGTATAAATATATGAGGGGACAGTACAAAGACCTTTCTAATGATCTTTTTACTCTTAGACCTGTGACGGGGACAAGGGGGCATCCTCTACGTCTGGAGGAAAGAAGGTTTAGCCATAATCACAGACGCAGATTCTTTATTGTAAGAGCAGTGAGACTATGGAACTCTCTCCGTCTAATGTTGTAATGAGTGATTCCTTACTAAAATTTAAGAAGGCACTGGATGCCTTTCTTGAAAAGTATAATATTACAGACTATATACACTAGATTCCTTGATAGGGCGTTGATCCAGGGAACTAGTCTGATTGCAGTTTGTGGAGTCGGGAAGGAATTTTTTTCCCCAATGTGAAGCTTACTGTTTTCCGCATGTTTTTTTTTTGTTAGGGCAGATTAGGATTGGATATGGGTTAAACTAGATGGACTTAAAGTCTTCCTTCAACCTTAAATACTATGTAACTATCATAGCAGAGTGGCCAGACGGAAGCCTCTCCTCAGTGCCAGACATATGAAAGCCCGCATAGAGTTTGCTAAAAAACAAACACATGAAGGACTCCCAGACTATGAGAAATAAGATTCTCTGGTCTGATGAGATGAAGATAGACCTTTTTGGTGATAATTCTAAGCGGTATGTGTGGAGAAAACCAGGCACTGCTCATCACCTGCCCAATACAATCCCAACAGTGAAACATGGTGGTGGCAGCATCATGCTATGGGGGTGTTTTTCAGCTGCAGGGACAGGACGACTGGGTGCAATTGAAGGAAACATGAATGCGGCCAAGTACAGAGATATCCTGGATGAAAACCTCTTCCAGAGTGCTCTGGACCTCAGACTTGGCAGAAGGTTCACCTTCCAACAAAACAATGACACTAAGCACACAGCTAAAATAACAAAGGAGTGGCTTCAGAACAACTCTGTGACCATTCTTGACTGGTTCCGCCAGAGCCCTGACCTAAACCCAATTGAGCATCTCTGGAGAGACCTGAGAATGGCTGTCCACCAACGTTCACCATCCAACCTGACTGAACTGGAGAGGATCTGCAAGGAAGAATGGCAGAGGATCCCCAAATCCAGGTGTGAAAAACTTGTTGCATCATTCCCAAGAAGACTCATGGCTGTACTAGCTCAAAAGGTGCTTCTACTCAATACTGAGAAAAGGGTCTGAATACTTATGACCATGTGATATTTCAGTTTTTCTTTTTTAATAAATTTGCAAAAATTTCTACATTTCTGTTTTTTTTCAGTAAAGATGGGGTGCAGAGTGTACATTAATGAGAAAAAAAATGAACTTTTTTTCATTAACCAAATGGCTGCAATGAAACAAAGAGTGAAAATTTAAAGGGGTCTGAATACTTTCCGAACCCACTGTATATTACGCCCTACCATGCTCAATGCACAGAAATGGTCAATAATGGCCTATTTTTTATGGGCTGTTGACATAAGAAATTCCATTTTGGCAACTCTTCTAATTACTCCAAAACTGTGAAGGATCTGCTTGTACCCATTATGTTGAACCAGCTCCAAAATCATTGCTTAGATCACATGGTCCATGATGGGGTAGCTTCCCATGTGGATCCTGTGGAACGTGTTTCCAAGTTGATAGGACTTACGAGTTCTCTGATTCCTCGAGCTTCAAAAATGGTGCATCATATCCATTGCCGTTCTACTCGAATTCTATTGGGCATCTTCCCTGTGCTGATTGGTCTATGCAGGTGTGACATCACGCAAGCGCCGTGTGAACATTTTGGAACACATATGTGACATCAAATATGCTGTGAAAGCTCAGGATTTGTATGAACTGGTTAAAATAAAACCAATACCAAAACATTTCAGGGAACATCGTGATGGCAAGTGGCATCATCTAAGTTTTAGAGGGATTAATAAGATACATTTGGGACAAAGAGGAGGCAACTAAAGAAGGTATTACTGAAGAGAGGATGTGAATGGTTCATCAGGCTCGACACAGTCAGGCCTAAGTGACATGTTTAGTTTAGCCCCCTTCTTGGTCTAGGGTCAGACCCTTGACACTGTGATGAGGAGTTTGTGTGGTTTGTTCCTAGGTGTTACATTTTCCTCTTTTAATATTTTCCATATTTATTTATTTTTGCTGTTTTTGGAACATGAACACTTTAGAAGAAGTCACATGAATATTATATGATCTTCCATTTGTGATCCACTACATGTTTTGCATGATGGATGAATTGTCTCCTAGTATAGATCGCCGGATTTATTATCAATTAATAAAATATATAAAAAAAATGGATTAAGGAAGAAAAAGTAAAGAAATATATCTTTTTTTGACTTGAACATTAATAAATATATTGGTTTAGCATATTTATATATATTATTTCTGCGTATATTTTTATTCCTAAATTAGTTATACTTGTTTTCACATGTCATCATTATATTTATCACTATATAGTGTTTTTTACCTTCTATAAATCAAATTTTCACATTTGTATTTGTTTTTTTATTATTTTTTTTTAAATCATTTTTATCATTTATTTTATTATTTATTTGTACTGCTTCCTTTCACATTGCTTATTTATCATTCATTATTTAGTATTTTTGTTCAGATATTCTAGTATTATCGTCAGTTATGCATGTTTACATTAATAGATCAACTCATTTTTTATTGTAGATCAGCGGCAATTCTTATTTTGTACCACTAGATGGAGCTAACACATTTATAATTTAATTCACTGCTATTAATGACATTTTCCTATTAATACTTTTCCTGTGTGTATTTCACAGCTCACATGCATGATTACTCGGATCATTGACTTTTTTCCCTTTTCAAATATTAAAAAGCTGAGCTGCGGGGATGTAATAGTGCGCTGTCCGAGGTTCTATCAAAATGTCCTGTAGATAGTTGTAAAAGTAATATTTAATTATTGATTCTTCAGACGTAAAGCGGTTTTCGGCTCTGGATTGGAGCTTCATCAGAAGAGGATACAGAGCAGGTTAAATTTCCTATTTTGACGGTAAAATTTGAACCTTTGTAACAGTCGTACCTCGACGTTGGTGTGATAGTATGCCGTAATAATTATGATAAAATTATATTAATATTAACACAATTACATCAACTAAATACAATTATTAATGTTAGCTGAAAGTATAACACACAAAATTATTATAAATCAAATACAGATAAAATACAATACATAGCACCATATAATATTGTTACAGTTAGTATTGCATCAGTATCATGTCTGTTGTAATTCACCTATTGTCCAGTAGATGTCACTTATTTTCCATTTTACAGACTACAGCTTCCCTTCAGACTGTAGGGCAAGTGGTCTCCAGTTTATAGCTCCAGAAAATGTTTCCTATTTTTAACATTTCAGAATAGATCTGCGTCAATTCGGATATTAGATCTATTGGCGTAGAAATGGAATTAAGGTGGTTTTGGTGGAAAAGTGTGCAGCGTCTGGATACTCTGTGGTTCAGAAGTGTACTTTTAACCCCTTAGAGACAGAGCCAATTTGCAGCTCAATTTTTACAATTCTGACCACTGTCTCTTTATGAGGTTATAACTCTGGAACGCTTCAACGGATCCCGCTGATTCTGAGACTGTTTTCTCGTGACATATTGTACTTCACGTTAGTGGTAAAACATTTTTTTATATGACTTGCGTTTATTTATGAAAAAAAACGGAAATATGGCGAAAATTTTTAAAATTTTGCAATTTTCAAACTTTAAATTTTTATGCCCTTAAATCAGAGAGATATGTCACACAAATTTCTTAATAAATAACATTTCCCACATGTCTACTTTACATCAGCGCAATTTTATAAGCAACATTTTTTTTTGTTAGGAAGTTATAAGGGTTAAAAGTTGACCAGCGATTTCTCATTTTTACAACACCATTTTTTTTTAGGGACCACATCACATTTGAAGTCACTTTGAGGGGTCTATATGATAGAAAATACCCAAAAGTGACACCATTCTAAAAACTGCACCCTCAAGGTGCTCAAAACCACATTCAAGAAGTTTATTAACCCTTCAAGTGCTTCACAGGAGCTGAAGCAATGTGGAAGGAAAAAATTTAACTTTTTTTTTAAAAAATTTACTTCAGAACCAATTTTTTTTATTTTCACAACTGTGAAAAGAGAATATGAACCACAAAATTTGTTGTCCAATTTCTCCTGAATACGCCGATACCCCATATGTGGGGGTAAACCACTTTTTGGGCGCACGGCAGAGGTCGCAAGGGAAGGAGCGCCGTTTGACTTTTTCAACACAGAATTGGCTGGACGCCATGTCGTGTTTGGAGAGCCCCTGATGTGCCTAAACAGTGGAAACCCCCAAGAAGCGACCCCATTTTGGAAACTAGACCCCCAAAGAGCTTATCTAGATGTGTGGTGAGCAGTTTGAACTTCCAAGTGCTTCACAGAAGTTTATAACGTAGTGCAGTGAAAATAAAAAAATCCTTTTTTTCCTCAAAAATGATTTTTTAGCCCGTTATTTTTTGCTTTCCCAAGGGTAACAGGAGAAATTGGACCACAAAAGTTGGTGTGTAATTTTTCCTGAGTACGCTGATACCCCATATGTGGGGGGAACTACTGTTTGGGAGAGCTTGGAAGGGAAGGAGCGCCATTTTGTAATGCAGACTTTGATGGAATGTTCTGCGGGCTTCATGTTGTGTTTGCAGAGCCCTTGATGTGCCTAAACAGTAGAAACCCCCTGCAAGTGACACCATTTTGGAAACTAGACCCCCAAGGAGCTTATCTAGATGTGTGGTGAGCACTTTGAACCCCAAGTGCTTCACAGAAGTTTATAAACGCAGAGTCGTGAAAATAAAAAATAATTTTTTTCCTCAAATACCCAGGGTTTTGCTGGGTTGCAGATAGTATTCTGTTCTTTCCTGTCCTATTTAGTCAGTGTTTGGCCCCTGCGTTTGTTCACTCTATTTTCTGTCTGCGTTTGTGTTTCATCTTGTCTAACCGCCATTATATCAAAGATAATAAACACGGCACTCAAAGACAATAATAGGAATGAATGTTGCACAAGTAGGGTCTCCAGCCCAAAATATAAACAAAAAATAACTTGGCACTCAATCGAGAAAAACGGAACAATGTAATTTTTGTGCTTTCTGAAGTTTATTTGCATCCGTGTGAGATCAAAGTAAATACATAAATGAACGTTTTCGGCCTTTCACTAATGGCCTTCATCAGATTGTATGTATAAAGCTCATCAAAACGGATGTAAGTAAGCACTGAATGTTGGTTACAAGAAGGTAACATGAGGTAACATGCTACCTGGTTAAGGTGTAGCAGCGGAAGCACAAATGTACTGGACTGTGGAATGCCCTCAGTAACAAATCTTATAAGCGCTGTGAGCTAACATAGCAGAGTGGGAGCGCTGAAGGAACATGCAGCCGAATGTGAGGACCAGCTAATAGTGGAATATGAGGTTAAATGCTATCTGGTTTAAGCACAATGTACTGAACTAAGTTCCAGAATGCTGTAATACAAAGGAATAAGCAAAGTTTGCTGTGGAAAAAGCGGACCTAGGTTACAAAAGTAGTAGTGGAACACTAGCTGGTCCTCACATGCGGCTGCATGTCCCCTCAGCGCTCCCACTTGGCTATGTTAGCTCACAGCGCTCATAAGATTTGTTACTGAGGCCATTCCACAGGTATTCTTCTTAGTTTACCTCCCGTGGGCACCATTCTCTGTATTGTGGAGTTTCCTTGTATCGACCCGCCACCACAATTGTGGATTACCAGGGCAATGGGGTACTCAGAGCCGAGCCCATGGAAGTCTATGGGGTTTGTCACAGGTAGCGGTGGCTCGGTCTGTGGCCCTGGCGGTCTGGCGTATGTTGGGGGGTATATTTACAGGGGATTTGATATATTTACAGTTCGTGACGCCACCTGTAGTCTCTGGTAATTTGTACCAGCGCTGCTGTAGATCTCTGAGGGGATGGTGAGGCAGCTAGATGTCGGGTCCCCTACAGGTGGGACTCTTCCCTCAGGTCGGTAGTTAAAGCAGGGTTGTGCAGGCATGCAAATAAATAACTCAGTCTCACACGGTCAGCGTCTTTCCATACCTTTTACTTGTAAGATGGTAAGGCAGGTCCCAGGGAGGCTGATCCACGGAGAATGTGTTTCGAGGTAGCAGCTGGACAAGTTAGGGGCCTCCTTTACTTTCACAATGATGAGTTCAACCAGCATAAAGCGTAGTTCCCTCTATTAACTCCAGCTATTCCAAAGCTGTACTGCCCGGTCAGTTTTGTGGTCGGAGCCTTCCTGTGATGAAACTAGGTTCTTCTATGCTTGGCCTAGCTCAAAGTTCCTATTCCAC
Organism: Oophaga sylvatica; assembly: GCA_033576555.1. Taxonomy (NCBI): domain Eukaryota; kingdom Metazoa; phylum Chordata; class Amphibia; order Anura; family Dendrobatidae; genus Oophaga; species Oophaga sylvatica. The sequence continues at coordinate 521,513,703 of JARQOD010000004.1, read as the reverse complement.
CTGACCCCAGTTACGTACCGACACTCCAAGGGCTGCTTGCCGCGACCTAAGGTCCGGTAAGCCTCTGGTTTTCCTACCACTATGCGTGAAGCTATAGTGGTGCTTCGGTCCCCAGTGACCGGTGACAATGTGCAGGACTTCTCCAATCCTAAAGCACTTCTAATTCCTTCCACTGTGCCTTTCGCCTTGTCCGCGCTTGTAGCACAAGCATTCCTCACTTCAAAGGTTATAAAAGTCAGTCCCTTTCTTAACTTCTTTCTTGAGCTTGTTGCCAGAATCTCAGTAATCCTCTAGGCAGGAGCACGTCTCTGAACCTTCACTGTCCTTGGGACAGGAGACTGAAGTATCTCTGCAACTCACTCTCTCTTCTCCTGCACAGGCTTCACACTGTCTGCTCTGTCCGAAGACAGGAAACTGACTGAACTCCAGAACACTCCCTGTGACTAGACTTTTACCTGAGGGCGTGTCTAAGTGTGTTGGAATGAATGTTCATTGAGCATTAAACTGCTATCTGTCCACACATTCTCCAGGGTACTGCGTGTGCCTTCACACCAGGGCTACACATTCCCCCATGGTAAACGACAGCACTCCCGGGCTGTGAAATACAAAGAGACAATTTTGTTTTTGCAGTAAACATTAACATTAACTCGTCCCATCCGGGAGGTAAGGATTTCTTGAACGTTGCAAACAAAACATTAAATATAGAAAAATACAAAATATTAAATAGACATGTTCATATAAATAAACGACAATATTCTTGTGAAGGACCCGCACCAAACCTTCAACGTGGGTCCTGGGTGGGCTGCAGGACATCCGAATGCAGACCTCACTCAGTGCCTCACCACACGGGTTTTATGTTCAGAGGTAAGTCAAGGCTTCGTGTGAAACCATTAAAAGGCACCTTAGTGCAACTATTTACAAGATACAGTTTTTGGGCTGGCTCAGTCCTCAGCCTCTGAGTCCATGTCATAATAAAAGAGCACATATATATATCACATCACAATAAAGTGCAAAAACTCTTTATCTGATTACCCAGCCGGGCATTCTATTCACTATATATAGACATTATATACTCATATTAACTGTGCAAACTATTTTCACTTTTATAAAAAACTTATATACATCTTCTTTTGTTGCGGTAAACCCTGTCTGGGTCCTACCGTTCTTCACATTTCTTTGTTAACTTTGGTTACACTTTCCATCCCGGGGGCTGGAACAATGCGATGGTCCCTAGATCCCATAACTAACAAGTCGTGACCTGCTATTGGGGTTTGAGTCGCCACAGTTCTTGTACGAACCTCTAGGGGCGCAACGGGTACTTTCTCCTTGCGAGACACCGATCGCGTTTCAATTTGCGTTACAGTTAGCGATATCGATCGTGTCATAGATTGCGATGGAAACTGGGTCGCAAGTTGCGATGTAGAAGGATAACAAGTTAGTGAAGAGTATACAGGTGTTGTTTCCACTTGCAAGGTGCCTGCAGGGGGCGATGCTGGGGCACGGCCTGGTGCTGTTTGAGCTTGAGACGGGGACGCTGCGGTAGTTGTGACGTTACCTGCGTCGGGGACGGGGTCACGGACGACTGTGACATTAAGGGCATACCACCCCTTCATACCCCAGTGCCGTGTATAGGTAACAATGTCTCCATTAATTAGGTCCCTCCCGGGATGGCCTTGCGGTAGGTGGGATTCTACGTCCCTGCGACTAACAAAGACCCCTGGGTAGAGGCCCGGTTCTCGGATGAAGCCCCAGCCCTTTCGGAGCTGGAACTCAGTCACACACCCCTGCCGCCGCGGTTCCCTCAGAGTACCTTTCTCTCTACGGACACTCTCCTTGTCCGCGATCAGCTCTGCATGCTGCCGCTGTCGGTTCCGCTGAGCTTCCCGCTCTTCCTCCTGCTGGCGTTGCTGTTTCTCCTCACGACGCTGCCACTCACGTTCCCACTGGGCGGTGTAGGCGACGTCATCCAGGCGCGCCATCTCGTCCCAGTCCACGTCTGGTAACGACGGACAGGACCCCTCCGGTGTCCCTGCCGGGGATCGATCATCTGCTGCGGCCTCCTGGCCGGGCGGGCGTTCCGGAACTGGCGGTACCTCCTCAACCTCCTTCGCCTCCACCGCTTCACCGGTGGGATCAGGATCGGTACTTTCGGGGGCAGCCTCCGGTTGCTCCTTAGCCTTGGGCAGCAGAAGTTTTGGTAACTCCAGACGTAGGGGGTCGTCGAGGGGAGAGAACACCGCGTCCCACAGCCGCCGCTGCTCCTGGGTACGCCGGCGTCTCTCGATCTCTTCAAATCCAGATTGGTGCTGGACCATCTTTCTCAGTCGTGCGTTCTCTTCTTTAACTTCCAGCAATGCTTGCTGCAGGTGCAGGACCACAGATGGTTCCGGTTCCAGTGGCAGCTTGGCTGGGGAGCGGAGCCTGCCTCCCTCCGCTTCCCTGCTCGGCTGCACACGTCCTGCTTCCATGATGTTCCAGAGCGTTCCTTCTTCTTCTTTTAGAGACGTCCGGTCTCTTCCGTGGAGGCGGGGTTTGCGTCTCCTCCTCTTCGCAGGGAAGGTGAAGAGGAGGCGGACCTCCTTTGCTGTAGGGCAGGATCGCATGTTGTAATAGCACTTTGAGAGGGCAGGCATTCTCTTCGCGCCACAGGGGGGTACACGCCCACGAATCCACGCCCACCTTCTTCTCCAGCGCCTGAGGGCGCGAATATGGCGGCAAAATGGCGGATTTTAGCGCCAAAAATAGCAAACAGTCCTTTTCCACAAAAACACCTCCACAGGCACACAGGGCTCGCAATTTTGCGAGTTTCGCATCCTGTTCGTGACGCCAAGTTGTATCGACCCGCCACCACAATTGTGGATTACCAGGGCAATGGGGTACTCAGAGCCGAGCCCATGGAAGTCTATGGGGTTGTCACGGGTAGCGGTGGCTCGGTCTGTGGCCCTGGCGGTCTGGCGTATGTTTGGGGGAATATTTACAGGGGATTTGATATATTTACAGTTCGTGACGCCACCTGTAGTCTCTGGTAATTTGTACCAGCGCTGCTGTAGATCTCTGAGGGGATGGTGAGGCAGCTAGATGTCGGGTCCCCTACAGGTGGGACTCTTCCCTCAGGTCGGTAGTTAAAGCAGGGTTGTGCAGGCATGCAAATAAATAACTCAGTCTCACACGGTCAGCGTCTTTCCATACCTTTTACTTGTAAGATGGTAAGGCAGGTCCCAGGGAGGCTGATCCATGGAGAATGTGTTTCGAGGTAGCAGCTGGACAAGTTAGGGGCCTCCTTTACTTTCACAATGATGAGTTCAACCAGCATAAAGCGTAGTTCCCTCTATTAACTCCAGCTATTCCAAAGCTGTACTGCCCGGTCAGTTTTGTGGTCGGAGCCTTCCTGTGATGAAACTAGGTTCTTCTATGCTTGGCCTAGCTCAAAGTTCCTATTCCACCTGACCCCAGTTACGTACCAACACTCCAAGGGCTGCTTGCCGCGACCTAAGGTCCGGTAAGCCTCTGGTTTTCCTACCACTATGCGTGAAGCTATAGTGGTGCTTCGGTCCCCAGTGACCGGTGACAATGTGCAGGACTTCTCCAATCCTAAAGCACTTCTAATTCCTTCCACTGTGCCTTTCGCCTTGTCCGCGCTTGTAGCATAAGCATTCCTCACTTCAAAGGTTATAAAAGTCAGTCCCTTTCTTAACTTCTTTCTTGAGCTTGTTGCCAGAATCTCAGTAATCCTCTAGGCAGGAGCACGTCTCTGAACCTTCACTGTCCTTGGGACAGGAGACTGAAGTATCTCTGCAACTCACTCTCTCTTCTCCTGCACAGGCTTCACACTGTCTGCTCTGTCCGAAGACAGGAAACTGACTGAACTCCAGAACACTCCCTGTGACTAGACTTTTACCTGAGGGCGTGTCTAAGTGTGTTGGAATGAATGTTCATTGAGCATTAAACTGCTATCTCTCCACACATTCTCCAGGGTACTGCGTGTGCCTTCACACCAGGGCTACACATCCTTCCTTTTGTAACCTAGGTCCGCTTTTTCCACAGCAAACTTTGCTTATTCCTTTGTATTACAGCATTCTGGAACTTAGTTCAGTACATTGTGCTTAAACCAGATAGCATTTAACCTCATATTCCACTATTAGCTGGTCCTCACATTCGGCTGCATGTTCCTTCAGCGCTCCCACTCTGCTATGTTAGCTCACAGCGCTCATAAGATTTGTTACTGAGGCCATTCCACAGGTATTCTTCTTAGTTTACCTCCCGTGGGCACCATTCTCTGTATTGTGGAGTTTCCTTCCTTTTGTAACCTAGGTCCGCTTTTTCCACAGCAAACTTTGCTTATTCCTTTGTATTACAGCATTCTGGAACTTAGTTCAGTACATTGTGCTTAAATCAGATAGCATTTAACCTCATATTCCACTATTAGCTGGTCCTCACATTCGGCTGCATGTTCCTTCAGCGCTCCCACTCTGCTATGTTAGCTCACAGCGCTTATAAGATTTGTTACTGAGGGCATTCCACAGTCCAGTACATTTGTGCTTCCGCTGCTACACCTTAACCAGGTAGCATGTTACCTCATGTTACCTTCTTGTAACCAACATTCAGTGCTTACTTACATCCGTTTTGATGAGCTTTATACATACAATCTGATGAAGGCCATTAGTGAAAGGCCGAAAACGTTCATTTATGTATTTACTTTGATCTCACACGGATGCAAATAAACTTCAGAAAGCACAAAAATTACATTGTTCCGTTTTTCTCGATTGAGTGCCAAGTTATTTTTTGTTTAACCGCCATTATATGTTTGGGGGCTGCCTATTCCTTTGGGACTCTATTTCGGGGCAGTTAGCTTTCCTGTTTCTGTCTTTAGGTGTAGCTAGCTCTCCGGCTGTGCCGAGGCGTCTAGGATCACCGTAGGAACGCTCCACGGCTGCTTCTAGTTGTGCGGTTAGTTTAGGGATCTGCAACCCATAAGTTCCCAACCTCTCAGGTGTTCAGCTGCCTTGCTGGTTTGCTCCTGTCCTCCACAGTTACCAAATCATAACAGTGGCACTTACAAAGTCCAAAAAAACATACTGATAGGGAATCTAGATTGTGAGCCCCATCGGGGACAGCGATGATAATGTGTGCAAACTGTAAAGCGCTGGGCCACCGCTACCGGTGACAACTCCCATAGATTTCCATGGGCTCGGCTCCGAGTACCCCATAGCCCTGGTATCCACAATTGTGGTGCGTGGTCGAGTCAACTTGGCGTCACGAACAGGATCCGAAACTTACAAGATTGTAAGCCCTGTGTGCCTGGATTGAACTGTTTACTGTATGTTACTTTTGGCGCCAAAATACCGCCATTTTGCCGCCAAGTTGGCGCCCTGAGGCGCTGGTGAAGAAGGTGGGCGTACATTCGTGGGCGTGTACCCCCTAAGGCGCGAAAGATATGGCCGCCCTCTCCAAGGCCTACTACAATGTGAGATCCAGCCCCACTGCTAAAGAAATACGCCTCCTCTTCATCCTCTATGCGAAGAGGAGGAGACGCAAATTCCGCCTCCACGGAAAAGACCAGAATGCTCCTGTGGGATATCACAGAGGGGACTGGGACGAGGTGGCAGAAGGACAAGAGCAGCTATGCAGTGGAGCAGTGGAGCACAGGCCCTGCTCCCCGGAAAAGCTGTTGTTTGAACCAGAGCCATCCCTAATACAGAAACTTCAGCAAACCATGCTGGAGCTGCAGAAAGAGAATGCGGTGCTCAGAAGATTAATCCAGCGTCATGCAGACATGCAGGAGACAGAGAGACGCTGGCGTGCCCAGATACAGCGGCTGCTGTGGGACGCAGTGCTCTCTCCCACAAGCATAATGCCGTCACCTGCTTTTCCAAGATCCCTGCTGAAGAAAGCTGAAGGAAAACCGGAGGCCGCCCCCAAAAGTGCTGTACCTGATCCCACCAATGGAGAGGTGGAAGCGAAGGAGGCTGAGGAGGTCCTGCCTGTTCCGGAGTACCAGCTAGGCCAGGAGGCCGCAGCAGATTACAGTCCCCCGGCAGGGACACCGGAGGAAACCCAGCCGTCTGTGATGGAGCAGCGACAGCAGCAGGTTAGTGCGTCCCCAACTGAGCCATTGCGCACACCTGCTTCCTGCTCTGCATCACACCAGCATTGTGCATCGGCATCGCCCCCTGCGTACACCTCTGTATCGCAATCTGCATCCCAATCTGCATCCCAATCTATGTCGCAATCGGCATCGCCTCCTGCTTACTCAACGCAAACCAAGTCGCAATCTGTACAGCAGCCCAAGTCTCAGCCAGCGCTGCCGCCTAAACAGCAAACTGCGACCAAAATAGTACCGCAAAATGTAGTGGCACCTGTAGCGACGCAATCGGCGTCTCATAAAGAAGAAGCACCCGGCGTGCCCCTAGTGGTTCGCACAAGAACTGTTGCGACCCAAACTCTGATAGCAGGTCACGACCTGTTTGTCATGCACTCTAAGGAGCATCGCATTGTTCCAGCCCCCGGGGTGGAAGATGTAGTTGAAGTCAACAAAAAGTGAAGACCGGTAGGATCCAGACAGGGGTTTACCGCATACAAGAATGTATAAAGTTTTGAAAGAAAATTGCATTTATGCACTTTATTATTGTATAGTGTTTACATATTGAGTAGAATACCCGGCTGGGTACCAGAAAGAGGAGTTAAGAAAAATGATGTTTACCAATTTTGCATAGTTTTACATATAGAACACCCTGGTTGGGTAAAGCAAGTAAGTGAATACTTGAAGTATATATATAGATATATAATGTGAATATTTGACAATTGAAGTTTAAATATGTGTCTTTAACCATGTCATGGACTGAGAGGCTGAGGACTGTGCCAGCCCAGAACTTATCCTGTAAATAGTTGCGCTTCGGTGCATTATCTTGGTTTCACATAAAACCACTACTACAATTTACCTCAGAAGAAAAACCCGTATGGTGGGGCCCAAAATGAGGTCTGCAATAAAGTCCTGCAGCCCACCCAGGACCCACGTGGGAGGTTTTTGGTGCGGGTCCTCCACAAGTATCTTGTATATATGAACACGTTTGATATTATATTTTGATACTTTTGTATTCTTTACTGTACATATTGTAACGTTCAAGAAATTCGTACCTCCCGGATGGGAAGAGTTATAATGTTTATTGTTAATGCAAAACAAAATATTCTTTTTGTCTTTTACAGCCCGGGAGTGCTGTGTTTTACCAAGGGGGGATGTGTAGCCCAGCTTCGCAGGCACACATGAAAATCCAGGAAAGCGCACTGGAAGGTAACAGCCAAAGCTTGATATGCATTCACTCATGACACTCACATTTAGACACACCCATAGGGGTATATAAGTTTGGTGGGTGTCATCATAGTCAGTTTGTTTCCTGTCTTCGGACAGAGGAGTCACCTTCCTGTCTTAGGACAGTGAGTCAGTCAGTTAGCTCCGGGAGGCTCAGGAGTGAGTCATCCCTTGGATAGTTACCTGTCTGAGTTAGTCAGTCAGATTGGTTTCCTGCTGAGTTCAGAGCAGAGACTTCAGCCGCCTGTCCCAGGACAGTGAAGTTCAGTCGACAGAGGTCCTGGACTAGGAGAATACTGAGAGCTGCTCAGCGAGCCCAAACAGGGAATCTGAGACTCGACTTCTATGCAGCAGTGCTTATGTTAAGAGCGGAAAGCAGGGCGAAGGGCACAGTGGAGAATACAGAGCAGTGCCTTAGGTATTGGATACCTGCACTAAATCACCGGTCACTGGGGACCGAAGCGTCACTATTGTTTCAGGCATAGTGACAAGAAAACCAGAGGCATCTGGACTATAGGTCGCAGAGTGCAGCCCAAAGTGTCAATACGTAACAGGAGTCAGTGTGGAACAGGGACTTTGAGCCTGATCAGCAAAAGTAAGGACTTAGTTTCATCATTAGAAGGCTCCACCACAACGTTGGCCGGGCAGTACAGCTACAGAGAAAGCTGGAGTTTTAGAGTTAACTTCGCTTCAGGCAAGTTGGACTCACATTATATGGAAGTTAAGGAGGCCTCTAACCTGCTCGGCTGCTACCTGAATGTGCACTCTCCACCCGACCAGCTTCCCGGGATCTGCTTGAACCATCATCAGTAAAAGGTATGAGAAGAAGCTGCATTGTGTCTGGCTGAATTCTTACTACACCCTGCATCATAACCCCCATAGACTTCCAGGGACACGTCTCACCTGTGGGAGACTTACTACCAAGCTGCCCCATAACATCCCCTGTGAAGACCCTTACAGCAGCGCTGGTACAAATTACCAGAAACCACAGGTGGCGTCACGAACTATCCTAATAATCCCCTGTAAATATCCCCCATTGCACGACCGCCAGGGCCACGGACCGAGCCACCGCTACCGGTGACAACTCCCATAGATTTCCATGGGCTCGGCTCCGAGTACCCCATAGCCCTGGTATCCACAATTGTGGTGCGTGGTCGAGTCATTAGCGCTATATAAAAATAAAGATTATTATTATTATTATTATTCAAGCCCCTTACTGTTCTCACATTCTCCCATGGCCCCCATAGAGTATGGAGCACCTAAAAATGCCTTCACACAGAATGATGTCCCTCATTCCTACACCTTGTCATTTCACCTTAAACCCCAAAAGTACCCCCCACACAGTAAGATGGTCACCACAGCCCCCCATAGAGTTTGGTGGTCTCCTCAAAGGCCCCCTTAATGTCTGCTGGTTACCACAAACCCCCACAATAATGAATAACGGTGTCACACTCAGCGCGGCCCAGGCCAGACCTTCCCATCTGGCATTTGTCAGATTAGCCTGATGGCCAGTCCGTCCCTAGGTGTGTTTTTGGATGGAACCTTGAGAAAGGCCCTGGTGTGGGCTGATACATGGTGACCCAATGTGAAACCCAGTTAAAGTTTATTTGCTGCACTTGACAGACGCTGGTAAAGCTTTTTATTTTCCTCTTTTGTTATTTGTTAGAGGAAACTTTATTTTTTTACAGTTCAGTTTTATCGGATTTAACTGCTGGTCAATCTTTATCTATTTTTGCAGTTCTGTGTCTATTGCACTGGCAGCAGAGATATGGGTGCATCTACTATGTGTGCAGAAGTGATGTGTATATGTGCGGTGCAAAGTTTGTGGACACAATGTGGATGCTCAGTGCGTATAATGCACTCAAGTGCGCAGAATCACTGACTATTACTTCCCTATTCTGACTTAGAATATGACCATTAGTGATATTGACATCTCCAGTTACTTATAAAATCAGGCAAGTTTTAGTCAGTAGGAAACATTTTTTTCCAATTTTCCAATATCCAAACCTGTGGTGCGTTTTATAGTAAGATACCCTATAAAAACAGTAGATGTCAAAGTCCCGCCTTACATTAGTGAGTGTCTGGACAGAAACTCACTTCAGGTGGTGTAGTATAGCTTTTAGACATTCATTGCTATAGGTAATGAAGGAATAAGATGTGAAGGACCCACCATTAATAATGACTCTGGGACACCACTGTTCAGCTACATGTAAATAATACATCACCCTCAATCACAAGTTTATCTATGCTTCTACATAATAATACACTGGGCGGTTTGTTAAATGAATTAAGAGTTGCTGCTTTTGTGTGTACATAGTGAATCCAATGTATTGTGCAAACTACTCCTCATATAGGTTGATGGGGGGCCCACCAGCGGATTTACCTGTTCTCCCGTGAGCCAGTCCGAGCCTACCTAGAGCCATATTTTTTTGCTGACAAACATTTTGGGGTTCTATTTTTAAGATGAGTCGTATTTGTCGATTGAACAATTTTTGAGGTACATGTAATTTCTCATTTAACTTCTGCCAATTCTGTGTTCTTCATTTGAACAGGAGATTTAGGTCTCGTGAGAAAATCACGATACTGAGACAGATGGTAGCAAAAAATAGCGCTTAGTTTTATGGGTCTTGGAGAAAGGTATCATACCCAGAGCATGGTGTGTGTAGACCACTGGTCACTAATCTGTCGATGTTAGAATTAACCCTTTCTTTCCACATCAAAGATGTAAGGGGTAGGAACTAGTGCACAACACATTGTGGACTCATAGGAGTTTCACATCACATCTATATATTGAGAAACTTTGCATGTGAACCTGTAAACATGGTTTCATCGGGGGTAAACAAAATAAAAAAAAGAACTTTGCAGTGAATATGAGGCCCCATGCCAAGTTGATTCTTGCACAACAGACTTTGGCAGCAAACAACAGTGTGTGTCACATAAAGAATAAGGAAGTAACATTATAACGAGTGATGAGCTAATGCATTCGTCACTATTCATTACGAGCACGAATAGTTTGGTATTCGGGCTATTCCTAACTCGGTGAGTAATTTGCTATTCTCCTCGGTATATTTGAGTGACGCACCTGTGTAGCCCTGGTGTGAAGGCACACGCAGTACCCTGGAGGATGTGCGGAGAGGTAATGGTTAAGAACTCGTCATTATTCACATACACTTCAGACACACCCAGCAGGGGTGTATAGGGGAGTGTCCTGTAGGACAGTAGTCTGAAGTTCTCCTGAGAGAGTGGAGGAAGTCAGGACTAGTGCCTGTGGGAGAAACGAGATTCCTGTTAGATACAGAGAGACAGTGCAAAAGTGGAGGCTAGTACAGATAACCGAATGTTATCTTAGCCTAGTCAGTGCTGATATTGAGAGTCGAGCAGGGCGAAGGGCGCAGAGGAAGGAATTATTAAAGTGCCTTAAGGATTGGACTATCCGGCATTATTCTCCGGTCACTGGAGACCGAAGTGTCACTACAGCTTCGGGTGTAGAGATAGAAAAACCAGAGTCTTACTGGACCTTAGGTCACAGAAAGCAGCCCTTGGAGTGTCGGTACGTAACTGGGGTCAGGGAGAGTGGGAACCTTGAGTCGATGCAGGACAACAGTAGGAACTCAGCTCTCTCACATTAAAGGAAGACTCCGACCACAAAACTGACCGGGCAGTACAGCTTTGGAGAATTCGGAGTGAACTTGGCTCTATGCAGGTTGAACTCATCATATTGGAAAGTAAAGGAGGCCCCCAACCTGCTCTGCCGTTACCTCAAAGCACATCCTCCACCCGACCAGCCTCCCTGGGACCTGCCTTATCATCTGACAAGTAAAAGGTATGGAAAGACGCTGGATAGTGTGAGACTGATTTATTTATCTGCACCCGACATCATTAATTCCATAGACTTTGAGGGACCAGTCCCACCTGTAGGGGACCCGACATCTAGCTGCCACACCATCCCCTCAGAGATCTACAGCAGCGCTGGTCTTAATGATCAGAGAACTACAGGTGGCGTCACGAACTGTTATACACCTATCCCTGTAAATATTCCCCCCAACCTACGCCTGACCGCCAGGGCCACAGACCGAGCCACCGCTACCCGTGACAACCCCATAGACTTCCATGGGCTCGGCTCTGAGTACCCCATTGCTCTGGTAACCCACAATTGTGGTGCGGGTCACAACAAAAACTTGGCGTCACAAACAGGATCCGAAACTCGCAAAATTGCGAGCCCTTTGTGCTTGTGGAGTGTTTTAGTGAAAAAGACTGTTGCTATTGTTTGGCGCCAAATACCGCCATATTTGCCGCCATATTCGCGCCCTAAGGCGCTGGAGAAGAAGGTGGGCGTACCTGAAAGAGCGCGCAGAGTCTTGGACACGCCCCGGCTCTGACTCAGCGGCAGGTCCTGCAACAGGAAGTGGACGCTCTGACATCAGAGCGCCTGCGACGAAGGTCCTGTTCCCACTGCTGTGCCTGTGAAATAGCAGCTTCTGAAACCGGTAGGCTCCGTTTAACCAAGGGGGCGCTAAGATGTCACAACAACCGGCCGACAGTGCGGCCCCAGCCGGAGGCCCCGATCCCGCACCGCCTGGCATTGTAGCGCCAGATGGGGGCGCAGGCCCCGCACCCAGTCCGGTAGTCCCGATCATGCCACTAACGCTCCCATATATGCCTGGGGCGAAATGGCTTCCCCAGTACAGCGGTGAGCCAGGCACTTTAGCAGGTTCAAGCGGAAGTTATGCAGCATCTAGAAATGTACTCCATGCCTGAGAGACAAAAAGCTGCTGTGCTGATAGGGCAGCTAACTGGCGCTGCTGAGAGGGAAGTGGAGACTTGGGATACCGTTGATCAGGAGTCGGTACCTGCGATTCTCCTTAAGCTACATGCCATATTTGAAGACCGCACAGAACGGATCTCCGGATGGCCTTCTACCACTGTTCACAGCAGCCAGGTGACAACATCAGGACTACCTTGCCGACTACAAGGAGCCCTGAGAGCCCTTAAGCAGATTAATAATTTAAGTGCTATCGACGAGAATAAGATGCTGAAAGAGCAATTTATACAGGGATTGAGATCCCAAGAGGAGCGCAGAACTGTAAACTGGTGGTCCTTAGATCATCCGGATGCTACCTTTGATGCCCTAAAGGACATGGCAATAAAAGGGCTGCGACCCTGGCAAACCTGAGGTGTCAACTCAACATCACCAGGGTGAAGTCACTCTGGAACCGGCGGCACCCCCCTTTTCCTCGCTAGTGGCAGAAGCAAAAACGCAGGTGACACCCCCTAGTGAATTGGACTGTCTGCGCTCAGAGGTGCGCCAGCTGACTAAAAATCTGGCTGCTGTGATGAGTGCCCTGCAGCTGCGGAGAGAGGAAGAAGGGAAGATCTTATTAGCTGACTGCCCAGAAGACGTCCCGTGGATGAACCGGAGAAGAAGGAAGACGTCGCCCCCTCGGAGGAGGACAACGCCACCCCCAGGAGCGACCTCTGATCAACACCCTCCTCGTCGGGAGATCACCTGTTACCGATGCAACCGGAAAGGTCATATGTCTCCACAGTGTCCTTTAAACGGGCAGAACCTGGGTCCGAGGGCCAACACCCAGGAGAAGACCCGTCAGGCCCCTAGACTGGAACCGCAGGTATGTGGGTGGACGACCCTACCTGTCTATCATTCTAGATGGTATTGCAGTTCCGGCATTGTTAGACACTGGGTCTCAGGTGACCCTAATACCTGATGCCCTATATACGAAGTTCTGGTCTATAGATAGTCTTAAACCTCCGAGCCCTGACTTTACCGTGTACGCTTCTAATGGTCTTCCTGTAGAAGTACTCGGGACCAAATGTGTGGATGTGAAAGTGGGCAGAGAGGAATTGAAGGACCAGGGGCTTCTAGTAGTAAAGACTGTAAATGAGGAGAATGGTTTAAATATAATTTTGGGTACTAACATTATCAGTAACTGTCTAGGAGAAGTTGTGTTCTTACTCCAACAGCTCGCTGAAATTGCCAGACCAAGACAAAAGGGAGTAATCCAAAGAGAGATCGGGCCCTGGTGTGTCAGCAGCAAGCGAAGCTTACAGACGGCGAAATTGGTAATGTACGGGTCACTGACTCGAATCCCATTGTGATACCCCCAATGAGTGAAATGATAATCTGGTGCAGGGCAGCCATAGGTCTGAGAGGACAGAACTACCAAGCTGTAGTAGAACCCCACCATTCAGAACATAGACCTACACTTATGACTGCTAGGGGGGTAGTGGAAGTGGTGAATGGAAGAGTTCCGGTACGGCTTCTCAATTGGGGAGATGATGAGGTAAACTTACCCCGTTATGCAACCATTGCTAAACTACATGCTGTCGACAATAATTCTATTCTCCCGGCTGAGTCCTTAGACTCCTGCCAGATAGCGGAGGACAATGACCCAGCAACCCAGGTGGCGGAATGGTGTCAGCAGCTCCATGTTGGGACGGACACCACTCCCGCTCACCAGAAGCAAGGGGTATTACGGGTGGTCCAAGAGTACGCCCAAGTGTTTAGCAAGCATCCACTTGATTTTGGGATAATTAAGGGAGTACAACATCATATCCCTACAGGCAGTCATCCTCCCATCAAGGAGCGGTACAGGCCTATACCCCCAGCCCATTATCAGAAGGCTAAAGAAATGTTGCGAGATATGAAAGAAGCCGGAGTAATCAGGGATAGTTGTAGTCCCTGGGCAGCACCTCTAGTCCTGGTTAGAAAAAAAGATGGTAGCTTGAGAATGTGTGTGGATTACAGGCAGGTGAACCGCATAACACATAAAGACGCATACCCGCTACCACGTATAGAGGAATCATTGGCTGCTCTGAAAACGGCTAACTACTTTTCTACCCTCGATCTGACTAGTGGTTACTGGCAAGTGGCTGTGGCTGAGGAGGATCGTGAGAAAACGGCTTTCACCCCACCCAATGGGGCTCTGTGAGTTCGACAGAATGCCGTTTGGGCTCAGCAGTGCCCCAGGAACATTTCAGAGAGTGATGGAGAACTGCCTGGGACATCTCAATTTTGAAACCGTGCTGCTATACCTAGACGACGTCATCGTGTATTCCAAGACATATGAGGACCATCTGAAGCACCTGGCAGAAGTATTTGAGTCCCTGTCCAGGTACGGGATGAAGTTGAAACCCTCAAAATGCCATCTACTCAAACAGAAGGTACAATACTTGGGGCACATCGTCAGTTCGGAAGGAGTAGCGCCGGACCCAGAGAAAGTCACTGCCATCCAGAAGTGGCCGGAGCCGAAGAACCTCAAGGAAGTGCGACAGTTCCTGGGATTAACGGGTTACTACAGAAGGTTCGTGAAAGATTACACGAAGAAGGCAGCCCCTTTACAGGACCTCCTAGTAGGACAATCCCTAAAGAGCAGAAACCCTCCCTTTAATTGGGGTAAAGAACAGGCTGAAGCATTCCAAAAGATGAAAGAGATCCTTACAGGTGATGAGATCTTAACCTATCCTGATTACAGCCAACCGTTCCTGCTGTACACCGACGCCAGTAATGAAGGTTTGGGAGCAGTTCTCAGTCAGAAGCAGAATGGCCAGGAAAAAGTCATCGCATATGCCAGCAGAAAACTCAGGCCAACTGAGAGGAATCCGGAAAATTATAGCAGCTTCAAGCTGGAGTTTCTGGCGCTGGTCTGGGCCATTACTGAAAGATTTAAGCATTATCTGGCCTCCAATCAGTTCACTGCGTTTACAGATAACAACCCCTTAACGCACCTGGAAACCGCCAAGCTGGGCGCCATGGAGCAGCGTTGGATGGCTCGGTTGTCCAATTACCAGTTTACCATCAAATACCGGGCAGGCCGAAAGAATGCTAATGCTGACGCATTGTCCCGAATGCCGCATGACTCTGACACGGAAGAAGAATCGGACGACCTGGAAGAAATTGAGCTACCTGCGTTCCATCGAAATGGGGTAGTCCACGAGCATCGAGTCTACAGAAAGCAGTATGGTGCAACGTTAAATCCCTTACCCCATCACAGCTGGAAGGAGACTCAGGACAGCGATCCAGTGGTCAGCCGTATCAAGGAGTTGTTAAGACAGGAAGGTTCCTCCTTGGAAAAAGATGCACCTATGTCAGCAAAGCTCCTGTGGAACGAGAGAAGCCGGTTGTTCCTATACCGTGAGAAGTTGTGCAGGAGATACGTCAACCCCAGGACCCACGAGATGGTCTGGCAGATAGTGGTCCCCAAGGCAGACGTCCCAATGGTGTTGGAAGCATACCACGATCAAGCAGGCACTTTGGCTGGAGAGAAAGCTGGAGACCCTGTTGAGGTGCCGGTTCTACTGGGTAGGGATGCGCAGCTCCATCGAGAAGTGGTGTCGGAACTGTGGACCCTGTGGTCTCAGAAGAAAGGACTACGGTAGTCAGAGGACACCCCTGCAGCCTATCCGGACGACTCGTCCCTTGGAAATTGTGGCCTTGGACCACGTTAAATTGTCGCCAAGTAGATCTGGATACTCATCCGCCCTGACCATGGTGGACCATTACTCTAGATTTCTGGTGGTTGTTCCAGTAAAGGATCAGACAGCAGTGACGGCAGCAAGAACCTTTCAAGCAAGCTTCTGCAGACCGCATGGGTATCCGGAGCAAGTATTAACTGATCAAGGACCTGCTTTCGAGGCTGACCTATTCAAGGAATTCTGTCACATGTATGGGTGTAAGAAAATTAGAACAACGCCATACCATCCTCAAACCAACGGCCTTTGCGAGAAAATGAACCACATTGTCCTTGATTTGCTGAAATCCATACCGTTGGAAGACAGAAATCGGTGGCCGGACTTACTACCTGATTTGGTTGACTTGTATAACCATATACCTGTAAGTTCCACTAACTGCACTCCAGCCTATCTTATGAGAGCAAGGCCCGGAAGACTACCAATGGATTTAGAACTTGGAGTGGTAGAACCGGAGGCAGACGACGCCGTTGAAAACTGGGACATCAATCGGCAAGAGCAGTACAGACGAGTGCAAGTCTGTGTAGAAGAAAGTCTCAACAAGGCACGGGAGAAACAGGAAGATATTTACAACAGGAATGCTCCTGCCAAGCCTTTGATGCCTGGAGAAGTAGTATTGAAAAGAAAAAGGAAGATGCACAAATTGGATAACCAGTGGGAACAAGAACCCTACGTCGTACAAGATTCCAAATATGACAACAGAAAAGTTTGTATCATCAGTAAGGACGGAGGAAGAACAATATCACTGTGTCCAGAGACCATTTGAAATTGTGTCCAGAACCCTTAAAGCTTTGTGAAAAGAACCCTGTCATCAATCAAGAAGAAAGAAAAGAAGAGGTCATACACACGGATCTGGGAGATTTTCCTGCAGATTGGCCAGACTGGGAGATGCTGTAATCATTCCGGTGTTGCAGTTTTATCAGCCACAAGAGGAAGTTCTACCTCCAGTTGTGCCCATGGTGCCAGTGGAGCCAGTTCAGGAGTTACCTATTCCAGCAACACCCCAGCCTATAGAATCTCAAGAAGGATCATCGGAAGCAGCGCCCCATGCTATGGGATCCCTGGTGAAGCTGACTCACACCGCCCAGCCATCAGTACGCTTGCCAGATCCATAGAAAGATTGAGGCAGTTCTATAGTTTGCCATTACGCAGAGCAGATAGATTACAGACCAATATACCTGAAGCTACTCCACGTAGATCAGAGCGAACCACGAAAGGGAAAATACCCATTCGATATCAACAGTAGTTCAAGTAAAATAATGAAAATTAACCCAGAAAAGGTTACATTATGTGAATATTGTAAAAAGTATTGTTATAGTATTGTGCATTAATATATATGTGTTCTTTTATTATGTCATGGACTGAGAGGCTGAGGACTGTGCCAGCCCAGAACTTATCTTTGTACATAGTTGCGCTTCGGTGCACAATATTGGTTTTACATGAAACCACAACTACCTCTGAATATAAAACCCGTGTGGTGTGGCACTGAGCGAGGTCTGCAGCCAGATGTCCTGCAGCCCACCCAGGACCCACGTTGAAGGTTTGGTGCGGGTCCTTCACAAGAATACTGTGTATTTATTGAATGTTTTGATGCTTTAATACTTTTTGTATTTTCCTACTGTACATAATGCAACGTTTAAGAAATTCTTACCTCCCGGATGGGAAGAGTTAAATGTTTATTGTTAATATAAAACAAAATGTCTTCTTGTATTTCACAGCCCGGGAGTGCTGTACTTTACCATGGGGGAATGTGTAGCCCTGGTGTGAAGGCACACGCAGTACCCTGGAGGATGTGCGGAGAGGTAATGGTTAAGAACTCGACATTATTCACATACACTTCAGACACACCAGCAGGGGTGTATAGGGGAGTGTCCTGTAGGACAGTAGTCTGAAGTTCTCCTGAGAGAGTGGAGGAAGTCAGGACTAGTGCCTGTGGGAGAAACGAGATTCCTGTTAGATACAGAGAGACAGTGCAAAAGTGGAGGCTAGTACAGATAACCGAATGTTATCTTAGCCTAGTCAGTGCTGATATTGAGAGTCGAGCAGGGCGAAGGGCGCAGAGGAAGGAATTATTAAAGTGCCTTAAGGATTGGACTATCCGGCATTATTCTCCGGTCACTGGAGACCGAAGTGTCACTACAGCTTCGGGTGTAGAGATAGAAAAACCAGAGTCTTACTGGACCTTAGGTCACAGAAAGCAGCCCTTGGAGTGTCGGTACGTAACTGGGGTCAGGGAGAGTGGGAACCTTGAGTCGATGCAGGACAACAGTAGGAACTCAGCTCTCTCACATTAAAGGAAGACTCCGACCACAAAACTGACCGGGCAGTACAGCTTTGGAGAATTCGGAGTGAACTTGGTACTATGCAGGTTGAACTCATCATATTGGAAAGTAAAGGAGGCCTCCAACCTGCTCTGCCGTTACCTCAAAGCACATCCTCCACCCGACCAGCCTCCCTGGGACCTGCCTTATCATCTGACAAGTAAAAGGTATGGAAAGACGCTGGATGGTGTGAGACTGATTTATTTATCTGCACCCGACATCATTAATTCCATAGACTTTGAGGGACCAGTCCCACCTGTAGGGGACCCGACATCTAGCTGCCACACCATCCCCTCAGAGATCTACAGCAGCGCTGGTCTTAATGATCAGAGAACTACAGGTGGCGTCACGAACTGTTATACACCTATCCCCTGTAAATATTCCCCCCAACCTACGCCTGACCGCCAGGGCCACAGACCGAGCCACCGCTACCTGTGACAACCCCATAGACTTCCATGGGCTCGGCTCTGAGTACCCCATTGCTCTGGTAACCCACAATTGTGGTGCGGGTCACAACACACCCAGCATGTTTGTCGCTTTATTTGCAACCAATGAATATGCTCGGATTGCTTGCCAGTCAGAGTAATTCTGGCACCATCTTTGGTGTGGCATTACTGTGATTAGCTGGCCTTGCAGGGTCATAGGGGATATTTAATCTCTGCCGGCTCCATCTTGCGCATATTACAGCCAGGAACAGAGTACTGAGAGCATAGTGAGAGCGTAGGGAGAGTGAAAGCAGCGTATAGGGAGAGTATGTGATTATAAAAATCTCTTTTAAGAGCTACTGAGAGTGATTATTAGTTCTCTGTTAGGTGAATATAGCATAGAGAAAGATTTAATACGAGGGAGAGGGAAAGGCAGGCACCTGGTGTTATCATTGCAAGTACATGCTGCAGATCTCCACTAGTTTGCATTGTGTTGTATAGTGTGAAGGAACAGACTGTGGGATTAGGGAGAGATGGGCATCCACTCCCATAATATACAAAGCAGCTCTTTTTACAGCCAAATAATATTACTCAGTACCAGCATATACTAAACCATTGTTTTGGGAGCTACATAATATTCCTGCTTTGCAGCCTATAAAAAAAAACGCTTTTTTTAACAGCTAAATAATATTCATCAGTTTCAGCATACAGTAAACATCTTTTTTAAAAGCTAATTGCTAAATAATATTCCTCACCTATTGCTGAAATAGCTAATATTTTTTTAGCAGTTGTGCGACTGGCACAAAACCTGCTGAAATATGCAAATGTTGCTATTTACCAGTAATTTCCCTGAGTCTGCTGTTGGCGTATGACATAATGGTGATATATAAAAAAAAATTCTTTTGGTTAAATAAATAGTGTTTATTTATCTAGCAGTTGTGCAACTGGCGAAAAACCTGCAGAGATTCTCAAACGTCACTTATTTACCAGTGCCAATATTTTTCCTTACTCTGCTGTTGGCGTGTGTCATAAAGGCAGCTGAACAAAAACTTACTCTGCTATTGATTAAATAAATAGCGACTCTTTACCTAGCAGTTGTGTGACTGGCACAAAGCCTGCTGAGATAAGCAAACTTGACTATTTACCTGTACCTTTCGTGATGGTAAGGAATGGGGACGTGGATGTGTTGGTGCACGCCAATGCCATGTAAGAGATCAGAAGGTGACTGTATCTCGTTCTAGCTTCCTGTCAAAATTTGGTCAGCAAGCTACACCAATGTCGAACCCAGACAATTGCAAGATGTGGGTTGGATGGCAGACAAAGGCTCCAATGTGCTGACAAGCAGCACCACCAAGTCTTCCACCCAGTCCAGCCTCAGTAGCCAAGAGGCTGGGCCTCAGAATCCTTAACCTGGTCCTCCTTTCTCCCCCATCAAGAGTCCCAGGAGACATATGATCCCAACGCTGGCCACTCCGAGGAACTGTTTACGTTCCCTTGTAATTATTCAGGCCTCTAACTGTGCACCATTAAAGAGGGTCATGAGGAGGTGGAGTGCAGTGATTCCAGGAGAAAGCCTCGTTGGGGAAGGTCAATTCATGTCTGAAGGAGTGGAGGATAATCATGATGCACAGTTGCCATTAGGTCAGCCAGAAATTGCAACTCAGAAGGAGGATCAGATTGATGAATTGGAAGACGACATGGTCGATGATGAGGACACTGATCCAACCTGGCACGGTGACAAGCCTAGTGAACACAGCAGTGCAAAGAGGGATGGATTTGTAGCATGAAAACAGGAAAGAAGAGGTAGTGGTTTGACCAAAGGGAGAACTCGGTCAACTGTTCCACAGAGCTCCCCCACTCGGCTAGATAACAGGACAAGGGTGCCTTGTTCCCCTGTATGGCAGTTTTTTTCTGAAAGTTCTTTAGACAAAACAACTATAATTTTCAGCATCTGCCATACCAAGCTGAGAAGAAGCAAGAAGACTGCCAACCTGAGCACCACATGGCAGCCAAGCACTCCAGTAACGCCTTGTTACAAAATCTGCGTCTGAGGGTGAAACCTCTGCCCATTCCCCTGTGTTACGGCTTTCCTAATCTGCTGTCCAGGAAGCAGACGCTGATGCCTCTTGTCCACAACCACATGCTGGAATTTGACCTTTCATATGTTGGCAAGTCTTAGTGAGCAGCAGAGGGTAGTGGCTGAATTCCAGCTTCTTAATGCCCGTCAGAGTAACACTCAGTCCCCACACATAACTGCCGAGTTTGTGTGGATCGCTGACGTATATAAGGTTCTTAAAAACTTTGAGTACTGCACCAAGATGGTAAGCGCGATGACCCTATTACCAGCGTACCCATCCCTCTGCTCAGTCTATTAAAATGTTCGCTGCAGAATCTCAGAGAAAGCTTTGAATGCCGGGCAGGTGGCTATGGAGCCTGATTTTACAGTGGCAGATATGTATCGACCCGCCACCACAATTGTGGATTACCAGGGCAATGGGGTACTCAGAGCCGAGCCCGTAGAAGTCTATGGGGATTTTGTCACAGGTAGCTGTGGCTCGGTCTGTGGCCCGGGCGGTCTGGCGTATGTTGGGGATATATTTACAGGGGATAGGTTTATATACAGTTCGTGACGCCACCTGTAGTATTCTGGTAATTTGTACCAGCGCTGCTGTAGATCTCTGAGGGGATGGTGATGCAGCTAGATGTCGGGTCCCCTACAGGTGGGACTGGTCCCTCAAAGTCTATGGGATTTGTGAAGTCGGGTGCAGATAAAGAACACAGTCTCACACGGTCAGCGTCTTTCCATACCTTTACTTGTAAGATGTTCAGGCAGGTCCCAGGGAGGCTGATCCAAGGAGAGTGTATCTTGAGACAGCAGCTGGACAAGTTAGGGGCCTCCTTTACTTCCAATACAACGAGTACAACCAGCCTGAAGCGTAGTTCCCTCAAAATCTCCAGCTAATCTATAGCTGTACCTGCCCAGTCAGCTTAGTGTTAGGAGCCTTCCTGCGAAGAAGCTGAATTCTTATCTTGTCGTGCACTGACTCAAAGTCTTCACTTCCCCTGACCCCAGTTACGTACTGACTATAAGGGGCTGTCTGCCGCGACCTAGGGTCCGGTAGATTCCTGGTTTTCTTATCACTGTGCTTGAAACAACAGTGACCCTTCGGTCCCCAGTGACCGGGTGCAATGTGCTGGACTTCTTCAATCCGTAAGCACTAATCCAATAAATCCACTTTGCCTTTCGCCTTGTCCACGCTGGTAACATAAGCACTCACACTAGCCAAGGGTCGAGCAGTCACTTCTTTCTTTTCCTTACTTCAAAGTTAGCTACAGATGCTCAGTTATCAACAGGCAGGAGCACGTCTCTGAACCTGATACCGTCCTTTAGACAGGGATGCTGAAGACTTTCTGTACTAAAACTTCTTCTTTCCTTCAGTGTATGCTGAGGAGGTGATACAGCTCTGACTAGACTAAGGTGAATTCAAACACCTGTACCAGACTCCACGATATGAACTGATGATAGAGCTGGCTAGACTCCTTCCTCACTCCAGACGTCTTCTCTCTCTGAAGTCTAGACACTCACTCCACACGTCCTCACTGTCCGAAGACAGGAACTAGACTGACTAAATCACTCCAACACATACTACCTTGACCACTCCCTCTAGAGTATACTCCACTACCCTAAGGGTGTGTCTAGTATATGTCGAGTGAATGAATATTTAGCATTAAACTGCTGTCTCGCCACACACTCTCCAGGGTACTGCGTGTGCCTAACACCAGGGCTACACAGATACCACACAGCCCAGCCTCACACAATATTCTCAGGTCACATTGGGTGATGACGAGGTGTTGATGCCTCTTGCCCACAACCTGCAGTTGCACAGACACAACAGTCAGCAACCACGACCAGTTTTTTTGTCCCAGCGCGGCGTTCAGTTGTCCCTTGTCAACATATATGTCTCTGCCCGAATTGTTTGATAGGAATACATATTTGTTAGCACTTTACGTTGTCTGGTGCTGGACAGAGACCATTGCTGGCTTTTAAAGGCTCCTAAATGAGACTTGTGCCTCTTTATTAAACTGTCGCTTCCCTTAAATTTTATACATTTTGGTAAATAAAAATTATGGTATTGGCCAGTTTCTGTTTATTTTAAGCAGGTTGAAGACACAGCATTAAACATATTGGAACATGGTCATTGCCACGCTAAAGCCTTTACCTGAGCTCTGTAGCACTGCCTGTCACCTGACTAATACACTCCACAGACCTCGACATTCCCTGGGACATATCCTGTAATTACTCCATTACAGCGGTTTTACAGTGACAGTGGCTCCATTGTGATCTGTTGGCCAAAATGAAATGTGGAGCTCACAAAACTCAGGTTTCATGGCACCTGCTGGCCCTCTGAAAATGTGAAGCGAGGGACGCATAATGACATGACTGGTGACGGGTGAAGCCCAAAATTCAAATGGGCATGTTTTAGCTGGCATTGTAAAGTGCTGGGGAATATGTATTCCACTATCTAGCTAACAATTTGGAATGAGGGAGGGACCTCCCAAATGTAGGAGTGAGAGCTCTCCGAAATGTATGATACAGGGCCACCTGAGGGCTCTTCCCAAACTCAGGTTTAACGGCACCCGCAGGCACTCTGAAAATGCGAAGCAAAGGCCGCGTAATAACATGGAAATGGACATGGTGGTGGTGGTGGACGAAGCCCAAAATTCAAATGGACATGTTTTAGCTGGCATTGTAAAGTGATTGGGAATATGTATTTCACTATCTAGCCAACAATTTGGAATGAGGGAAGGACCTTCCAAATATAGGAGTGAGAGCTCTCCCAAATGTTAAAGGTGTTAAAGGAAAAACTAAAGTCAAAACGCTCCGTGTGAACATATGCTAAAGGGGAGGTATAATTTTTTTTTATAATTTTATTTTAAATTTTGCATTATATACATGTAATTATGGATGAAAAAATGTTTCTTAGCATTTTTCCCTTTAAAAAAAAATTAGGTTTGGTTTGGTATGTCTTTTTATAAATCAGTAAAATCGGCGCAATAGTCTGACAACATAATTCCCAGATACCATATGTGAGAAAGAAAGGCATGCAGGCATCTTCTCCATGCTGTTCCCATTTATTTTAGCTCTTTTCCATCCATTTCATCTTTTTTCTCAGGCCCTCAGACCTGTTTGTTGGATCCAGCAGAAAAATATTCGGCTTTCCCATTGACTTGCATTGGAGATTAGAAATTATTTGTGACGATTTTCCCGAATCTGAATATTTCACTATTCATTCATCACTAATTATAAGACATCTAAGTTCAGAGGTTTGATTGTGTTGTTAATACCGTGTCCAATGTAGAGTATGTGAATGAGCTTCTCTAATAAAAATTATTCAGTGCACTTTCCTATCCAGTAAAGAACAATTACCGTATATACTCCTGTATTAGTCGCACTTTTCAGCACATTTTTTTGTGCTAAAAATGCCCCTTCGGCTTATACATGAGTCATTGTCCCAGAAAGCCGGCGGGGGATGGGGAGCAGTGGGTCACAGAGGCAGGAGCCCGCGGCTGTGGCTAAAGCTTGTACCGCTGCTGTAATAGTGCGCAGTGCCAGCCGCAGCCGCCGGCTTCCAGCACACAGACATCATACTCTCCTACCTGCGCACCCTCGGCGGCACTGCATCTCGTTCTGGCCACCGGCGCCTGCAGCTCTTCCTGCTTAGCGGTCACGTGGCCTCGCTCATTAAGGTAATGAATATGCACTGCTCTCCAATCCCATAGGCGTGGAGCGAGTATTCATTACATTAATGAGCGGGGCCACGTGACCGCTAAGCAGGAAGAGCTGCAGGCGCCGGTGGCCGGAACGAGATGCAGTGCCAGCACCCAGGGTGCGCAGGTAGGTGAGTAGGATGTTTGTTTGTTTTTTTCAATAGGAAATATGCAAACAGGAATAGGTGATAAGGAGCCATGCATACAGAGCCGAGACGGGGAGGCATGCATACAGGGACGGTACAGGGGAGCCATGCATACAGAGACGGGATGGGGGAGGCATGCATACAGGGACAGGATGGGGGAGCCATGCATACAGGGACAGGAGGGGGAGACATGCATACAGGGACAGTATGGGAGAGGCATGCATACAATGACAGGGATGGGGGGAGCCACGCATACAGGGACGGGACGGGAGAGGCATGCATACAATGACAGAGACAGGGAGCCATGCATACAGGGACAAGACGGGAGAGGCATGCATACAATGACAGGGACGGGGGAGGCAAGCATACAATGACAAGGACGGGGGAGGCATGCATACAATGACAGGGACGGGGAGGCATACATACAATGACAGGGACGGGGAGGCATACATACAATGACAGGGACGGGGGAGACAAGCATGCAATTTCAAGGACGGGGGAGGCATGCATACAATGACAGGGATGGGGGAGGCATACATACAATGACAGGGACAGGGGAGACAAGCATGCAATGACAAGGACGGGGGAGCCATGCATACAGTGACAGGGACGGGGGAGGCATGCATACAATGACAGGGACGGGGGAGGCATACATACAATGACAGGGACGGGGAGACAAGCATGCAATGACAAGGACGGGGGAGGCATACATACAATGACAGGGACGGGGGAGACAAGCATGCAATGACAAGGACGGGGGAGGCATGCATACAATGACAGGGATGGGGGAGGCATACATACAATGACAGGGGCAGGAGAGACAAGCATGCAATGACAAGGACGGGGGAGGCATGCATACAATGACAGGGACGGGGGAGACAAGCATACAATGACAGGGACGGGGGAATCATGTATACCAGGACAGGGATGAGGTGACAATGCATACCCGGCTTATTCTCGAGTCAATAAGCTTACCCAGTTTTCAGTGGCAAAAGTAGGTGCCTCGGCTTATACTCGGGTCGGCTTATATTGAATTATACGGTATACTGATATAGAACAGACAAAAGTCAACTGCGCAATCAATATTTGCCCCCAGATCTACCACTGGGGCAATGTTGGGAAACCCCCCCCATATACACATAAAATGATCAGCCGCTCCCAACGTGAATGGTGGGTTTAGCTTATATAACTACATTTTTTAAGTTTCTATATATAAATGAAGTTCATTAATATTTTTTTAACCACTAAAATAAGTTTGGTATCTCCATCATTGTACTAAGGTGTAGAGATATAGTTCCAGGTCATTTTTACTGTACAACAGACATATTTTTTCACCAATCTGACGCCATTTGAAAACATTTTTCCCCCATTTTTCAGTACAGTGCATGGTAACATGAATGGCATCTTTCAAAACTACAACTTGTTGATGCGAAAATAAAAAAATGATGTCACATGGAAGAAGGAAAGGGAAAGATAAATAAGAAAAACAGTAAAAATGAAAACATTTCCCTGGTTGGAGAAGGTTAAACCAAGATCTTGATAAATTTAACAATAATTTATTTACAGGTCACATGCCAAGTATTCATAGGAGGATAGGACTTAAAGGGAACCTTTCCACTCAGTCATACTGCCTGAACCCGGGCAGCATAAATCAGCCACTGGCTCCGATTATGATTGATAAATTTTGTGTTTGTCCATCAATGAATTTATGTGAGGGTTTGTTCTTTTGTATTTTGAACTGTAGTTTTGTTGATACCATTTTGAGGTATGAATTATATTGTAATTTCTTACAGTAAATTCTCTTTCCTTTACTCCAAAGTAGCAGCACAAATGAGAGACTTTTTCCTGAAATGATAGGACAGGTGATAGTAAATAATCAAATGCTTTGTCAGTCTTGATAGCCCTACCACTGAGCAGCCTAACCGTTTGCTTATAATAACAAAGCAGAAAATAAATAACACAAGGTCATCTGTTGAAAGCCAAGAAACGCTTTCTTCCACTTCCATTAGAAGGGCAATGTTTCCGTGAACTACTTTCCCTATTGGCTAAGTAGAAACCGTTCCATATGTCACACTATCAAAATGCTCCCACTAGCTAAGCTATTATATTCCTTCAAGACCTTTACTCTAAGACCGGGGTCACACTCGCGAGTCTCTCGCATCAATACCCGGCACTGCCGCCGGTACTCGGGACCGGAGTGGGCGGCTGCAAGTATTTCTATGCAGCTGAACGCTCTGGTCCAAACCGCCGGTGGCAGTGCCAGGTATTGATGCGAGTTTCTCACATCACACTCGCAAGTGTGACCCCGGCCTAAGAGTTCCACTTCAGGAACTGAAATCCCTTCAAACTAGCATTCTTGACTTCATGTGGAACTATAAGCCCCAGAGAAAACCACGGTTGGTAATGCTCTTGAGGAAATCACATGGATGCCTAACGGTACTGAATTTGCAAAAATTCTACTGGGACCCAACATTAGCTCAATCTCCTCTTGGACGGACCAGTTTGCTCACTCTAGATAGGTTGAAATTGTGGCATTGCTCTCCGCTTAGGGCTCATTTTGACTTCATAGGTCTCATGTCTTTCATGAGGAAATTGTAGAACTCTTATCACACACACGTCTCATTCGCCTCAAACTAATCTCCTTTACAATCCTACCCCTGAGGAATCTTTCCGCTACCAAGTCCGCTACTGTGATATTCATAGACTGGGCTCCAAACAAACTTATCCCTAACTCCCTTTGAGAGGCTATGCTCTCCTTCAAGTGTCTTATCACCGTGATCTACTAGATGCTACTCTTGCCTATGACATCCAACCCCCTCCCCAGCGTCATATATACATGGATACATGAGAACAGGCTCTTGGTGTAAATATTTCCCCAGAATTGTTGAGTTTTAAATGGGACCGGGCAGCTAAATCTTCTATCTAAATCCTCTATCTGTACTGCCTACAAGGACAAGGCAGTTCAATTTACTTACGCATTGATACCATACCCGGCTCTACTTTTCTTCCTAAAATCTGTTAATTCTGCCAACCAGCTGGAGGTGCTTAGTTCATACTGGCTCCCTCATTCATATCTCCTGGGAATATTGGGGTACGGTGAGGGAGTTGATGAAGGGCTTGTTCTCCATTTGCCTTTCCCTGTACCCCCTAAATTGCTTACTGAATTCCCCTGAGGGTACTGGGAAAGAAGTAAGCAAAGCTGTTCTTATTTGCACTGTCACTAAATATTTGATAGCAACAGCCCCCATCTCCTCTAGCGTTACAATGGAGAAAATAAGTATTTGATACACTGCCGATTTCACAAGTTTTCCCACCAGCCAAGAATGGGGAACGTCTGCAATTTTTATCGTAGGTACACTTCAGCTGTGAGAGACAGAATCTAAAAATACAAACCATAAAATTACATTTTATGATTTTTAAATAATTAAATTGCATTTTATTGCATGAAATAAGTATTTGATCACATACCAACCAGAGAGAATTCAGGCTCTCACAGACCTGTTAGTTTTTCTTTAAGAATCCCTCCTACGCTGCACTCACTACCTGTATTAATTGCACCTGTTTAACTTGTTACCTGTATAAAAGACACCTGTCTACACACTCAATCACTCTCAAATCTCTGCACCATGGCCTAGACCAAAGAGCTGTCTAAGGACACCAGGGATAAAATTGTAGATCTCCACAACTCTGAGATGAGCTACAGGACAATAGACAAGCAGCTTGGTGAGAAAGCAACAACTGTTGTCACAATTATTAGAAAATTGAAGAAACACAAGATGACTGCCAATCTTCACCGGTCTGGGAAACCAAGCAAGATCTCGCCTTGTGGGGTAAGGATGATTCTGAGAAAGGTCAGTAATCAGACCAGAACTACATGACATGGGAGAACCTGGTCAATTACCTGAAGAAAGCTGGGACCACAGTCTCAAACATTACCATTAGAAACACACTACGCCGTCATGGATTAAAATCCTACAGGGCACTCAAGGTCCCTCTGCTCACGCCAGCACATGTCCAGGACCATTTGAAGTTCGCCAATGACCATCTGGATGATCCAGAAAAGGCATAGGAGAAGGTCATGTGGTCAGATGAAACCAAAATAGAACTTTTTTGGTGTCAACTCCACTCGTCATGTTTGGAGGAAGAAGAAGGATGAGTAAAACCCCAAGAACACTATCCCAACCATGAAGCATGGTGGGGAGAACATCATACTTTGGAGATGCTTTACTGCAAAGGGGACAGGATGATTGCACTGTTTTGAAGGGAGGATGGATGGGGTCATGTATCTCAAGATTTCGGCCAATAACCTCCGTCACTCAGTAAGAGCATTGAAGATGGGTTGTGGCTGGGTCTTCCAGCATGACAATGAAATACACAGCCAGGGCAAGTAAGGGGTGGCTGCTTAAGAAACATTTCAAGGTCCTGGAGTGACCTAGCCAGTTTACAGACCTGAACTCAATAGAAAATCTTTAAAGGTAGTTGAAACTCAATGTTACCCAGCAACAGCTCTGTAACCTGAAAGATCTGGAGAAGATCTGTATGGAGGAGTTATGCCAAAAGCCCAGCTGCAGTATGTGCAAACTTGGTCAAGAACTACAGAAAACGTCTGACCTCTGTAATTGCAAACAAAGGTTTCTATACCAAATGTGAAGGACAACCCCCTTCCTCCCATGTCACCAATGTGACGTAACTCCACAGGCACAGCTCTCCGGTGCCCCCTTTGTCTCTCAGGCCAGTATGGGAACTGCACCTAGAGCAAATGGCTGCCGGGGAGGGTGTCCTGTTACCCACTGGGTATTCTAAGATTCGTTATCAGAGTAAAAGCATCAGCCCAAGATTAATTTTATGGTTTAATTGCCTTAAGTCTAATTGAAGCCCCCAGGCATCTCATTACCATGCTAACAAACCTTACTATTCACCATGCTGGCTTGGCTCCGTACTGAAGCTTTGAAGCTCTATTTTGGGTCTTAACTCGTTACCATACTAAAGACCTTGCCATTCAAACATGGGCATGAATTACTTAGCATACTAAAGCCCTTTTTATTCACAGTGGACATCAAACCCTGTCGTATTGAATATGACAACAGTCCCTGGGGCCAGGTGCAGTTAGCAGCCTGTGGCTCTGTGAACAGACAAAATGGAGGCTGGTATAGGCCCTATCCAATATGGTGGCTGTTCCTTCCTCACACCAAATATTAAGTTCTGTTTTTCTATTGTATCAAATACTTATGTCATGCAATAAAAT
Source organism: Oophaga sylvatica (assembly GCA_033576555.1). NCBI lineage: Eukaryota > Metazoa > Chordata > Amphibia > Anura > Dendrobatidae > Oophaga > Oophaga sylvatica. The sequence continues at coordinate 521,484,007 of JARQOD010000004.1, read as the reverse complement.
TCAAATTAATTATGTAAAGCTCATATAATGTGATTTTTTTTTAGATTTTTTTTAAAATTCTGTCTCTCATAGTTGAAGTGTACTTACGATAAAAATTACAGACCACTCCATTCTTTGTAGTGAGAAAACTTGTGAAATCGGCAGTGTATCATTTACTTATTTTCCCCACTGTATATAGGTGATTGAAGAAAGCGTGCTCACTGGAGCGCCTTACAGCCTAACTCAACAACACCCTAGACAAATTTGCACAGATGTGGGACTCCTGGGATGTCTATGATGCTACAATCATCTTCACTGGACACTGACCTGAATTTTGTATCTGAGTTTGTATTATTCTTGTAAAATTTTAAGTTAAAAAAAGAGAAGAGCTATGGATGGTGCCTCCACGACTCTTTGCAGTTATAGGGTAGCATAGTGCTGCTGCTTTGGACTAAGGGAAATAATTTACGTTAATTATTATGGAAATTTTACTTGTCGTCTTTTAAAAACAGACATCAACAAACTGGGGGAAGATCAGAGAAGAGCCACCAGAATGGTGTCTGGTCTGCAAACCATGTCCTATGAGGAACAGTTACAGGATTTGGGAATGTTTAGCTTGCAAAAAAGGAAGACTGAGAGGAGACTTAATAGCTGTCTACAAATACCTCAAGGGCTGTCACATTGTAGAAGGATCATCTTTATTCTCATTTGCACAAGGAAAGACTAGAAGCAATGGGATGAAACTGAATGGGAGGAGACACAGATTAGATATTAGAAAAAACTTTTTGACAGTTAGGGTGACCAACGATTGGAGCAAATTTCAAAAACATGAGTATCACATCCAAACATAAACTAAGTGTGAACAGGTGCTTACCTAGAGTCACCAACTCATATACACTCAAACAAAAAAGGCAGCACTCTGTAGCGCCATAGCATGTAAATATGAAATATGAAAAATGAATTGCATTACTGCATTACAAATATGAAAAATTGAGAATGCTTAGCGCATAAATTGGCCAATTCATGTGTACCTGGAAGCCACGTTAAGGCGATTCTTGCTTTCCAGGACCTAATCTAAGTCCCCTCATAGACTAAAGTCTTCATCTGTATGAATGACCATGTTAACTGTTTCACGCTTCTGAACCCTGAAGCTGTTAAAAGATGTAAAAAAAAAAAAAAAGACTGAACACATGCAGAGCAATGTCATTTCTACAAGAGGAGTATGTCTGAAATCGATGTGTGCACACACCCTTATATTGCACTTTGGGGAGGTGCGTTATTTCAATTCTCGCCTCAGGCAGCAGAAAAGCTAAAATCATTTCTTGACCATAACACATTCTATCTGCAACTCCTGGTTCCTTCCTTTTCATTTTCAGTGTGCAACTTCCTTCCCTTATCCCCCCTCTTACCTACACCCTCCACTTCTTTATTAATTTGTTCACTTTGTAGTCCTAATTTTTGTACTCTCGTTCAATGCCATTGCATTCTTTTATGTTTGCTGTAACATGATTGCTACTAAAGTAAAGTACTGAAGTTGTACAACCTGAGAATGAAAAATATTCAGAATTGAGAGTCCTCAGTGGTTGATACCTTTTAATGGCTAACTAAAAAGATGGTAAATTGCAAGCTTTCGAGACTACTCAGGTCTCTTCATCAGGCATTTTGTGCACGCATGATCCGAGAACGACACTGGTGGAACGCAATGCATCTTCTATTCTGATCCTATGTTGGGAGTTGGAATAGGACGTACTCGGTGGGTCTGTGTGTTCTCTGATAAAAAAAATATAGCCCAACTAAAAGGAGTGTACTGAGTGTTGACTAAGCAGGATATCCTCTGGGCTGGCTGTCAGCCAGTGATACACTGCGGAATGGGGGCGGAGCTTCTAGAACTCTGACTTCCACAGCGTTTGTACAGAGTTTTTACAGTCTACTAACGAAAAGATCAGTTCGGCGAAACCAGGGGAGATTTCCTGAAGGTCAGATATTACACTTACACTTCTCTTTTCAAACCTGCTCCCTCTGAGGGATATATGTGTGTCTGAGTCCTCTGATAATCACTTATTGTCTAATCTCCACCTCTGTTATTAACATTATTTTTAGTTTCTCTTTTCTAACCAGCCCTGTACACTCCTACCAGTCACCAGTCACTGACTCTTCTGCCTCGTCTTTTTCATGTACAATGGTGATTGCTGTTTTTTCATATTAACTTTCTAATTTTTAATACAAATTTATGAATGTAACCATGTGTCCCCCAGCCGGCCTCTATGGACCATAATGCAATTAGCCCTCTGTTGGCATTCCCTGTCCTGCATCTGCTGTGGGATATATGCATCTTTGCTCCTATCTGCTGATACGCAACATTACAGACTGGCCGGAGATTTAGAGACTGGAGATCATCTGCCATGTAGTGTTGTCACCCACTTTAGCTATTCTGCTGGATTAGAGGACCTATTCAAAAGGACCAGTATCGCATTTTCCTTGGCGTCGGATTACCGGGTGGCGCCCCCAGATTTGTTCCGTTTGTTGCAGCCACATTGCAAACTTTAACCCCTTCATGTTTTGTGGAATATTCCCCCAGTCCCAATAAAGATTTTTTGGATTGTTCACCGGTCTGCTGCCCCTGCGTGCTCTCTCAAGCACCCCCAAATGTTCAGAAAGAATCAGTGTAGGGTATTTCATTCATTATTCACATATCGCCATAAGGCAAATAATCCCGAACTAAAGATTCTACTGTGAATAAAATATAACCTTTATTTATTGACTCAATAAACTGATGTTTGATATTAAAAACACAAGTTTTTGTAGGAAATCTTCTCCTGTTGTCCTGAGTTACAATTTAGTTGAGTTGATTAATGATCCTGAGAATTCAAGTAGGAAACGTACAGTGAATGTATGTACAGTAGTGGGGGCAACTACATCAGTTAGTCCCATATAGGGGGCAATGATCGTTACCCATATAGGGACAATATCAGTTACTCCCATATAGTGGGGGCAATTACATCAGTTACTCCCATATAGTGGGGGCAATTAGATCAGTTAGTCCCATATAGTGGGGGCAATTAGATCAGTTACTCCCATATAGTGGGGGCAATTACATCAGTTAGTCCCATATAGTGGGGGCAATTACATCAGTTACTCCCATATAGTGGGGGCAATTAGATCAGTTAGTCCTATAGTGGGGCAATTAGATCAGTTATCCCATATAGTGGGGGCAATTACATCAGTTAGTCCCATATAGTGGGGGCAATTACATCAGTTAGTCCCATATAGTGGGGGCAATTACATCAGTTATCCCATATAGGGGGGCAATTACATCAGTTAGTCCCATATAGTGGGGGCAATTAGATCAGTTAGTCCATATAGTGGGGCAATTAGATCAGTTATCCTATAGTGGGGGCAATTACATCAGTTACTCCATATATGGGCAATTACAGTTAGTCCCATATAGTGGGGGCAATTAGATCAGTTAGTCCCATATAGTGGGGGCAATTAGATCAGTTAGTCCCATATAGTGGGGGCAATTACATCAGTTACTCCCATATAGTGGGGGCAATTACATCAGTTACTCCCATATAGTGGGGGCAATTAGATCAGTTACTCCCATATAGTGGGGGCAATTAGATCAGTGTCCTATAGGGGCAATTAGTCTACTCCATATAGTGGGGGCAATTACATCAGTTAGTCCCATATAGTGGGGGCAATTACATCAGTTAGTCCCATATAGTGGGGGCAATTAGATCAGTTACTCCATAAGTGGGGCAATTACATCAGTTACTCCATATAGTGGGGGCAATTACATCAGTTAGTCCCATATAGTGGGGGCAATTAGATCAGTTACTCCCATATAGTGGGGGCAATACATCAGTTAGTCCATATATGGGCATTAGATCATTGTCCCATATAGGGGGGCAATTACATCAGTTACTCCCATATAGTGGGGGCAATTAGATCAGTTAGTCCCATATAGTGGGGGCAATTAGATCAGTTACTCCCATATAGTGGGGGCAATTACATCAGTTATCCCATATAGTGGGGGCAATTAGATCAGTTAGTCCCATATAGTGGGGCATGATCATTATCCTATAGTGGGCATTACATCAGTTAGTCCCATATAGTGGGGGCAATTACATCAGTTAGTCCCATATAGTGGGGGCAATTTGATCACTTGGTCCCATATAGTATTTGGTTTGCTCAAATGTAACGCTCTTCTTTCAGTAACTCATTTGTATAGTTGTCTGATGACGCCTCCTCTGTGCTCTGGAAACTTACAAATGCCATTCTTCTGACTAGTCAGTAAAGGTATCACTCTGAGGCTCTGTTCACACAATGCGGTTTTGCTGCATTTTTTTAATGCAAATTTTAGCTGCGTTTTACAGTACCAGCAAATTCTATGAGATTTCAGAAATCTCATGCACACATTGCTTTTCTTCTTGACTATTTTGGAAAACTGCTACGTTTTCATAAACTTCAGCTTGTCACTTCTATCAACGTTTTGTTCACCCATAGAAAGCAATAATTAAATGAAAAAAACGCAGGTATCAGGTTTTGTTGCGTTTTTGGTGTATAAACATCAATAAGTTGGATCATGGCTTTTTTATGTACTCAACTTTAATGCACAAGAGAGAAATGTACCCGGCAAATATGCAGAAACAAACGCAGAAAAACCTGATTTTTGTAAGCGGCTTCTTTACTGCCAAGAGAGGAGGTTTTGCCTGCAGAAAAAAAACACAGCAAAAACTCAACATGTGAACAGAGCCTTTCTTTGTCTTTTTAGGCATGAAAGTTTTTACATATGATTTACTAGAAAAATAAAAAATTCGATTTTCACTGTGGCAGTGACTTCATAGTCAACACTGACACAATTTCCGGGTGCGATTGTGATACTGAGAGGAGCAATACTGCCCACTGGCGGCTCGTAGAAAGATGACCAGAAGTACAGACATGAACAAAGGAGGAGGATGCAAAGTCGGGTCACATTAGGGTGCTACACAAGTATAAATATAAAATAAAATTAAAAGAAAATAAACATGGCAGTGTGCACACCTACATGACATTTCTATAATTTCATTGTAAATAGTAAAACATAGACAAGTGATGGGAAACCAGAAAGATAATTGGAATAAGGTATATTAATATCCTCAAATATGAGAGGCTGATGTAGACTTATAGATCAGTTAGGCTATGTGCACACCTTCAGGATTATTCACTTTTTTAGCGTTTTTGCGGCGGATTTCCGCTGCAAAAAGCTTAAAAAACGCATGCATTAAGCATCCTATTATTAGAATGCATTCCGCAATTTTTGTGCACATGCTGCGTGTTTTTCTCCGCGAAAAAAATGCATCGCGGAAAAAACGCAGCATGCACATTCTTTTTCCGGAATCGCAGCGATTCCGCGGCCATAGGAATGCATTGAACCGCTTACTTTCCGCATGTGGCTATGCCCACCATGCACACAGTAAGCGGTTCAAGTGCGGATGGTACCCAGGGTCTGGAGGAGAGGAGACTCTCCTTCAGGCTCTGGGTACCATATCCCTGGTAAAACAATAATTATAATAAAAAATAATGATATTCTCACCTTCCGGCGTCACCCGCAGCTTTCCCGCTCCTCAGCGATGCTCCCGGCAACTCCTGTTCCCAGGCGTGCTTAGCGACAATGACTCCAGATGACGTTGTGGTCTCTGCTACGTCATCTGGGGTCATTGTCGCTAGGCATCACTGGGAACAGGAGTTGCCGGGAGCATCGCGAGGACCAGGAAGGCTGCGGGGGCCGCCGGAAGGTGAGAATATCACGATTTTTTATATTTTTTATTATTTTTAACATTAGATCTTTTTACTATTGATGCGATATAGGCGGCATCAATAGTAAAAAGTTGCTCACACTTGTCAAACATTATGCTTGACTAGTGTGACCAACCTGTCAATCAGCTAATTACGCTTGCAAAACGCTAGTTTTTAGCTGGAATACGCATACCTATAAAATGCGTATTTCCCGCGGCAGGGAGGTGCGGGATTGCCGCGGAAATTTCTGCGGCAATTCTGTTACGTGTGCACATAGCCTTACAGTTAGTAAAAATGTAGTATATATAATATCTAATAAAAAGAATATATACCTTAAAGTTTGAGCCTTGGTATAGATACTATGAGTATAATGGAAAATGAAGTAATAAACCAATAAACACTAACACAGTAATAAAGTACAGAAATATAGTAAATAAGTTGACACTATACATGCGGTATTGGTAAATATGAAGGTACATTAAGTAGTCATAAAGAGAGATGAACCATATTGCCAAAATTATAAACTAAGAATAGTAAAGAAAGCATACAAAACCAACAATGTGATGTGCAAATAGCTGGGAGAGAATTAAAAAAAGCATCAAAAGCGCAAAGTTATAATGTCATGACTATGAGCCCCCTACGTATCGCTGCTAGCAGCAGCTTCATCAGGGGAAAAGAGAGAGACCATAGGAGTGTCTACATATATAATTGATAATCGGCTTTAGATTAGTAATGCTGCGTGTTTCACCTTTTGGATGTGCATCGCCCCAAATCCAGCTACACATAACCACAATTCAAATTCTGCATTTTCGTGCATTTGCAATTATACTGTCATACTTGTCTGATAGACAGAAGGTGGAAATTTCTGTATATCACCAGCGCGCATGCACAAGAGCGTTAATTATACCGGTCTGCATAGGAACTGTAGACACAGAACAATAGCAGGCGTAGAATTAGAACTACAGTATATGGCAAGTTGCCACATTTACAGTGGGATACGGAAAGTATTCAGAGACCTTTACATTTTTCACTCTTTGTTTCATTGCAGCCATTTGGTAAATTCAAGAAAGTTCATTCTTTCTCATTAATGTACACTCTGCACCCCATCTTGACTGATAAAAACAGAAATGTAGAAATTTTTGCAAATTTACTAAAAAAGAAAAGCTGAAATATCACATGGTCATAAGTATTCAGACCCTTTGCTCAGTATTGAGTAGAAGCACCTTTTTAGCTAGTACAGTCATGAGCTTCTTGGGAATGATGCACAAGTTTTCATACCTGGATTTGTGGATTCTCTGCCATTCTTCCTTGGCAAAGAAATTCAAGTGCTATAGAATATACAATAATTGTGATGTGTAATATCTAAAGAAATATAATAATAAAATGAAATATTAATGATAACACCAATTTGTGATTCTATCACCTGAACCAAAAAGGATGGCAGACCATCCGGAAATGAGGAACCACCCAGGGTGTGGAAGGGAAAGCCTTAATGAAAGGGAGAAAGACAAGGAGACTAGGAGCACACAGTAAAGAAATAACCTTTATTGATCAAAAATTGGCTCACAAAAACAATGATAAGACCATATAATAAAAATGTATTAAAACAGACACATCACAACTAATACAATGTAATAAACACACAATAATTTCGTTATAATACATCAACACAAGTTGATTCAATAGACATATACTGTGTTTAAACAATTTAGCTCAGATATAATAACCAGGAGGGCATTAAAAAATGAAAAAAATGAATAAAATGAAAAAATGATGATGTTGTGCAATGGCACAGAATCACACTAGTGTGTATACCAACAGGAGTGATAAAAAATTATAAAAATTGAAATAATATGCAATAGCGTACACAGTGCACAGGTGTAAACGTGTATACTGATCAAAGGGATAATAACAATGAAAAAAATGAAAAAATAAATAAAAAATGTAAAATGAAAAAGAATTGTAAAAAATGTGCGATTATGTGCAGTATAGTAGCATAATAACTACACTGGTATGTGTCAAATGATCACTAAAAAATTATCAAAAATAAATAATATACTGTGCAATAATACAATTACACCTGTGCACTGTGTACGCTATTGCATATTATTTCAATTTTTATAATTTTTTATCACTCCTGTTGGTATACACACTAGTGTGATTCTGTGCCATTGCACAACATCATCATTTTTTAATTTTATTCATTTTTTAATGCCCTCCTGGTTATTATATCTGAGCTAAATTGTTTAAACACAGTATATGTCTATTGAATCAACTTGTGTTGATGTATTATAACGAAATTATTGTGTGTTTATTACATTGTATTAGTTGTGATGTGTCTGTTTTAATACATTTTTATTATATGGTCTTATCATTGTTTTTGTGAGCCAATTTTTGATCAATAAAGGTTATTTCTTTACTGTGTGCTCCTAGTCTCCTTGTCTTTCTCCCTTTCATTAAGGCTTTCCCTTCCACACCCTGGGTGGTTCCTCCTGCCATTCTTCCTTGCAGATCCTCTCCAGTTCCGTCAGGTTGGATGGTGAACGTTGGTGGACAGCCATTTTCAGGTCTCTCCAGAGATGCTCAATTAGGTTTAGGTCAGGGCTTTGGCTGGGCCAGTCAAGAATGGTCACAGAGTTGTTGTGAAGCCACTCCTTTGTTATTTTAGCTGTGTGCTTAGGGTCATTGTCTTGTTGGAAGGTGAACCTTCAGCCAAGTCTGAGGTCCAGAGCAGTCTGGAAGAGGTTTTCATCCAGGATATCTCTGTACTTGGCCGCATTCATGTTTCCTTCAATTGCAACCAGTCATCCTGTCCCTGCAGCTGAAAAACACCCCCATAGCATGATGCTGCCACCACCATGTTTCACTGTTGGGATTGTATTGGCAGGTGATGAGCAGTGCCTGGTTTTCTCCACACATACCGCTTAGAATTATCACCAAAAAGTTCTATCTTCATCGCATCAGACCAGAGAATCTTATTTCTCATAGTCTGGGAGTCCTTCATGTGTTTATTAGTAAACTCTATGCAGGCTTTCATATGTCTTGCACTGAGGAGAGGCTTCTGTCGGGCTACTCTGCCATAAAGGCCCGACTGGTGGTGGAGGGCAGCAGTGATAGTTGACTTTGTGGAACTTTCTCCCATCTCCCTACTGCAACTGTGGAGCTCAGCCACAGTGATCTTGGGTTTCTTCTTTACCTCTCTCACCAAGGCTCTTCTCCCACGATTGCTCAGTTTAGCTGGACGGCCAGGTCTAGGAAGACATCTGGTGGTCCCAAACTTCTTCCATTTAAGGATTATGGAGGCCGCTGTGCTCTTAGGAACCTTGAGTGCTGTAGAAATTCTTTTGTAACCTTGGCCAGATCTGTGCCTTGCCACAATTCTGTCTCTGAGCTCCTTGGCCAGTTCCTTGCACTGTGAGCTGTGAGGCCTTATATAGACAGGTGTGTGCCTTTACAAATCAAGTCCTATCAGTTTGAATAAACACAGCTGGACTCCAGTGAAGGAGTAGAACCATCTCAAGTAGAATCACAAGGAAATGGACAGCATGTGACTTAAATTGAGTGTCTGAGCAAAAGGTCTGAATACTTATGACCATGTGATATTTCAGTTTTTCTTTTTTAATAAATTTGCAATAATTTTTACATTTCTATTTTTTTCAGTCAAGATGGGGTGCAGAGTGTACATTAATGAGAAAAACTTTTTTGAATTTACCAAATGGCTGCAATGAAACAAATAGTGAAAAATTTAAAGGGGTCTGAATACTTTTCGTACCCACTGTAAGTCACATTACATAATACAGTTAGGACCCTCGTCGGAAGCTCAGGGCAAAATGCACATTGGGGTGAGGGGGAACACCTGGACTATCCCTTTTTCACCTGCAGTCCTAGCATGTGTGATACAGCAATCCGTGGGGCATTCCTAATATCAGCTAGCAGTTCGCTAGATTTTCGTGGCAATTCTCAGCAGCTGCTCCTCCGTGTTTAAAAGTGAAAAATAGCAGACTATGTTTTTGTGCCAGTCTGAATGCCTCTCATCTATATCATCTCTTTCCCTTTACGGAGATCGTATGTAGGGTCTTCTAGGGTTTATTTAGGGTGAGCCGTCGCGGAGTGGGGGCGCCAATTCTTGTTTCTGTCTTAGGGTGCCAACCTCTACTGATAGGTAGTGGAAATTTTCAGGTTGATATCAGGGACAATATAGGATCTCTCATATCAGTCCCACTGAATCTGTAATGTACCTCTCCATTTCTTTATAATGGACCTTCAATCTGTTTTCCAGAATATAAATTCATATAAGAAAAATCTACTCTGGATCCTAATAAAACATCTCATATGCCTTTTTCCATTTGGACCGCCAATGCCTTTTTCAGCTCTCCTCCTTAATTGGAGTAGTAGAGTTTTTTCTTCTTTTTGAAGACTATATATCTTTATATGCTCTACCACTTATTTATATATGTGGACCAATCAAGATCAATATCTGTGGTATTCTTTCACAATTTTTCATTTTTTTAGCATATGTGAAAATGGGTTTTTTTAAAATTTGCATCCCAGAATATGTGTTTTGTGCAAGAATACATTAAAATCAATAAACACCGCTTTATTTCACTAAAGAGGAAATGATGAAAATGGCGCACCGTTGTTTTTTCACCATGACGGGCGCCGTAGATAATGTTGCTTTTATTAACATGACGTAATTCAGTCTGGGCCACCGATGACTTGGGTCCTGGAAATAATGTTTGTATTCCACCAGTTCTTCCTGATGGGGCGCGCACTGGAAATGACGCCGCTCCAGGAGTGAATGTTGTCGCTCCCGGAAGTGACGGTTGTAGGTCACTGATGCGTTTCAGAGAGGAGCGCACCGGAACTGACTCTCTGTTTGGCGGATTATTTAAACGAGGTAAATTAATCTACAGGAGGTCATGCGATAAAGCCCCTTTCTAAATTTTTTGTTGTGTCTCCCCTGATGATCTTACCAAGAGAAACGCGTCGGGAGTATGGTGATTGGGGACCTATTATATCTCAGCTTATTGCTATATCCTTGTGGTAAGGTATTGTATGGCTATATGCAAAAGCCTCCCTTACTGGATCTGGTCAAGCAAAATTTGATACTTCGAAACAAATTGAAAACAACTTTGGGTGAGATTGTTCCTTATGGTTGTTATTATTATATATATATGTACTGGGACATTTATTGCAATCCTATGCTGAATAATGTTATGAGATATGACCTTTTTCCATGTTGGTGATGAAATACGCCTTGGCCATATCTATTGTTTCTATGCTTCACCATGAATATTAACATAATGAGATATGCTTTTTAAATCATCTTATTATTGGTGATGAGATCTGACTATGTCCATTTTCTAATTACTCTATTGTAAGCTTTATGGTAGATTTTGAAGCTATTTAACCCCTTAACGACCGCCGATACGCCTTTTAACGGTGGTAGTTAAGGATACTTAAACCACAGCGCCATTAATTAACAGAACTGTGGAAAAAGTGAATAGTGCCCCCCACAGTCGCATTTTCTCCGGGGTCTCGGCTACCGGGGGTAGCCTAGACCCCAGAGAACATGAATCGGGTCGGTTTTTACCGACCCCGATGTTGCGATGGCCGTTATTAACCCTATAACGGCGATTGCAACAAAAAAAATAAAATCTGATGTGCCATTTAATTTCTCTCTCCCCTGATGTGATCATCAGAGGAGAGAGAAAAAGGGTCCACGATCCCCCCCCTTGTGTCCCCAGGGCCCTCCTGCCTCCTCCGATGTGCCGGGGGGGGGGTTGGGCAATTTTCTCCGGGGTCTCAGCTGCCTGGGGTAGCCGAGACCCAGAGAACATGATCCAGGTCGGTATTTATCGACCCCGGTGTTGCGATCGCCAGTATAACGGCGACCGCAACAAAAAAAATGATTTCTCTCCCCTCTGATGTGATCGCACATCACAGAGGTAAGAATTAGGGTCTCCTGGACCCCCGATCCCTCCCCTGTACCTCCAGGTGTCCCCCTGCCCTCCGGCAGCTCCCCCTGTCCTCCGATCCTCCCGGCCTCTTAATCCTGTAAAAAAATGGCGGCAGATTCAAATAATGAATGATTCATTCATTCTCTAAAAGTACATTTTGATCACTGTGATAAACTATCACAGTGATTAAAGTAAAAAAAAACAGTACATAAACCCCCCTTTATCACCCCTTTAGTTAGGGACATATAATAAAATATAGAAATTGTATTTATTTTCATTTTTACCGTTAGGGTTAGGGTTATAATTAGGGTTAGGGTTAGCATTAGGGTTAGGCTGGGTTCATACTGCGTTATGGCAGTCCGTTAGACAGACTGCGTTACACAGCGGTATAATGCGGTGTAACACAGTTCGTTAATGCTGCCATTGACCCCCATTTGAGGGCGCATCGCAACGCATGCCGTAAAGCGGCATGCGTTTGTGACGTGTTGTCATTCAGTGACGGAGCCTCGGACGCGGCCTGCAGCTTCTGGGCTCCGTCACCGCTAGCGCAGATGAATCATCTGCTGATTCCTCTGCGCTAGCGGGTATAGCAAAACGCGATCGCATTATGCTATACCGTTACCAGCCCGTCAACGCTATGCGTTGAATGGGCTGGTAAAACGCAATATGTACCTAGCCTTAGGGTTAGGGTTATAATTAGGGTTAGGGTTGGAATCAGGGTTAGGGTTCCAATTAGGGTTAGGGTTACAATTAGGGTTAGGGTTACAATTAGGGTTGGAATTAGGGTTGGGATTAGAGTTAGGATTAGGGGTGTGTTGGGGGTTAGGGTTGGAGTTAGAATTGAGGGGTTTCCACTATTTGGGGACATCAGGGGGTCTCCAAACAAGACGTGGCGTTCAAAAAGTCAAATGGCGCTCCCTCCCTTCCGAGCCCTGCCGTGTACCCAAACAGTGGTTTACCACAACATATGGGGTATCAGCATACTCAGTACAAATTGCACACCAATTTTGGGGTTCTAACTTCTCCTGTTACACTTGGGAAAATAAAAAATAGCTGGCTAAAAAAATCATTTTTGAGGAAAAAATGATTTTTTATTTTCACGGCTCTGCGTTTATAAATTTCTGTGAAGCACTTGGGGGTTCAAAGTGCTCACCACACATCTAGATAAGCTCCTTCGGGGGTCAAGTTTCCAAAATGGTGTCACTTGCAGGGGGTTTCTACTGTTTAGGCACATCAAGGGTTCTGCAAACACAACATGACGCCCGCAGAACATTCCATCAAAGTCTGCATTACAAAATAGCGCTCCTTCCCTTCCAAACTCTCACATGTGCCCAAACAGTGGTTCCACTCCATATATGGGGTATCAGCGTACTCAGGAAAAATTGCACAACAACGTTTGGGGTCCAATTTCTCCTGTTACCCTTGGGAAAATAAAAAAATAGCGGTCTAAAGAATCATTTTTGAGGAAAAAAAATGATTTTTTATTTTCACGGCTCTACATTATGAACTTCTGTGAAGCACTTGGGGGTTCAAAGTGCTCACCACACATCTAGATAAGTTCCTTAAGGCGTCTGGTTTCCAAAATGGTGTCATTTGTGGGGGGTTTCCACTGTTTAGGCGCATCAGGGGCTCCCCAAATGCGACATGGCGTCCAATCTCAATTCCAGCCAATTTTGGTTTGAAAAAGTCAAACGGCGCTCCTTCCCTTCCAAGCTCTGCCATGCACCCAAACAGTGGTTTACCCACACATATGGGGTATCAGCATGCTCAGGACAAATTGCACAAAAACTTTTGGGGTCTTGTTACCCTTGGGAAAATAAAAATTGCGATGAAAAGATCATTTTTGTGGAAAAAATTGGATTTTTTATTTTCACGGTTCTACGTTATAAACTTCTGTGAAGCACTTGGAGGTTTAAAGTGCTCACCATACATCTAGATAAGTTCCTTAAGGGTCTAGTTTCCAAAATGGGGTCACTTGTTGGGGGTTTCCACTGTTTAGGCACATCAGGGGCTCTCTAAACTCGACATAGCATCCAGCCAATTCTGCATTGAAAAAGTCAAACGGCGCTCCTTCCCTTGCGACCTCTGCCGTGCGCCCAAAAAGTGGTTTACCCCCACATATGGGGTATCGGCGTATTCAGGAGAAATTGCACAACTAATTTTATGGTTAATTTTTTCTTCTAATACTTGTGAAAATAAAAAAATTGGTTCCAAATTAAAGTTTTTGCAAAAAAAGTTAAATGTTAATTTTTTCCTTCCACATTGCTTCAGTTCCTGTGAAGCACGTAAAGGGTTAATAAACTTCTTGAATGTCGTTTTGAGCACCTTGAGGGGTGCAGTTTTTAGAATGGTGTCACTTTTGGGTATTTTCTATCATATAGACCCCTCAAAGTGACTTCAAATGTGATGTGGTCCCTAAAAAAAATGGTGTTGTAAAAATGAGAAATCGCTGGTCAACTTTTAACCCTTCTAACTTCGTAACAAAAAAAAATTTTGTTCCCAAAATTGTGCTGATGTAAAGTAGACATGTGGAAAATGTTATTTATTAAGAAATTTGTGTGACATATCTCTCTGATTTAAGGGCATAGAAATTTAAAGTTTGAAAATTGCTAAATTTTAAAAATTTTCGCCATATTTCGTTTTTTTCATAAATAAACGCAAGTCATATAAAAAATTTTTAACCACTAACGTGAAGTACAATATGTCAAGAAAAAACATTCTGAGAATCAGCGGGATTCGTTAAAGAGTTCCAGAGTTATAACTTCATAAAATGACAGTGGTCAGAATTGTAAAAATTGGCCCGGTCATTAAACTGCAAATTGGCTCTGTCACTAAGGGTTTTGGAGGGTATTTCAGTTATTGTAATTTATATATATATATGGGAATATTGATTAATTGATTGACCTTCGCCAGGACACTATGCTTTGACTACATATCAAGAATAGCATTACTAAAATCCTGGTCAATCATTTGAGAAGGTTGACAATTATTTGGGCCAACTAATATTACGGCCATTTTTTATATACAATTTGGAATGCATTTTTTCTTTTTGTTTTTTGGTGTTTTCCTATTAGTTTTTTCAGTATATTTATTTTGTGTGTTTTAATGGACCTTAAGGGCTGTTTTTACTTGGAACCATTAAAAGTTATATTTTAATATACATTTCTACCTTGCTCATTCGCGAGAATAGAATTTACCAAATGACTGCAATGAAACAAAGAGTGAAAAATTTGATGGGGTCTGAATACTTTCCGTACCCACTGTATTATGCATGGGAGAATTGATGAAGCACTGAACATTTCTATGGATTGTGCGGTGAAAGCAAGTTATCACCTATCCACAGGATAACTTATAGATCATGTCAGAGACCTCTAATCTAGCCAGATCAGACATATTGTTTTGCACTAATTAAAATTGTGACTATAAATATAGTGTCTGGTTTGGTTTCTTATTCCATGTCATGTGGGAAGGCTTGTTAAAGAGTTGAAGTAGAAGACTTCTTACTTCCCAGAGGTGGAATAGAGTACAAATCTTCTTGCTTTCTGAAGACAGGAAGACAATGACATCAGAAGAGGGAGGGCATATTTTGAGCATAAAAGCAGCTGCAGTTATGCGCTGAGAGCATTGATCTACACATTTACAGAGAGGAGTGGAGTGGAGCAGACTACAGAATGAAGCTGGTATCCACGGGTATGTAGCATTAAACTGTATAGCTGTAATTCTAAGAGGGTAGAAGAACATTTTTCTAAAGTTATTTTTTGAGTTCGGCGGCGAAACTTGAGTTCAGCAGATCTTGAGTTCGGGAGTTCGGTGAATCATGACTTCAGCGTACCTTGAGTTCGGCGAATCGTGAGTTCGGCGAATCGTGAGTTTGGGAGTTCGGCAAATCGTGAGTTTGGGAGTTCGGCAAATCGTGAGTTTGGGACTTCGGCGAATCTTGAGTTCGGCGAATCTTGAGTTAGACGAATCTTGAGTTTGGGAGTTCGGCGAATCGTGAGTTTAGGAGTTCGGCGAATCGTGAGTTTGGGAGTTCGGCGAATCGTGAGTTTGGGAGTTTGGCGAATCAGGAGTTTGGGAGTTCAGCGAATCTTGAGTTTGGGAGTTCGGCGAATCGTGAGTTTGGGACTTCGGCGAATCTTGAGTTCGGCGAATCTTGAGTTAGACGAATCTTGAGTTTGGAAGTTCGGCGAATCGTGAGTTTGGGAGTTCGGCGAATCGTGAGTTTGGGAGTTCGGCAAATCGTGAGTTTGGGAGTTCGGCGAATCGGGAGTTCGGTGAATCGTGAGTTCGGCGAATCTGGAGTTTCGGAGTTCGGCGAATCTTGAGTTTGGGAGTTCGGCGAATCTTGAGTTCGGCGAATCTTGAGTTTGGGAGTTCAGCAAATCGTGAGTTTGGGAGTTCGGCAAATCGTGAGTTTGGTAGTTCGGCGAATCTTGAGTTCAGCGAATCGTGACTTCGGCGAATCTTGAGTTCGGCGAATCTTGAGTTCGGAGAATCGTGAATTTTGGAGTTCGGCGAATCGTGAGTTTGGGAGTTCGGCGAATCATGAGTTTGGGAGTTCGGTGAATCGTGAGTTTGGGAGTTCGGCGAATCGTGAGTTTGGAAGTTCGGCGAATTGTGAGTTTGGGAGTTCGGCGAATCGGGAGTTTGCGAGTTCGGTGAATCGTGAGTTTGGGAGATCGGCGAATCGTGAATTTGGGAGTTCGGCGAATCTTGAGTTCGGCGAATCTTGAGATCGGCGAATTGTGAGTTTGGCAAATCGTGAGTTTGGTGAATCGTGAGTTCGGCGAATCTTCAGTTCGGCGAATCGTGAGTTTAGGAGTTCGGTGAATCGTGAGTTTGGGAGTTTGGCGAATCGAGACGTTGGGAGTTCGGCGAATCTTGAGTTTGGGAGTTTGGCGAATCTTGAGTTTGGGAGTTCGGCGAATCTTGAGTTCGGCAAATCTTGAGTTTGGGAGTTCGGAAAATCGTGAGTTTGGGAGTTCAGCAAATCGTGAGTTTGGTAGTTCGGCGAATCTTGAGTTCGGCGAATCGTGACTTCGGCGAATCTTGAGCTCGGCGAATCTTGAGTTCGGAGAATCGTGAATTTTGGAGATCGGCGAATCGTGAGTTTGCGAGTTCGGCGAATCATGAGTTTGGGAGTTCGGTGAATCGTGAGTTTGGGAGTTCGGCGAATTGTGAGTTTGGGAGTTCGGCGAATCGGGAGTTTGCGAGTTCGGTGAATCGTGAGTTTGGGAGATCGGCGAATCGTGAATTTGGGAGTTCGGCGAATCTTGAGTTCGGCGAATCTTGAGATCGGCGAATTGTGAGTTTGGCGAATCGTGAGTTTGGTGAATCGTGAGTTCGGCGAATCTTCAGTTCGGCGAATCGTGAGTTTAGGAGTTCGGTGAATCGTGAGTTTGGGAGTTTGGCGAATCGAGACGTTGGGAGTTCGGCGAATCTTGAGTTTGGGAGTTTGGCGAATCTTGAGTTTGGGAGTTCGGCGAATCTTGAGTTCGGCAAATCTTGAGTTTGGGAGTTCGGAAAATCGTGAGTTTGGGAGTTCAGCAAATCGTGAGTTTGGTAGTTCGGCGAATCTTGAGTTCGGCGAATCGTGACTTCGGCGAATCTTGAGCTCGGCGAATCTTGAGTTCGGAGAATCGTGAATTTTGGAGATCGGCGAATCGTGAGTTTGCGAGTTCGGCGAATCATGAGTTTGGGAGTTCGGTGAATCGTGAGTTTGGGAGTTCGGCGAATCGTGAGTTTGGAAGTTCGGCGAATCGTGAGTTTGGGAGTTCGGCGAATCGTGAGTTTGCGAGTTCGGTGAATCATGAGTTTGGGAGATCAGCGAATCGTGAGTTTGGGAGTTCGGCGAATCTTGAGTTTGGCGAATCTTGAGATCGGCGAATCGTGAGTTTGGCGAATCGTGAGTTTGGCGAATTGTGAGTTCGGCGAATCTTCAGTTCGGCAAATCTTCAGTTCGGCGAATCGTGAGTTTAGGAGTTCAGTGAATCGTGAGTTTGGGAGTTCGGCGAATCGAGACGTTGGGAGTTCGGCGAATCTTGAGTTTGGGAGTTCGGCGAATCTTGAGTTCGGCAAATCTTGAGTTTGGGAGTTTGGAAAATCGTGAGTTTGGGAGTTCGGCGAATCGTGAGTTTGGGAGTTCGGCGAATCTTGAGTTCAGGGAATCTTGAGTTTGGGAGTTCGGCGGATCTTGAGTTTGGGAGTTCGGCAAATCTTGAGTTCGGCGAATCTTGAGTTTGGGAGTTCGGCAAATCGTGTTTTGGAGTTCGGCGAATCGTGAGTTTGGGAGTTCGGCGAATCTTAAGTTCGGCGAATCTTGAGTTTGGGAGTTCGGCGAATCGTGAGTTTGGCGAATCGTGAGTTTGGCGAATCATGACTTCGGCGAATCTTGAGTTTGGCGAATCTTGAGTTTGGGAGTTCGGCGAATCTTGAATTTGGGAGTTCGGCGAATCTTGAATTTGGGAGTTCGGCGAATCTTGAGTTTGGGAGTTCGGAGAATCGTGAGTTTGGAAGTTCGGCGAATCGTGAGTTTGGGAGTTCGGAGAATTTTGAGTTTGGGAGTTTGGCGAATCGTTAGTTTGACGAATCGTGAGTTTGGCAAATCGTGAGTTTGTCGAATCGTGAGTTTGGCGAATCGTGACTTCGGGAGTAGAGATGAGCGGTGTTCGAAGCAAACTGTTCGCCAATTTCAAATTCGAGCTGTTTTGGGCGTTGTTCGAGCCGTTCGACGAACCCGAACGATTTTGAAAAAATCCGGCTGTTCGAGGTTATGTTCGATAACTGTTCGTGCACCTAAATCGTCACTGGATTTTTTCACAGATAGGCCGGCGTCACACTGGCGAGTGTGATGCGAGTAAGTCGCACGACTTTCTCGCATCAGCACCCAACACGGCCGCCCACTCTCGGACTCGAGTGTGCGGCTGCATGTATTTCTATGCAGCCGCACACTAGGGTCCGAGAGCGGGCGGCCGTGCCGGGTGTTGATGCGAGAAAGTCGTGCGACTTACTCGCATCACACTCGCCAGTGTGACGCCGGCCTAATGCTGAGAATCACTGTTAATACACAGTTTGAGTGTACAGCGGGGCGGGGAGAGGGGCATGGAATGGATCTCTGCAGAAGTAATGATGATCTCCATTTTTTTTCTCTTTCCCGCATTTCCAGTGTGCAGTGCAGTCTGTCAGCCTATCAGCAGCACAATTGTGGGCATAGTAGCAGTCTGTGGTACTCATTGTATTAGGCCATCTATACAAAGCTCCACCAGCGTTCAAATACTAAAAATTTTTTGCAGCCATCGCTTTTTGTGCAAACAACTCCAGAGTTGTCAATTAGGTAACCACCAAAATGAGTGGCAAAAGGCCTGCTGCTGGTGGAAAGGGGAATAGGCGTGTTGTGAAGGGAAAAAAATGTTGTGTCCGTGGGGTAGGTGTTAAAGCAACAGTAACATCTGCAGAAGAAAGACCATCTTCCAGCCAAACTAAGATGTTTACTTCTTTTAGTGGACAATGTGGTACGATCCCTTTCTTACGGGCACGCCCATCGCTACAAATTCCAGATGAGGCACAAAAAAAAAGGTGCTTCAACAGATATCAAGTGCTCCTTTAAGTCTGCTCTCCTCCACCTCAACTTCAACATCACAAAAATTCCAGTCCTCAGAGGTGTCACTCCAATCGCACTTGCTTCCTCACAGCTCCCAAGTCTCTAACTGCCCGTCTGAGTATGGGGTAGAACAGATGGTTGAGTCTGCAGAGCTGTTTACTCATACTATAGCCTGGGAATCAGAGGTCGTCTCCACAGCTTCTGTGAATCCAGACGAGGAAATGATCTGCACTGATGCCCAGAATGTTTATGAGTCGGATCCAGGACCAGATGAAGAAGGTTCTGTGCATAATGTAGACGCTCGTTCCCAAACTGTAACTCCTGTTGGTGGAGAGAATGAGGAAGACGATGATGAGACTCAAATACCTGATTTGAGCGACAACTTGAGTTTTGTGTCAGGGCAGGAAGAGGTTGGCTCTGAGGACGACGGGTGTGAGAACACACAGGGTGATGATGACGAGGTTGCAGATCCCACTTACTGTCAACCCACAGTCATACAGTCGATGAGGTCAGCAGAGGAGGTGGAGGAGGATTCGAGTGACGACGAGGTCAGGGTGCGCCTTCCTGGACAGAGATGTAGTACTGGAAGCACGTCACCAACTGCATCCTCAACCACAACTCTGCCTCTGGCCACAAGTCAAGGTGGCTCTTCAGGTCACATGGGTTCTAAGCCTTGCATAGCCTGGGCATTTTATAACATTGATAAGGATGACCCAACTCTTGTTATCTGTAACATTTGTGACCAAAAGCTAAGTAGAGGCCAAAAATCCATAGTTTGAGTACATAGTTTTGGCTACAGAAATGCTGCCTTTCCGTCTTGTGGACACAGAGGATTTTCGAGACCTTATGTTCGTCGTAGTGCCCCAGTACCAGATGCCCAGTCGGCACTACTTCTCAAAGAAAGGTGTGCCTGCGCTCCACCAGCATGTTGCACACAACATCACCGCTTCTTTGAGAAACTCAGTGTGTGACAGGGTGCATTTCACCACAGACACTTGGACGAGTAGGCATGGACAGGGGCGTTACATGTCGCTGACGGGGCACTGGGTAACTATGGTGACAGCAGGACATGGGGCTGCTGTCCAAGTCTTGCCGTCATCTCGAAGTTCCTCCACTGCTTCTGCCTCCTCAACCTCCTCTCGGTCCTCCACCTGCACCCAAAGCCTGTCTGGTCATGCCACGGGCTTTCTAACTGCGCAGAAGGGATCCTGCACACCTACTTGCTATGCTGGCAGAAGGGCTCAACGTAATTAGGCGGTTTTTATGTTGAAATGTCTGTGAAATGTGAGTCACACAGCTGAGGAGTTATGGTCAGCTCTGGAGAACCAGTTTCATAAATGGTTGTCTCCACTGGACCTGCAACCAGGGAAGGCTGTGTGCGACAATGCCGCAAACCTGGGTGCGGCCCTTCGCCGTGGCAATGTCACACACGTGCCTTGTATGGCTCATGTGTTGAACCTGGTTGTCCAGCAATTTTTAGCCCACTATCCCGGACTACATGGCCTTCTGCAGAGGGCACGGTCGCTGTGTGCTCACTTACGCCGTTCGCATCCCGCTGCTCAGCGACTTACATCTCTACAGAAGTCGTTGGGCCTGCCACTTCACCGGCTAAAATGCGTTGTGCCAACACAGTGGAATTCAACTCTGCACATGTTGCAGCGACTGTGGCAGCACCGACAAGCCCTGATGCAATACGTTCTGAATTATAGCCTGGGCCAACGAGATCCAGAGGTGGGGCAAATCACGCTGGAGGAGTGGTCTCAGATCAGGGACCTATGCACCCTTCTGCACAGTTTTGAAATGGCCACGAAGATGTTTAGTGCTGACGATGCCATTATCAGCATGACGGTGATTTACATGCTGGAGCAGATGTTAAACAGAATTCGGAGTCAGGTGGTGGAACAAGAGGAGGTGGAGGAAGTAGAGGAGGAGGAGTTGTATGCGGAAGGGCTAACATCTGCAAGGTCCAGACGGTCGGTAGCACCAAGGCGGTTGGCATGGGAGGGTGGTGGAGAGGGATTAACCAGGGCGCATGGTAGCAGCCAAACTAGTGAGGAAGGTGCAGGAGCCCAGGAAGAAGTGGAGGACGAACTGGTGATGGGCATGGAAGACTCAAAAATAAACTTGGCACTCAAATGTTGAATAATGAATAAAAAAGAAGATAATAGTTGCTGTGGTTTTTCTATTTATTTGCATCCGTCATGGAAAAAAAATATGCTGTACAAAATAGGTGAACGTTTTCGGCTATAACATAAGCCTTCCTCAGACAATATGTACAGTTTTTGAATAGTAGCAATAAAACATGTCAAAAATTGTGGAAAATTTTGTATGTTCTCCCCGTGTTTGCGTGGGTTTCCTCTGGGTACTCCGGTTTCCTCCCACACTCCAAAAAAAACATACTGATAGGGAATCTAGATTGTGAGCCCCATCGGGGACAGTGACGATAATGTGTGCAAACTGTAAAGCGCTGCGGAATATGTTAGCGCTATATAAAAAAAAAATAAAATAAAAGATTAAAGATTAAAAAATTACCTTGAACAAAACGGATGTGGTGAAATAGATTAGACCACAGGATAGGATACAGCATTGCTCTACCCAGCGCTTTAACTTATTGCCTTTTTGCTACCAGCGCTTCCCTACCATTGGTTACAACTTCCAAGTTACTTTTGTCCTGTGGTCTAATCTATTTCACCACATCCGTTTTGTTCAAGGTAATTTTCTCTATAGATCATATGATCGAATTGATCACTACGTTTTGACTGGGTGATCTCTATGTTCACTGAGCACCTCTGGATAAACGAACCTATGTGAGATTCCACAATTTTTGACATGTTTTATTGCTACTATTCAAAAACTGTACATATTGTCTGAGGAAGGCTTATGTTATAGCCGAAAACGTTCACCTATTTTGTACAGCATATTTTTTTTCCATGACGGATGCAAATAAATAGAAAAACCACAGCAACTATTATCTTCTTTTTTATTCATTATTCAACATTTGAGTGCCAAGTTTATTTTTGATTCTACTATTTGGGCTGGAGACCTTACTTGTGCACCTACATCTATATTGTTTCTTTGAGTGCCATGTTATTGTAGTTTATGGGCATGGAAGACTCATCAGATGAGGGAGACCTTGATCACATTTCTGTTGTGTGAGGTTGGGGGGAGAGGGCAGAGGAAGGAAGCATGAGTCGTACCTCGCCACCAACACAACAGGGACTTGGTGCTCCTGGATGTGTGTAGCCTTGGTATTTAAGGTACACAATACCAGGAGGATGAGTGGAGAGGTAACGGTTAAGGGCTCTACATGACATCACATACACTAAGACACACCCACAGGGAGTGTTCAGAGTCAGTCAGTGAGTCTAGCCTGGACCTGTGAGGAGGAAGGAGCAGAGTCTAGCTCGGGTGGCTCAGGACTGAGTCATCCCACCGTTGTGCAGTTCAGTAAGTGGAGGCCAGTAAAGGTGAGCCAGATTACCTCAGCCTGGTCAGAGCTGTGCCCCACTGGCAGACGGACTGAGACAGCTATTGAGAGTGTGAGCAAGTCGAAGGGCACAGTGGAAGGAATTGAGAAGTGCTTTAGGATTGGAGAAGTCCTGCACATTGTCACCGGTCACTGGGGACCGACGTGTCACTATAGCTCCAGGCATAGTGATAAAAGAACCAGAGGCTTACTGGACCTTAGGTGGCAGCAAGTAGCCTTGGAGTGTCAGTACGTAACAGAGGTCAGTTGGAATAGGAACTTTGAGCCTGATCAGCAACAGAAAGAACCTAGTTCCATCATTGGAAGGCTTCGACCACTATACTGACCGGGCAGTACAGCGTTGAAATAGCTGGAGTTTAAGGAGTGAACTACGCTTTATGCTGGTTGGACTCACCCTGATTGGAAAGTCAAGGAGGCCCCTAACTTGCTCAGCCGTTGCCTCAAAACTCATCCTCCATCAACCCCATCAGCCTCCCTGGGACCTGCCTGAACAACTTGAAGTAAAAGGTATGGAAAGATGCTGATGTGTGAGACTGTGTTATTCAATTGCACCCCTGCACAACCCCACCATAAACTATCGACCTGAGGGAAGAGTCCCACCTGTAGGGGACCCGACATCTAGCTGCCTCACCATCCCCTCAGAGCTCTACAGCAGCGCTGGTACAAATTACCAGAGACTACAGGTGGCGTCACGAACTGTATATATACCTATCCCCTGTAAATATACCCCCCAACATACGCCTGACCGCCAGGGCCACAGACCGAGCCACCGCTACCTGTGACAACCCCATAGACTTCCATAGGCTCGGCTCTGAGTACCCCATTGCCCTGTTAACCCACAATTGTGGTGCGTGGTCGAGACAGATGCGCAAGACACATGAGTGCCTTCTTGCTGCACTACCTGCTACATGACCCTCGAATTGTCAGAATTCGAAATAATCCTGACTACTGGGTAGCCACACTGTTAGATCCCCGGTACAAAAGTAAATTTGCTGAAATAATTCCTGCCATAGAAAGGGATTCACGCATGCAGGAGTATCAGCAGAGACTGTTGCATAATCTTACATGTGCTTTTCCACAAAACACCAGTGGTGCACGTAGTGAATCTCACAGTTGTAACTTGCCAACCGTGGGACTGTCGAGTCTTCAGCACTCATACCGTAACAGAAACAAAGTATCTGCTGGTGTTAACAGCAATTTTGCGGAATCCTTTCACCAGTTTTTTAGCCCATCCTTTGCAAGGCCACAGGAGACAAGAAGTCAGACACATAGTCAACGCCTAGAGACAATGGTACAAGAGTATCTCCAACTGAACATCGAAGCCATGACTGTGTCACTGGACCCTTTCTCTTTTTGGGCTTCCAATCTGGATAAATGGCCGGAGCTCGCCACTCTCGCCTTGGAGATCTTGTCATGCCCCGCAGCCAGCGTTCTCTCTGAACGTGTGTTCAGCGCTGCTTATGGTGTGCTGACAGATAAGCGCACACGGCTGTCCACTGAGAATGTAGACAGACTCACGTTCATAAAGATGAACAAATCATGGATCCGCAAGGACTTTTCTACCCCTGTGTCATCCTGGGGAGAGTAAAAGCTTGAGGATTTGGTAAAATCACCTCACCAACCGTTTTAAGCTTTCAAATTGCTAATAATTTTTAGCTGCATCTAGGCCTGAAAACAATTTTGGGCCTGTAGCAGTGTGTGTTACTCATTCTAATAGGCCATCTATACTAAGCTCCACCAGCTTTCAAATTAATAATAATTTTTAGCTGCATCTTGCCTGTAGAATAATTTTGGGCCTGTAGCAGTGTGTGGTACTCATTCTATTAGGCCATCTATACTAAGCTCCACCAGCTTTCAAATTAATAATAATTTTTATCTGCATTTTGCCTGGACAATTTTGGGCCTGTAGCAGTGTGTGGTACTCATTCTATTAGGCCATCTATACTAAGCTCCACCAGCTTTCAAATTAATAATAATTTTTATCTGCATCTTGCCTGGACAATAATTTTGGGCCTGTAGCAGTGTGTGGTACTCATTCTATTAGGCCATCTATACTAAGCTCCACCAGCTTTCAAATTAATAATAATTTTTGTTCTCTCTGAACGTGTGTTCAGCGGTGATGGTGGTGTGCTGAGTCTGACAGATGAGCGCACGCAGCTGTCCACTGAGAATGTAAACAGACTCACGTTCATAAAGATGAACAAATCATGGATCAGCAAGGACTTTTCTACCCCTGTGTCATCCTGGGAGAGGTAAAAGCTTGAGGATTTGGTAAAATCACCTCACCAACCGTTTTAAGCAACTCTGGGGCAATTGATGCTACTTAAGTTATGTCTGTGCCCCAAATTTTTGGAAAAAATGGAGACTCTTTTTGGAGTCCCCTTGCTGTGTTCTGCGTGACGTTGGCATCGTCAATTACAGGTGGGTTGGGTCTTTCCCACCCCCCTTTTAACCGTAAGAAACTATATACACTATGGCTTGGGGTAACACAGATGGTTGAGTGTGAAGACTAGAGCTGTTTACTCATACTATAGCCTGGGAACCAGAGGTCTGCTCCAAAGCTTGAGTGTCTGCTAGTTAGCGGAGTAGCCATCGGCTGTAGATCTAATTACAAATCTTTAACTGCATCTAACCCAGACAAAAATTTTGGGCCTAGTAGCAGTGTCTGCTAGTCAGTGGATTAACCCAGCTGTTAAGCAAGCTACACCACCTGTACTTTGAACACTTAATTTTTTCAAAGGAAATGCTTCGGGCCCCCGGGACAATCAGTGAAGAGCATCGGGGAGGCACCCCAAGGCACAGGGGCTGTGACTGGCGGTAAGACGCCTTGCGGTGGACCGCCAAGCTCGATCCTTATAAAAGCTTTTTAACTGCAGCAGCTTTACTGGATGCTACTGGAGCTGGCATTACCGCGGCTGCTGGCGTGAGACTTGCCCTCCAATAGATCCTTGTAAAAGGATTTAAAGTGTACTCATTCAAATTAGAGAGCCAATTTAAATTAAAAAGATTAGACCTGCCTCCTCCGCAGGGGGGCTCGCTCGACCCACCAGCGGACAGGCACCAGTATTGGGAGCTGGCCATCAGGGTCCACCGCAGCTCTGGCACAAACCCGGCAACACGCAGGTTGCACAGGCAGGAACGGACTGGCCGTGTCGGCTTGGCATTTTTTTGGTTTTAGAAGGACATGATATGCCTATATCTGTGTCTCCCCCTCCTTTTACTCCTCCACCTCTTTTCTTTTCGCATGACTATATGTAATTGTCACTTTTCCATGTGTTAGTTGTGCCTTCTGAGCAATTTGTCAGCTTTTGGACACCTTTGAAGTGTTTTCTATGTGTTTCTATGTGTTTTGGTTTTCCTACTATTGGTTTTAACGGGTGTTCGACGAACAGTTCGTCGAAAACATGGCTGTTCGGCGAACTGAACTCGAACACTACGGGGGTGGCTCATCACTATTCGGGAGTTCAGCGAATCGTGAGTTCGGCATACCTTGAGTTCGGTGAATCTTGAATTCGGGAGTTCGGTGAATCTTGAGTTCGGCATACCTTGAGTTCGGTGAATCTTGAGTTGATTAAACCTTGAGTTTGGGAGTTCGGTGACTCTTGAGTTCAGTGAACCTTGAGTGGTAGCAATGTCATCAATGTGTTCATTTTTACCATCAGTTTGTCATCAGTGTTTTTTTGCAGTTTGGATAAAGAAAGAAATTATTACAAATCTTCTATACTTTGCAGTGTTAAAGACAGCCCACGGATGGCACACAAATGCCATCCGTTTGCGGTACATGTTTTTCACGGAGTCATAGACTTTATTGGCCCTTGTCATCCGTGCTGCCATAAGAAAACAGACATATCTTCATGTGTTTATCATACTGCCCAAACTGCCCTCTCCCACCCCTGGTGAAGACAACAGTCCATAATAGCATAAATCACGCAGATCATAAGATCAGTGAATCGTACACAGATCAAGAAGTGTTATTATTAATAAACAGAATAATTAAAATTCAATATTTTATTTCACATAAAAATTGTACATATACAGTACAGACCAAAAGTTTGGACACCTCAGTCAAAGATTTTTCTGCATTTTCATGACTATGAAAATTGTACATTCACACTGAAGGCATCAAAACTATGAATTAACACATGTGGAATTATATACTTAACAAAAAAGTGTGAAACAACTGAAAATATGTCTTATATTCTAGGTTCTTCAAAGTAGCCACCGTTTGCTTTGATTACTGCTTTGCACACTCTTGGCATTCTCTTGATGAGCTTCAAGAGGTAGTCACCGGAAATGGTCTTCCAACAGTCTTGAAGGAGTTCCCAGAGATGCTTAGCACTTGTTGGCCCTTTTACCTTCACTCTGCGTTCCTGCTCACCCCAAATCATCTCGATTAGGTTCTGGTCTGGTGACTGTGGAGGCCAGGTCATCTGCCGTAGCACCCCCATCACTCTCCTTCTTGGTCAAATAGCCCTTACACAGTCTGGAGGTGTTTGGGGTCATTGTCCTGTTGAAAAAAAAAATGATGGTCCAACTAAACGCAAACCGGATGGAATAGCATGCCGCTGCAAGATGCTGTGGTAGCCATGCTGGTTCAGTATGCCTTCAATTTTGAATAAATCCCCAACAGTGTCACCAGCAAAGCACCCCCACACCATCACACCACTTCCTCCATGCTTCACGGTGGGAACCAGGCATGTAGAGTCCATCCGTTCACCTTTTCTGCGTCGCACAAAGACACGGTGGTTGGAACCAAAGATCTCAAATTTGGACTCACCAGACCAAAGCACAGATTTCCACTGGTCTAATGTCCATTCCTTGTGTTCTTTAGTCCAAACAAGTCTCTTCTGCTTGTTGCCTGTCCTTAGCAGTGGTTTCCTAGCAGCTATTTTACCATGAAGGCCTGCTGCACAAAGTCTACTTTTAACAGTTGTTGTAGAGATGTGTCTGCTGCTAGAACTCTGTGTGGCATTGACCTGGTCTCTAATCTGAGCTGCTGTAACCTGCGATTTCTGAGGCTGGTGACTTGGATAAACTTATCCTCAGAAGCAGAGGTGACTCTTGGTCTTCCTTTCCTGGGGCGGTCCTCATGTGAGCCAGTTTCTTTGTAGCACTTGATGGTTTTTGCAACTGCACTTGGGGACACTTTCAAAGTTTTCCCAATTTTTCGGACTGACTAACCTTCATTTCTTAAAGTAATGATGGCCACTCGTTTTTCTTTCCTTAGCTGATTTTTCTTGCCATAATACAAATTCTAACAGTCTATTCAGTAGGACTATCAGCTGTGTATCCACCAGACTTCTGCACAACACAACTGATGGTCCCAACCCCATTTATAAGGCCAGAAATCACACTTATTAAACCTGACAGGGCACACCTTTGAAGTGAAAACCATTTCCGGTGACTACCTCTTGAAGCTCATCAAGAGAATGCCAAGAGTGTGCAAAGCAGTCATCAAAGCAAAAGGTGGCTACTTTGAAAATCTAGAATATAAGACATATATTCAGTTGTTTCACACTTTTTTGTTAAGTATATAATTCCACATGTGTTAATTCATAGTTTTGATGCCTTCAATGTGAATTTACAATTTTCATAGTCATGAAAATACAGTAAAAATCTTTGAATGAAAAGGTGTGTCCAAACTTTTGGTCTGTACTGTAGATTTATTAACCCCTTCATGACCTGTGACACAGCGTATGTGTCATGAAAGGATCGCGTTCCTGCTGGTCGGGTGACCGGGGTCACTAAAAGGTCACCCAACACGCAGGCACAAGACCCTTTGTGCTTCACCACAGGGGGGTTGGCTTAACCCCTACGTGGCTACGATCGCTCTGATTGGCTGTTAAAAGTGAAACAGTGCTCCCTTTATTCCGAGCCCCGATGTGTGCCCAAACAGTGGTTTACCCCCACATATGGGGTATCAGCGTACTCAGTAAAAATTGCACAACAACTTTGGGGGTCTAATTTCTCCTGGTACTCTTGTGAAAAAAAAATTGGGGACTAAAAATATGATTTTTTGGAAAAAAAATGATTTTTTATTTTCACAGCTCTGCGTTATAAACTTCTGTGAAGAACTTGGAGATTCAAAGTGCTCATCACACATCTAGAGGAGTTCCTTGGGTGATCTAGTTTCCAAAATGGGGTCACTTGGGGGGGTTTCTACTGTTTAGGCACATCATGGGCTCTGCAAACGTAACATGATGCCCGCAGACCATTCCATCAAGTCGGCATTTCAAAACATCACTACTTCCCTTCCGAGCCCCGACGTGTGCCCATACAGTAGTTTTCTCCCACATATGGGGTACCAGTGTACTCAGGACAAACTGTACAACAACTTTTGGGGTCCAATTTCTCCTGTTACCCTTGTGAAAATAAAAATTGTGGGTTAAAAAAATCCGTTTTTGAGGAAAAAAATGTTTTTGTTTTTACACCTCTGCATTATAAACTTCTGTCAAGCACGTGGGGGTTCAAGGTGCTCACCACACATCTGGATAAGTTCCTTGGGGGGGTCTAGTTTACAAAATTGGGGTCACTTGTGGTTGGTTTCTACTGTTTTGCACATCAGGGACTCTGCAAACGTAACAAGATGCCCGCAGACCATTCCATCAAGTCGGCATTTCAAAGGGTCACTACATCCCTTCCGAGCACTGACGTGTGCCCAAACAGTGGTTACCCCCCACATATGGGGTACCAGCTTACTCAGGACAAACTGGACAACAACTTTTGAGGTCCAATTTCTCCTGTAACCATTGTGAAAATAAAAAATAGGGGGCTAAAAAAATCCTTTTTTGAGAAAAAAATGATTTTTTATTTTCAAGGCTGTGCGTTATAAACTTCTGTATAGCACCTGGGGGTTCAAAGTGCTCACTGTGCATCTAAATAAGTTCCTTAGGGGTCTTGTTTACAAAATGGGGTCATTTGTGGGGGAGCTCCAAAGTTTAGGCACACAGGGGCTCTCCAAACACGACATGGTGTCCGCTAACGATTGGAGCTAATTTTCCATTAAAGTCAAATGGCGCTCCTTCCCTTCTGAGCCCTGCTGTGCACCCAAACAGTGGTTTCCCCCTCATATGGGACACCAGCGTACTCAGGAAAAACTGGACAACAACTTTTGGTTTCCAATTTATCCTGTTACCCTTGGGAAAATAAAAAAATAGGCTAAAAAAATCATTTTTGAGAAACAAAAATGACTTATTTTCACTGCTCTGCGTTTATAAACTTCTGTGAAGCACTTGGGGGTTCAAAGTGCTCACTACACATCTAGATAAGCTCCTTGGGGGGTCTAGTTTCCAAAATGGGGTCACTTGGGGGGGGTTTCTACTGTTTAGGCACATCAGGGGCTCTGCAAACGCAACATGACGCCCGCAGAACATTCCATCAAAGTCTGCATTCAAAATGGCGCTCCTTCCCTTCTGAGCTCTCCCATGCGCCAAAACAGTGGTTCCCCCCAAATATGGGGCATTGGTGTACTCAGGACAAATTGCACAACAACTTTTGTGGTCCAATTTCTCCTGTTACCCTTGCGAAATAAAAAATAGCGGGCTAAAAAATCATTTTTGAGGAAAAAAATGACTTTTTTATTTCACTGCTCTGCATTATAAACTTCTGTGAAGCACTTGGGGGTTCAGAGTGCTGACAACACATCTAGATAAGTTCCATAAGAGGTCTAGTTTCCAAAATGGTGTCACATGTGGTTTTTTTTCATTGTTTAGGCACACAGGGGCTCTCCAAACGCGTCATGGTGTCCGCTAATGATTGGAGCTAATTTTCCATTCAAAAAGTCAAATGGCGCTCCTTCCCTTCTGAGCCCTGCCGTGCGCCCAAACAGTGGTTTATGACAACATATGAGGTATCTGTGTACTCAGGAGAAATTGCCCAACAAATTTTAGGATCCATTTTATCCTGTTGCCCATGCAAAAATGAAAAAATTGATGCTAAAATAAAATTTTGTTGGAAAAATTAAAATGTCCATTTTTTCCTTCCACGTTGCTTTAGTTCCTGTGAAGCACCTGAAGGGTTAATTATCTTCTTGAATGTAGTTTTGAGTAGCTTGAGGGGTGCAGTTTTTATAATGGTATCACTTTTGGGTATTTTCTACCATATAGACCCCTCAAAGTGTCTTCAAATGTGAGGTGGTCCCTAAAAAAATGGTTTTGTAAATTTTGCTGTAAAAATGAGAAATCGCTGGTCAACTTTTAACTCTTATAACTTCCTAAAAAAAAAATTTTTTGCTTCAAAATTGTGCTGATGCAAAGAAGACATGTGGGAAATGTTATTTATTAACTATTTTTGTCACATAACTCTCTGGTTTAACAGAATAAAAATTCAAAATTTGAAAATTGCGAAATTTTCTAAATTTTCGCAAATTTCCATTTTTTTTCACAAATAAATGCAAAAATTATCGACCTAAATTTCCCACTAACATGAACCCCAATATGTCACGAAAAAACAATCTCAGAATCGCTAGGATCCGTTGAAGCGTTCCTGAGTTATTACCTCATAAAGGGACACTGGTCAGAATTTCAAAAAATGGCAAAGTCATGAAGGGTAAAGGTGCCTCAAACCAAAACAAAAAGGGAGACCAGTGAAAAACATGTATAGTACAATTGATATACATGTCCTATAATTGTTATTGAAGCCTATAGTTATTCATTTAAAGTCTAACCTTGCTTGTAAAGAACAATAGAAAATAAATAATAAACCAATGTAATAAAACCAAGGATTGAATATAAAGAGCACCGTAGTCACCGTAGCTAACAGGCCATATGCAAAGCTGCACACGGTCTCCAGTCACCCCGATGCGCGTTTCGCTGTTGCTTCTTTCTGGTGGCAACTGAAGCACATGACAACTATTGTATGATCTGTGTGATTTATACCTTTATGTGTGTTGCAAGGGAACACTATCCATGTAAAAACACGGACATGTGCATAGCACCATAGGTTATAATGGATACGTATGGTATCAGTGAAAAAAAGGATACCAACCGTACTGGAAACACGAATATGAGAAAGAGGCCTTAGGAGCTGTAATTCCTAAACCCTTGTGTCAATTAGGATGTGAATAAATAAAGCTGAGAGTCTGCGCTTTAAGCCCATATTCATTATATAACTGTATCTGGAATATGTTTTGGTAAATGGCTAAAATGCCAAAACTTGTGTCACTGTGTTGCAGAGCCAAACACTGTGGTCAGATGTAGTACACTTGATTTTATGCATAATAAGCTTGAAGAGTGTAGACAAGCACAGCATGCACTACAAAAAGGTATACCAGGCTTAAAGGGGCTCTGTCACCCTCAAAATTCAATTTAACGTACTTATACAGTCCTGCAGGAGACTTATCTACTATAAAATCAGAACAAGCACTGCCTAAAATGAATCCCCAGCTCTGCATATTCCTGAAACTTCACAAGCCCAATGACAATGCACTCAGTGTCCGCGTGGGCGCCCTCACTTGCCCCCTTTAGTTAACCTTACCCACTAGCTACAGGTTACATAGTAGTGGGTGACTGATTCAGAGAAATGAAAGAGGAGAGCAGAAAGGGATGAGAGCGCATCCTCACTGACACTGTGGCTGGACTCCTGCAGTGTACAGTGCCAGCCCTCGGCCTCCTGCATTGTTAGTGTGCACACACAGCGCAAGTAATTAAATTCAGGCAGAATGTTCTGGGGAAGAGAATGCTGTCACTCATGCTAATGGTAAGCGCCAGCATGCTGAGGGGCGGAATGGTGCACTGAGCCTTTGGCCACACTAAGGGTGCACTGAGGAGACCTCATTATCATTAATATATGAAATAAAACTTATTTATTAAAATAACTAAAGTAAAATCTATACTGCAGGAATGATTTTTATACTGGCCTATAGGGCTGAACAAGAAGTTTACATCGGTAAAGCCAGGCACAGAAAGTGTAGTAAATCATGGTACGCTGTGCTTTATCCGGTCTGAGCAGCCGCCGACAATACAGGAGCCTCTCCTGGACTTATTAGGGCTGTGGTGTTATTACTTCAGCAGACATGGCCTGCACAAACGTTCTGCAGGGGAGTGTCTATAATACTGTGCTGCGGCCAACCCCAGTGCAGCACGTGTTCACATGCTCTAACGCAGCAGGCAGCCTATACAGCTGATTGGGGACCACCCTGGGGATCATGTACCCCTCTATCCCCAGCCCGCCCCTGGGGACAGTCTATTTTGTCATTCTCCTGTGCAATTTCTAATGATACCAATACAGCTGTCGCATGACTAAAAATGACTTGTGATCCCAATAATATTGTGACTGTGATGAGCAAATCGCAATAAGTCCAACCTTGTCTGATATTTTTACGGCTGGTCTGCCGAGCTCGCAGTGTGACCCCATTCACTTGTATTATACTGTGAAGTAGCAGCAACACCCATGAGTCTTTGGCCGCAGCCAAAATTGGCGCATAGCCCCAGCCTGAATGTTAGGAGTCCAGTGATTTATTGTCTTGTAGATGTACAGGGATAGGCTCAGTGCTAGTAATAGATCAGTAATTTTGTGATAAACTCTGAGAGTACGCATATTATATTTGCTGATTTTACTGTATTTGTTAATATATATAATATATATATATATTTGTTTTATATTTTGCAGTACTTCTCCTTTTTACCTGCATCAATTTGTCCAGAAGCCAAAAAAACAATGACAGGGCAAGGTCCCCAAATGCGACATTTGATTTTGGACCCTGTGAACACAACAGCGTATTAAAGATCATTACACCAGATAATGCTGCAATCCTCATCCCCTGTAATTCTAGCCCCCAGATACCAGACAGGTATGAGGACAGGATAAGTATCAATTACACCACCGGATCCATCACCCTGCACAATGTGATCAGGAGCGATGAAGGATATTATAGACTGGTGCGTACTAATGGAAATGGGATAAAGGAATACTTGCCAGTGGTGGAAGTTCGGGTTTTGGGTAAGTGAGAATCAACAGATCACTATGACAAGTCTCTTCTCTCTGGTTAGTATAGGGAAACTGTTATTACTCTCCAAAGCTGAACATGTGGCTCATCATGAATACAGCGGACTCCTAAATAAGAGTCCCTTGTATTGTGTCTTCAACAGACAAAATATTGCATAATAGATGATGTGTAATAGCTGAGGGCCTGACTGCTGGGAACTCCAATAATCATGAGAACAGGGGTCCCAAAGTCTCCTACACGGATGGAGCCTTAATGGAACAATGGTCACTCATGCTCCATTAAGTGCCCATTACCGGTCTATAGGTTGTCTTATAACACATATACATGGCAAAGAGACAGAATATGCCCAAAATTTCTAATAAATGTGGGTTCCACCTCTAGGACCCACACTTATCTCCAGAACAGTGGGACCCACTGATGCCCCATTTTGAATAATGCCACATTGAGAGGGGAGGTGGCCATTGCTCTGCAATGTCTAGCAATGGACAGAGCCACACAGGCGTGGCCACTTTCCTCTCAGTGCATCTGCAGTACTAGTCAAAACATGGGATCAAGGGTATTCCTGTTCTGAAGAAAGGTGTGTGTCCCAGAGATGGAATCCACATCTTAGACATTTATGGTACATCGTTATTTGATTATGTCTGAATAAATTTTCCGTGTCCAGTCTGGGGTCCGAACTCTTTGTTTTTTTCTTTCCTTTTTTTGGGAGGGTGTTGGATGAGCCGGTGACTTAATTGATTTTAGAGGCCTGGTCTTGGGTCTGAATTGATTTTGTGTCCCAGTCTGTGGTCTAAGTGAATTTTATAGGACAGTCTTGGTCCATAGATGTGGAGGTATATCACAAGCAATGTGCAATCCTCTTCTTACCGCAAGTAGAAAATTTTATTTTCGGTAGATTCCTTTTAATAAGGAGGGAGGAGGGTGCTCTGTAAGGATCTATTGTCTTTTCGGTGCTAATGCCTATTATGCCATCTTTTAGATCTGCATAGCATTGTGGGATATAGATATATGCCAGTACAATATGTTCATTATGTAAATATAACAAAAATCTAATGAGAAACATTCTCCCTCTATAGATCCGGTCTGGATCGCAGAATTATACCGAAATGACACAGAAAGGACCATATCCTTCACTGTGTGCCCTGTTGAAGATCTATGGGCATTCAACTGGACAGTGGATGGAAGAGATTTGCTGGACCGACGCTGGCTGAGCCCTGATAACCGGACACTGACCATTCCGTACAATTATACTCAAGCCGTCACTGTCTCCGTCTCTAATCAATTCAGTTCAGATAGAAAATCTATTACTCTAATAAGGGGTAAGGCGTAGGAATAACCTAAGCATGAATTACTTTAATTTTTGAAGACCATCGTTTTTTTCACTGCTCTACCAAAAGTATGTTTTAAATTTTCCTATCAAGCATGACAGCAGCACCTGATTGAGAGGGAATCCACCCATCAAGGACAAGAAAGCTACAGAATAAAAGGGCGGTACCTCTCCCCTGCATCAGTTGTTTTCTTGTCCTTGACGGGGAACCTATACACAGAGTGTCAGATGCGGACCAAAGAAAAGGTCCTGCCCAGTTGCCTAGGAGGACGTGAGGTTGACACATTTGACACAGAAGTGTTGAGGTCCGGAGGAGGCAGCCATTGGGGTAGGAGGTGATGTTCAGGCTGGTCCGGCATTTAAATGCGGTTTAAGATTGCCGAAAGAGTGATGACTCTGGCACTATTCCCCAGTTCTGGGGGGGAGGCAATTAATCCTGGAAATGGAAATTCGGGAAGTGGTAAAAAAATCAGTCTTTATAGAGGTTCCAGTAGAAGAGGAAAGAGAGGGATTCTATTCTATTCTCCTCGTTTACTGATAAGCAAACCAGACGCCTCCTACAGGACTGTCATCAGCCTGAAAAAGCTAAACAAGTTCTTAAAAATCTGTCCTTTCAAGATGTAAACTATAAAATAGACTATAAAGCTTTCTGGGCTGTTATATTATCATTCTAGACTTAAAGGATGCATGTTATCATATTCCAATCCACATAGAAGATCAAAAGTTCCTAAGAGTGGATTTAGCCATTGAGAGGATCGGGAATTTTCAGCTCAGGGCCCTTTGCTTTGGTTTTTCAATGATTCCATGAATTGTTACAAAAGGTATCAGAACACCCTTAATAAATCTGTGTTGGCTTTTCACCCTGAAAAAGTTGAGACTTGTTCCCTTGAGACTTCAAATCTTCCAAGTCACCTTCCAAGGGAAAAGATAGAAAAGGTGTCAGTTCAGGTGTTAAAGGCAATAAAGAATACCACCATGACCTTCAGGAAGGCCATGTCATTGCTAGGGTCTCTGACTGCTCCTTGGTCACGGATTCACGGTCAAGTCTGTCCTTTGGAGGTTAAATACAGAATACATATCAAAGGTGTGAGGCTAGTCACCACTCATGGCCAAGCCGTAAGGATGGGTAGTCAAGTAGTCCGAGGTCAAAAGCCAGGAGGGTATGTCATAGACAAAGCGGTGAGACAAAGGCGTAGTCAGGTAACAGTCCGAGGTCAGAATTCCAAGATGGTAGCAGATCATAACAAAAAGGGCTAGGCAAACGGATGGTCAAGGCAAATCCAAGGTTGCAAAGTCAACACCACTGCACCCCCAACGTCGTGTCATGGGGGAGCCAAAAGGTGACCGAACTAGCTTAGTTACCAGTTATATCACACATCTGCCATCAGCACTATATGAGTTAAACTACTTAAGATAAGTCCATTTTTAAGTGTGTTGCTGTCCCCCTTGTAACTTCTCCTGGAAATGTACGTATTTATAAATTGACATCTGGGCATTACCATTCTCTTCCTCAAGCATAGTGTGTCCCTATATATTCAGACACAATCCCATCAGTGACGACAATGTCAGTTTGTAGGGACAGACGCATATATGTAGGGTAGTGCCCTGGCACCCGTCTTCCCATTATACCATTTGTTTTACAGGCTTCGACTACTTATTATTACATGACTTTCTGTTTCTGCTTCTTCTCTAGACCTTAATGGAAAACATGGTCATTGTGAACATATAATGCACCTGAATATAACCAAAGAGACATGGGGTGAAAGTGAAGGCCATACTGGTAATGGGACGGCGATTCTCCAAAGAAACATCACTAACATATGTGTCCTGATCCCGTTGTGATATCTCTGGTCATTTGTGTTCACTTTACTGGGTTATAGAAAATCTAGTCGGCACCTCCTGGTGAAATAAAAGGACAGGTTCTGGAGGCTAATTGGGAACAAGTGTTCTGGTGAAGGCTTGTTTACAGATTATTAGTCCGTGTGAAAGCACTTTCACTGGACAATACAGTACTGTAGGGG
This sequence comes from Oophaga sylvatica, assembly GCA_033576555.1. Lineage (NCBI taxonomy): Eukaryota > Metazoa > Chordata > Amphibia > Anura > Dendrobatidae > Oophaga > Oophaga sylvatica. Next base: position 521,446,910 of record JARQOD010000004.1, on the reverse strand, counting down.
ACTTTTAGCCCCTAAAACAAACACACTAGCACTGCACCTATTACTGGTATGGTGCATGAGAAAATAACTTTTAATTTGTATGCAAGTGACGGGGTTTTGGTGTACCCTTGGCGTGACAAGAATTTGGTTACGCCCCCTCATTTGCACTTGGGGGCCATTCCCTGCTTCTGATTTACTGAAATGAATGGAACGATGGTCGCACATGGGCACTACTATGGACCAGTAGAAGTGAATGGACTAGTGTCGACACATTCAGTTTTATTTTATTTACACTGGACGTTGTGACCCCTATTTTTGTGGCTAAAGCACTTACTACATATTATGCCAACTCTTGGACGTATCATGTACGGCCTCCATACACTATGTGACTGGGTAACAGGGCGGTGCACCTTGTATGTAGTTATTGCTCTGTGATGTGATTTCCTGTCCTGCAAATGCATCCGTACATTGGGAAGTGATGACTTCTCTTTATTTTACAGACAAGATGGATGATCCCCACTCCAGAGGTTACAGAAGTCGTAATCACTTTGGCTTGATTAGCATACCGGTGGTCATAGTGTTTTCCGTCATTCTTCTGGCAGTGCTGGTGAGTTATTATATTACTGTTACTATAAGAATCATATCTTAAAGAGGTTGTCCACTACTTTATCACTGATGATCTGTCCTTGGGATAGGTCATGAATATCGGTCATGAATATCTGATTGGTTGAGATTAGACCCCCCGACACACCCGCTGTTCTAGGTCGCCATCCAGAAATGTTCAATTGCAGAAGACTGAGCAGTCAACAACACCAAGAACTGCTGATCAGCGGAGGTGCTGCATGTGGGACCCCGACCAATCAGTCATTAATGACCTACTCCAAGGTCATATTTGATCCTTTTTATTGCATTTTTGGGGAAAATTGTAGAGATGAAAAAACAAAAAATCTGGTGTCTTTACGACAATTGCTGTACGAGTTAAACAGATTCATACTTTGAAGATTAATCTTTATGGATGTAGTGATGCAGAATATGTTTATTTATTTTTTAATTTCTCTATTTTTTGTCTCGGGAAAAGGTGAGGTGTGAATCAAATCAGTTTGTTTGATCTTTTAAGTATGTCATTATTTTAAAAACATTTTTTCTGTTACTTTCTTTTTTTCATTTAGTCTAGAGTCTGTAATAGTTTAATTAATTGTACTATAGACTGTACATAGTGAGGATCATAATCTAAGAATATAAAAATGATGGCAATGCCGATCTTCAGTAGGCCCCCAGCTGCCACAATAACCCATCGGTTCTCCACGATCATGTCACAAAGGGGCTATGGGTGCTTAAACGGGCTTCCTATTGGGATCACGACACTTAAATGCCGCTGTTGGAAACTAACAGCAGCTTTTAAGTGGTTGAATGACAGCGATTGGAGATAGAGCCAATTGCTGCTGTGAGGGATAGGTGTAAGCTGGTTTTGGCTGAAAAATGCTGATGTAAAATACTGACCAAATACTGAACGTGTGAACGTGGCCTTAAAGAGATTATCCAGGATTTTTTTTGCTTTGTTATGTGCCTAAAAAGTTTGTAACTACCAGCCTGTTCTACCCAATGCCGGCTCAGAGTGATTATTGACCGCTCCTGCCGGTGATTCAGCTGCTAAATGTCAACAGGGCATTTCTTCCTCTTCCAGCTCTGTCAACAGGGGTGACTGCTGGCGTCATGCTAATTGACAGTGGGCTTCTCGCAGTCAGGCAGTGGGAGAGAGGGCTGTCAATCAGTATGATGCCAGTAGGCATGCCCCGTCAACAGAGCACGGCAGAAAAGAAGTTGCTGTTAATGTGGCCTCAGCAGAGGCTGCAGAATTGCTGGCAGGAGCAGTCTCTGACCACTAAGAAATAGCATTTTGTAATTACTTAATTGATTGGAGATCAACCATCGATCAAAAAGTCATGGCATATCCCAGCAATCACTTTATAAAACCCTTGAATATTCTTGTGTTTGACATTTATTTGGCATTTTTATTCTCCTTGCAGCGGAAGAAAAGTCCACAAATGGAAGTTAGACTGCAAAATGATGACAAGGATTGTAGTTTGAGATTAACTGAAAAAGGTTCGCTGGAGACAATCAATCACATTGACTTTGGGACACACGGTGTGATCACTGGTAATGCAGCCACAGGGAGCTGTGAAGATCAATCACAGGACACACAGGCGTACATAGGGAGAGACCTGTCAGTCGACTAAAGCGGTGTGGGAAGAACCAAGCCGAAATGAAGCTGGAACAGTCTCATCTCTCCTTAAAGTCCCTGACCGCCATTTCAAACTGCAATCGTGCAACAAGGCTCTGATTCAAGTCATGAAATTATGGAAATCACAGGATGGATAGACAGGTTAATGATATACAAATAATGAAAAAAGGGAAACAAATTTCATTACATCACAATTCATTCAATTTGGAGTGTGAGTGCCGTGGCTCCTGGTACACGTCGCAGAAATGACCGTACCACCAGTTCGCATATCAGTAACATGTCTATCCATCCTGTGATTTCCATATTTACACAACTTTTCCTTCTTGGTGTTGCAATTTCAATGTTGAAAAGTCTGTATGCAATATAAATTATATACATTTTATTTTTAGGTTGTTTTTTTTTGGATAACCCTTTAACCACTTACCGACTTTGGGTGTATATTTACGCCGATGTCGGTATCCCTCCCTTTGATGTGGGCTCCGGCATTCGTCCCACATCTATCACGTGACATATCAGCTGTTTTGAACAGCTGACATTTGCCCTCAATAGCTGCGGGTGGAATCGCGATCCACCCACGGCTATTAACTAGTTAATGCTGCTTTCAAACGCTGACAGCGGCATTTAGATGGCGCTTTCGGCAATCGCGCCAGAAATTTGCTCACCGGTGACCCGCGACACGTGATCGTGGGTCACAGGTGCATCTGCATGACAGCGCGAGGTCTCCTGGAGACATCTATGGTTGTCAGTGCCGGCTTGCTGTGAGCGCCACCCAGTGGTCGGCGCTCATACAAGTCAGCAATTCAGCTATATAGAGGCAATCTGCTCATCTCCTTTATGTAGCTGAGCCGATTGAGTTGTGGCAGATTCTCTCCCATGGAGACTATTGAAGCATGCCAAAAGTAAAAATAAAATGTTTTTAAAAATATTAAAAAAAAAAATGTAAACGTTCAAATCACCCCCTTTTACACCATTCAAAATAAAACAATAAAAAAAAATCAAACATACACATGTTTGGTATGGCCGCGTTCAGAATTGCCTGATAAAAAAAAAAAAAAAGGATTAAGCTGATCGCTAAACAGTGTAGCGAGAAAAAAATCAAAGCGCCAGAATTACATTTTTTTGGTTGCCGTGACATTGCATTAAAATGGAATAACAGGCGATCAAAAAAATCGTATCTGCACCAAAATGGTATCATTAAAAACTTCAGCTCGGCACACAAAAAATAGGCCCTCACCCAACCCGAGATCACGAAAAATTGAGATGCTACGGTTATCGGAAAATGGCACAATTTTTTTTTTTTTTAACAAAGTTTGGAATTTTGTTTTAGCACTTAGATAAAAAAGAACCTAGACATGTTTGGTGTCTATGAACTCGTAATGACCTGGAGAATCATAATGGCAGCTCAGTTTTAGCATTTAGTGAACCTAGTACAAAAGCCAAACAAAAAACAAGTGGGGATTGCATTTTTTTTGCAATTTCACCACACTTGGTATTTTTTTCCCGCTTTCTAGTACATGATATGATAAAACTAATGGTGTCATTCAAAAGTACAACTCGTCCCTCAAAAAATAAGCCCTCACATGGCCATACTGACAGAAAAATAAAAACGTTATGGCTCTGGGAAGAAGGGGAGCAAGAAACGAAAACCCAAAATCGAAAAAAGCTCTGGGGGTTAAGGGGTTAACCTTTTCATAACCAGACTAGTTATAGTTATTTTTTTTTTTAAACTCTCTTTTCTTCCTCCCCTTCTTACAAGCTTTTACGACACTGATCGTGCAGTAAAAACTACCCTATAATATAATTCTCCAGGTTATCTCAGCTATGGCAATACCAAAGTACTTTTTTTATTTAAGTAATGAAAAGAATTTCAGAATTTTGTAAAAAAAAAAAAGTCAAAAATTGAGTTCTGTGACATTTTTATTTTCGCCACAAGCTGGGCGAGGCTTGTTTTTTGTGTTGCAGCAACCTGACATTTTTATTTATACCATTTTGGGGTACATACAATGCACTTTTTAAAGAGTTGCGGCAACCAAAAAAACCTCAATTCTGGAATTTTTTTTTCTCTGTAGCATTTAACATATAGGATAATGCATTTTATATTTTGTATATTCATGGACTATTCTAAATTATATATATATTTAAGAACTTTTTTTTACTCTATTTTTAGACCTCATTGATCCTGTGATGGTGTGATTGCTTCTTTTATATGCTACAATACCACAGTGTTGGGGAATATAGCGAACATTATCGTGTCTATGAAGCCAAGCCTGTAGCCGAGCTTCACAGCAGTATCAATAAGGCAGTCATGTGGGCACTTAGCAGGCATATGGCTGAATGGCGACCCATGAGCACCCCACAATTGTGTCATGGGGTAGGAGTAAGGTATGGGTGCACTGAACCACGTGCACCCACGGACGGCATTCCTTAAAGAGTAACCGTCATTTTAATTTTTATTTCAGAAATCAATAGTACACATGAAAATAAGCAACTTTATAATAGATCTTATCAGATAAATCTGCTTCTTTCTCCTCCTGGACTGACCATTCATTCTCAATTCAAGAGTAAACTTTGTACACAGACTTTCCGGTTATTGAAATAGGAGATGATGGCTAGTGCTCATAAAGTTCTATGGAGAGGGAAGGGAGGAGCAAGAGGTGGACACAGTCATTCTGCTACCGGTTTTCTTGAAAGGAGAGTTACAAAAAAGAAAAAAGAAAAGTTTACGTATAACTGTCATTTCAGGAGAACGTATTGAAGAATGTTTGTGTCGGCCTTTTCTCCTCACTCTCCATGGAACTTTATGAGCACCAATTGATATCCTATCTCAGTTATGGCAAAATCTGTATTCACTGAAGAGAGTTTACCTGTGAATTGAGAATAAAAGTTCAGTCCAGGTATTTCACCTCTTTTTTAGGACTGCACCACAATATATAAAAAGGCTGTATCGCATTTTACTTGCTTTCACTAATTTCACCAGTAAAGTGATTTCAATCTATTGCTGTTAGTGTTGAGCGATACGATACCGCAAGTATCGGGTATCGGCCGATATTAGCTCTATCGGCCTTTCGATACTTAGTTTCGATATTTTCCATATATCGTATACCGGAATCGGAAGTTCCCATAATTCTTTGCGAGGCAATGTGATTTTAGTCAGCCAATGAGGAATCCTAAGAAGTGTGGGCACATCCTGTACTGCTGCGGTCATGTTAACTAATGGCATGGCTGTGATTGGATGCTGAAATGATGTCAGAATGCACTATAAAAGGCGCCGCCGCCATTTTAGCGTCACTGTGCTGTGAATTCAGTAAGGGACAGAACGCTGCTGTGCTGACTCTGAGGGACAGTTAGATATTGCGATTTAGTGTACTGTGCTGTAGGCAGGCTAGTTTACCAACCGCTGTGTAAAGCTTCCTTTTGCCTGCAGTGTTGTTTTAACAGCTCTGTGCAAGGTGTGTGTGAGTGCAGGTGACGCTGCAGTTTGCTCTGCATGCAACGCTGTCTGTAGGCATCTGCACGTGTCACTCACAGACTCTTTTTTTTTTCTTCAGTGTAATTCTTGCAGCTCCATGCAATTTAACTATTAGTGTGACGCGCTTCCATCCGTATCCAATACATTGGTTGCAAACACTATAGAAGTAGACAAAGGAGTAGCCTTTCACAGATTGTGAACAGTTGTGTTCAGTTTTTCAGTCTGTTTTATTTTGGTCAATCACGCTCAGTTACTGTTCACCTGCTCTTTACTCGAGTTCAGCCATCTTTTTATCTCATTGTTGCTCTTCATTTAATATATCTATTTTTTGACCGCTTCCATCGTCAATACATGGTTCACACTAAATGACAAGTAGCCCTTTACAGATGTGACATGTGTTCAGTGTCATTAGTCTGTGTTTTATTTTTTAGTCAATCGCTCCAGTACTTGTTTAGCATGCTCTTGTACTGTGAGCGTGTCTCAGTGCCTCATCCTTTTCATTTATCTCCAATTGGTTCTGCTCCATTCCATTTAAAATAAATATAATCTATTAGTGTGACGCGCTTCCATCCGTATCCAATACATTGGTTGCAAACACTATAGAAGTAGACAAAGGAGTAGCCTTTCACAGATTGTGAACAGTTGTGTTTCAGTGTTCACTTCAGTCTGTGTTTTTTATTTTTTGAGTGCACATCACGCTCCAGTTACTTGTTCAAGCACTGCTGCTTGTACTCTGCTGAGCGTGTCTCAGTGCCTCATCCTTTTCATTTATCTCCAATTGTTCTGCTCCATTCCATTTAAAATATAATCTATTAGTGTGACGCGCTTCCATCCGTATCCAATACATTGGTTGCAAACACTATAGAAGTAGACAAAGGAGTAGCCTTTCACAGATTGTGAACAGTTGTGTTTCAGTGTTCACTTCAGTCTCTGCGTAATAACCACACTTAGGCCTTATAACTTTTCTGACTTTCTTTATCAATCTACCAAGATGAAGAAGTCAGTGAGTAAGGCACGTGGTCGTGGCCGTGGAGTTTCAGCAGGGAGAGGACGTGGGGATTCTGTGGCTGCTGCCGCCCTCAGTGACACAGCATCCACCAGTTTTACCCATGAGCGTTCCTTTATGCGCACTTTGGTAGGAGCTCGGCGTGCCCCCCTGCTGCGGGAAGAACAAATTGAAGCCGTTGTTGGTTGGATGGCAGCCAATGCATCGACTTCAATTCCTTCCACCTCCTCTCAGGAACACAACACTGTTGAGCAACCATCTGTCTGTTCACCGCCTGTCAAATTGCCCAGGCAGTCAGAGAGTTCTGTACAGGAGCCAGCTGAGTCTCTGCTTCTGTTCTCAGAATCTGTTGGCTCGCAAACACGGGCACAGGCAAGCAGCATTCTGCAATTTGAAGAAGAGGGAGTATGCAGTGATGCGCAACAGCTGTGTCTCTCTCAATCTGAAGAGGCGGGTGAGCCAGTGCCGATGGACAGCACACCGCAGAACGCATCTTATGATGATGATGAGACTCAGGTGCCAGGTTTTGTGGAGCATGGTGCTGCCCAGACCATCCAACAGCAGCAGGTGTTGGAAGAGGGTAGTGGAGATGATGAAGTCCGAGACCCAACATGGCATGAGCAACAGGAAGGTGGTGGGAGCAGCTCTGAGCAAGAGATTGTCTCAACGGTACAAAGAGGAGGGAGAGGTAGGCTGCAGACTCGCTTGCCTGTAGCCTCCAGTTTGGCACCTGTTGGGAGCAGTTCTCTTAGAAATGTCAAAATTGGCGCTCCCATGACTTGCACTGCGTGGTCCTTTTTTGACAGACTTGTAGATGATATTTGCTATGTTCAATGCAAGCTGTGTAAGAAAAAAGTTAAAAGAGGTAAAAATATCAGTAACCTGAATACCACAAATATGTGGACACATGTACGGACAAAGCACGTAGCTGAGTTCCAAAGACACACTGGAGATGTAGGCCAACCTACAGCAGCACCTACATCTTCATGTCGTGTTCGAGCCTCTACCTCCAGCTCACACACACCTGGTTCGGCTTCCTCACAGGATCTCCATGGAAGAACCTTGGTCACTGTTGTCCATAGACAAACTGTTATTCCACCCACAGCAGCAAGTTCACAGTCATCGTCAAACTCCCAGAACAAAAAACAGCCATCGGTACCACAGGCATGGGATAAAAGACGGCCATACTCGGCAAACCATCCACGAGCACAGGCTCTGAATGCTGGCATTGCAAAACTCCTGTCCCTTGAAATGCTGTCATTCAGGCTGGTGGAGACTGACAGTTTCAGGAACTTTATGGCATTGGCAGTCCCACAATATAATGTGCCAAGCCGATTTTATTTCAGCAGGCAAGCCGTCCCTGCTCTGCAAAAACATGTCGAGGGAAACATTAAACATGCGCTACTAAACGCCGTCAGTAGCAGGGTCCACCTGACCACCGATGCGTGGACCAGTACCCATGGCCAGGGACGATACCTTTCCCTCACTGCCCATTGGGTCAATGTTGTGGAGCCGGGTACAGATCTTGCCAGTGGCGCTGTACGTGTTCTGCCAACTCCAAGGATTGCAGGAATCCAGACTGTACACATTGATTCCTCCTCCTACTCCAGTTCCTCAGAATCATCGCTGCACGAGCCGTCACGGTATACCTCCACATGGACCCGTGAACGCTTACCTGTTGCGACCGATATGAGCACAGCCGTGGCCAAACGTCAACAGGCCGTCCTGAAATTAATTTCCATGGGGAATCGAAGCCACACAGCGCAGGAGCTCTGGGATGCCATCAAGCAGGAGAGCGACGTGTGGTTTTTGTCAGCTAATCTCCAGCCAGGCTTGGTAGTGTGTGACAATGGCCGAAATCTGGTGGCAGCTCTGGGCCTTGGCAACCTCACTCACATACCATGTCTGGCACATGTGCTCAACTTGGTCGTGCAGAGTTTTTTGAGGACTATCCGGATCTTGATGCACTGCTGCACAAGGTCCGCCTAGAGTGCGCTCACTTGCGACGTTCCAGCATCGCCAGATCGCGCATTGCAGCTCTGCAAGTCAGATTTCGCCTTCCTGAACATCGCATCATATGTGACGTACCCACCAGGTGGAATTCCACGTTACATATGTTGGAGCGGTTGTGTGAGCAGCAGCCAGCAGTAATGGAGTATCAGCTGCAACAGGCGCAATCAACTCGCAATTTGCACCGTTCACACTTCACCACTACTGAGTGGGCCTCTATGAAGGACATCTGCGACGTTTTGCGTGCGTTTGATGTCTCAACGCGGATGGCGAGTGCAGATTATGCACTAGTCAGCATGACTGTCCCCCTTATCTGCCTGCTTCAGAAATCACTGAAAGCACTAAAGGAAGAGGTTTTGGAAGAGGTGGAGGATGAGGAGTCACAAATTCAATTACCTTCAGGACAGTCAGCGCAACGTGGTTCCTCACAAAGGGCTGGGCAGGGCTCACTTTGTGAGGAGGATGAGGAGGAGGAGGAGTCAATGGAGGAGGAAGAAATCCCTACAGAGGGAGGTACACAACGCTCTAGTCAGTATGTAGAGCGAGGGTGGGGTGATGCAGAGGAGGCAGAGATGACGCCTCTTCCAGAGGACAGCCTTTGTTGGCCAGTTGGGAGTCTGCAGCACATGGTTGATTTCATGCTTCAGTGCCTGAGAAACGAAAGCCGCATCGCCCACATTCTCAGCACGTCAGATTATTGGGTGTACACCCTCCTAGACCCTCGCTACCGGGACAACTTACAAACCCTCATCACACCGGTGAACCGGGACCGTAAAATGCAGGAGTACCAAGACACACTGGTGCAATCCATACTGTTGTACATTCCAGCCGAGAAAGCTGCTGCTGCTGCTACTGCTTTACAAAGCAGCTCAGTGCGTCGAGGCAGTGTAGACACCTCTACAACAAGAGGGAGCAGAAGCAGCGCCTCTGCACAGGGCAAGAACTGTATGTTACAAATGTGGCAAAGTTTTGTGACAGCGCTAGCAAGGTCTACACCATCCGAGACGGCTCCAGTCACCAGGAAGAAACGTTTCCGTAAGATGGTGACAGACTACTTGGCTTTCCCTCTATGTACTCCTTGCCTCTTCCCCTTTCAAATTTTGGGTCTCTAAGTTGGATACATGGTCAGAGCTTAGCCAGTATGCATTGGAGGTGCTGGCTTGCCCTGCTGCCAGTGTATTATCTGAGCATGTCTTTAGTGCTGCAGGTGGTGTAGTAACAGACCGTCGCATGCGACTATCCTCAGAGAATGTAGACCGGCTTACTTTTCTGAAAATGAACAAGGCATGGATCTCACCTGAATTTGCCTGTCCGTTTTCAGATTAAATAACTGTTTGGCAACGTTTTCCATGTCTCCTGTTATGTTCATCTTTCTACCACCTGAACTCTACTCCCTGGGCTACAACACCGCCATTTGTTGCTCGTAAGTAATTGGCAGGGGTACTGACTCCTGGCCAGCCTGGTTACAGCACGACAGCTGTTTCCTGGCAGTGTGAACGTCAATTATCCTCCAATAAGTTGTGCTGTCGTGTTGCATTCGGGTTAGCCAACTCTATGGTGCCTGCAGTTTAGGTGATTCCTATGTGTGCTGTGGGATATGTAAATAAAGGCGGTTTCCATTGTGACAATAGGACAAGCACCCACTGTAGGACTGTGTGATTCGGTAACTGCGGACGGCTTGCGTCCTGTCAACTTACATTTTCATGGGTGCGTTCTTCTACCCGTCCGGGGTCCAGTACCGTCAACTGGTTCTCCCCAGTGCCTTTGGCCTAGGTGCCTCCATCTCCGTATCCGAGTTCCACCAACGTCTGCTGGTCCTTGGTAGTGCTTTGGAGCACAGGTACCTCCTGCTTAGTAACCGTGTCACAGTAAAGTCAGCTGGTACTCGGTTGTGACATTGCCTCTTTTCCTTGTGCTACCAGTCCGGGGTCCAGTACCGTCAACTGGTTCTCCCCAGTGCCTTTGGCCTAGGTGCCTCCATCTCCGTATCCGAGTTCCACCAACGTCTGCTGGTCCTTGGTAGTGCTTTGGAGCACAGGTACCTCCTGCTTAGTAACCGTGTCACAGTAACGTCAGCTGGTACTCGGTTGTGACATTGCCTCTTTTCCTTGTGCTACCAGTCCGGGGTCCAGTACCGTCAACTGGTTTTCCCCAGTGCCTTTGGCCTAGGTGCCTCCATCTCCGTATCCGAGTTCCACCAACGTCTGCTGGTCCTTGGTAGTGCTTTGGAGCACAGGTACCTCCTGCTTAGTAACCGTGTCACAGTAACGTCAGCTGGTACTCGGTTGTGACATTGCCTCTTTTCCTTGTGCTACCAGTCCGGGGTCCAGTACTGTCAACTGGTTCTCCCCAGTGCCTTTGGCCTAGGTGCCTCCATCTCCGTATCCAAGTTCCACCAACGTCTGCTGGTCCTTGGTAGTGCTTTGGAGCACAGGTACCTCCTGCTTAGTAACCGTGTCACAGTAACGTCAGCTGGTACTCGGTTGTGACATTGCCTCTTTTCCTTCTGCTACCCGTCCGGGGTCCAGCACAGTCAGCTGGTCCTCATTACTTCCATTGTCTCTTGCTCCATCTGATACCCGTCAGGGTTCCAGTAACGTCAGCTGTTTCTCGGAAATTAGACGACCTTAAAGACCACCCAGAAGAAGATGACGACAACAAGGACGACGAGCATGAAGCCAACCAGCCTGAACACCATCACAAAGAAAAATAAAAGATTACCCAGAAGAAGATCACCAACAGGACAAAGAAGGTTAAGACAAACTACAAGATACAGAACAAGAGACAGAAGAACAATAAGCAGAAGATCAAAAAGCAGAAGAACATGAAGTATAAGACCAAAATGAAGAGCAAAATATATGCTCTAAATTCTAAGCAGAAGAAGACTAAGCAGTGTATGGGGGTGAGTCCGTTCCTCCTCGTGGTGCCCCTGGAAAATGCCTGCTGCTGCTGTCATGTGTGCATCGCCACGAAGATCGTCGCGGTTGCACATTCTGACTTCTCACAGCTGAGTTGCTGTTTCTTTGTGTTTGGCAGTTAGGGAGTTAATTCTGTCTGTGCTCAGTTCTGGGACTGGGTGCAGTTTCTTCCGGCTGCAATTAATTATTTGTTGATTGGTTTCCTTTAAATCTCTGGTTGTCTGTGTTGGGAGTTGCCAGTGAAATTCTTCATGCAGACCACAGATAGGATTGTATCTGTATAGACTTAAGTTAAAGAGCTCCTTAGTTGTTTTAAGCTCACCTTGCTTAGAGTTTAATATCCCAGATCATTTATGTTCCTTCTGTGTTTGAGTGTGTATGCAAGTCTGTGTTTTCTCCAGTCTGTCTTATATGTCTAATCTGTGTATTTAGCAGAGATCAGCCCATATCCCTTTGGTGGTAATCAGAATCCTTCTTAGGACTGATTACAGGGTTCAGGGACTGATAGGAGACAGGGTTAGGCTGGAGACTTGGACCTCTGAACCATTATCAGTACCTCCAAGGTGAGGGATTAGTTAGGACCCCAGTTTAGGGTCAGGTTAGATCCCGGTCCTCCTCTTTCCTGTGACAGCGTATCAAGTCCTCAAGATTAACCCTGAGTTCAACGGATATCGTGTCAGGTAAATCTATTCTATATTTACATGCTGATGTTGCTAATCTATATGTTGTATAGAGTGTTGTTCTTTTAAGAATAGTTTACTGACATCGTACACATATCATAAGACCGCGTGACATTTTCACTGGCCCATAAAATTATTCCCAGTTGCCATGGATCCAGTAGCCCAGCTGGCTCTGCAGTTGCAGGGATTATCCATGGAGCTGACGGACATTAAGTCCAAAGTTTTGTCTCCCTCGGAGCAAACCAGATTTGAACCTAAAGTAGCTCTCCCGGACAGGTTCACTGGTGGGCGAGACAAATTTTTTACCTTCAGGGAAGCATGTAAATTGTATTTTCGGCTTCGGCCTCGATCATCAGGGAGTGAAGAGCAGAGAGTGGGAATTGTTATCTCGCTCCTACAAGGGGACCCTCAATCCTGGGCCTTCTCCCTTCCTCCGGGATCCCCGGCTCTACAGTCAGTAGATCGATTTTTTACTGCCCTGGGTTTGGTATATGATGACCCAGATCGGGTCTCTCTTGCTGAGACAAAATTACGTAAGATACAGCAGGGAGATCGTCCGGCGGAGGAATTTGCTTCTGAGTTTCGTAGATGGGCCACAGATACTCAGTGGAATGACCCAGCTCTTAGGAGCCAGTTTTGTCATGGGCTTTCTGACAAATTAAAGGACGTTTTGGCTCAGTATGATTCTCCTCCATCACTGGAGGCTGCTATGGCCCTAGCTATCCGTACTGATAGACGGCTCCGGGAGAGGTGCGAGGTAACTCCGCCCCCTGTTGTTACTCCACCTACTACTAAAGTCCCTTATGTTGAGGTTCCCCTTGTCTGTTCGGAGGAGCCTATGCAGTTGGAGGGACATCATTTCGTAGGAGGGGATTGGCGGTACGCCGCAGGACTAGAAGGTGTTTCTTCTGCGGGAAAGAGGGACATTTTGTTGGGGGATGTCCATCCGTGCCTTGTTGAGCAAAAAGTCGCCGGAAAACTGTTAATCCCAGGTTGTGTGGTGGACGACAACCTGGAGTATGTATTTCGTCCGCTAGTTCTTCTCAGTTCCTTGTTCCAGTGGAGGTGGTGGTTGGTACGAGAGTGGAGAGATTTTCTGTTCTTCTTGATAGTGGGTCCGGGGCTAATCTGGTTGACGCTCAGTTTGCTCAGGCTCAAGGTATGCATCTGAGTGTATTGGTCAAACCGATCCCTATATTCTCCATTGACGCCAGGCCTCTCGGCCAAGGTAGCTTTGTTCATGAGGTTCATAACATTGACCTTCGGGTAGGGGCAATACATAGGGAACTATTATCTTGTTATGTGTTGGAGGGTCTACCTACTCCTATTGTGTTGGGACTTCCTTGGTTGGTTAAACATAACCCTGTGATTAATTGGCAGTCCAGAGATATAAGCCAATGGGGGGAGTTTTGCAAAAGTAACTGCATGAACACAGTCATCAGTGCGGTCGTGCCTAGTACTTTGCCTCCTTTTTTGGAGGACTTTGGGGATGTGTTCTCTGAGGAGGGGTGTCAGGAGTTGCCTCCTCATCGCGTGTATGACTGCTCTATTAATCTCCTTCCTGATGCTAAGTTACCTAAAGCTAGGTTATATAACCTTTCTGGTCCTGAGAGGCAGGCTATGAAAGATTATATTTCGGAAAGTCTGGCCAAAGGGCATATTAGACCTTCATCTTCCCCAGTGGCCGCGGGGTTCTTCTTTGTGAAGAAAAAAGATGGAGGCCTACGCCCTTGCTTGGATTTCCGCGAACTTAATCGGATTACTGTTCGAGATCCGTATCCACTCCCTCTGATTCCTGATCTCTTCAATCAAATTGTTGGCGCCAAATGGTTCTCTAAATTGGATCTCAGGGGGGCGTATAATCTGATTAGGATAAAAGAGGGGGATGAGTGGAAAACGGCGTTTAACACGCCGGAGGGACATTATGAGAACCTTGTCATGCCTTTTGGTCTGACTACTGCACCAGCAGTATTCCAACATTTTGTTAATGACATTTTTCGTCATCTGGTGGGGCTGTTTGTGGTCGTATATTTGGATGACATTTTAATTTACTCACCAGATCTTGTGTCTCACCAGGAGCATGTGAGACAGGTGTTGCAGATCTTGCGAGACAATAAACTATACGCCAAACTGGAAAAGTGTGTATTCGCCGTACAGGAACTTCAGTTTTTGGGTTTCTTGGTGTCAGCCTCCGGTTTCCGTATGGACCCTGAAAAGGTGAGAGCAGTGCTTGAATGGGATCAGCCAGAGGATCTTAAGGCTCTGCTGCGTTTTCTGGGGTTTGCTAACTACTACCGGAAATTTATTTGTAATTTCTCATCTGTTGTCAAACCTCTCACTGACATGACAAGAAAAGGGACGGATTTTTCTAAATGGTCGGACAAAGCTTGCCAAGCTTTTTCCTCTTTGAAAAAATGTTTTGCTTCGGCACCCGTTCTCATCCAACCAGATGCATCACAGCCGTTCGTTGTGGAGGTGGACGCGTCTGACGTAGGGGTGGGTGCAATATTGTCCCAGGGTCCGTCCCCTGGTAAATGGCATCCGTGCGCTTTCTTTTCTAAAAAATTGTCGTCCGCCGAAAGGAATTATGATATCGGCAATAGGGAACTTTTGGCCATTAAGTTGGCTTTTGAAGAATGGCGTCACTTTTTGGAGGGGGCAGTCCACCCGGTCACCGTCATTACTGATCACAAGAACCTGCTGTATTTGGAATCTGCTAAGCGTCTGAATTCCAGACAAGCTCGATGGTCGTTGTTTTTTACCAGGTTTAATTTTGTTGTCACTTATCGCCCTGGATCTAAGAATGTTAAGGCGGATGCCTTGTCTCGCAGTTTCCCAGGGGCCGGGAAAATGGATGACCCGATTCCTATCCTTCAGGAGGGGGTGGTAGTGTCGGCTGTATGTTCTGAGCTTGAGGAGGAGGTGTTAGAGGCTCAGGGGGACGCCCTGCAGGACCTCCAGGGAGACTGTTTGTCCCAAATCAGTTGAGACAAAAGGTTATTGAGGCACATCATAATTCTGCTTTAGCAGGACATCCAGGGAGTAAGGCTACTTTAGATCTCCTTTCTCGCCGGTTTTGGTGGCCTAACGTTAATAAAGATGTTTTAACTTTTGTCGCGTCCTGTGGGGTTTGTGCTCGCTCTAAGACCCCTCATACCCGTCCGTCTGGGACCCTCTTACCCTTGAAACTTCCGGAGCGTCCATGGACTCATTTGTCTATGGACTTCATCACGGACCTTCCTCAGTCGTCAGGGAAGACTGTCATACTGGTGGTTGTTGACAGGTTCAGTAAGATGGCACATTTCATTGCTTTCCTGCCCTCCCTAATGCTAAAACTCTGGCGCAGGTGTTCATTGGGGAGATTGTGAGACTTCATGGGTTGCCTTCTGATGTGGTGTCAGATAGGGGGTCTCAGTTTGTGTCCAAGTTTTGGAGGGCATTTTGTTTACGTCGGGGGATGCAATTGTCATTTTCCTCGGCTTTTCATCCGCAGACCAATGGTCAGACAGAGCGTCTGAATCAAAGCCTAGAGACTTATCTTCGGTGTTTTGTCTCAGAGAACCAGGAGGACTGGTCTTCTTTCTTGCCTCTGGCAGAGTTCGCTCTTAACAACAGGCGGAGCGAGTCCACTGGTAAGTCCCCGTTTTTTGGGGCATATGGTTTTCATCCCCAGTTTTGTACATTCAATGGGGGGGGCCCTTCTGGGGTTCCTGAGGAGGAGCGTTTCTCGTCGTCACTTGCTTCAGTGTGGAGAGGTGTATTGAATAATCTGAGTGCTATGGGGAACCGTTATAAACGTATGGCTGATAGGAGGAGAGTTTCTGGTCCAGATCTTAATGTGAACGATCTGGTATGGTTGTCTACCAGGAATATAAAACTTAAAGTTCCCTCCTGGAAGCTGGGCCCCAGATTCATCGGGCCGTACAGGATCAGTTCCATAATTAATCCTGTGGCATTTCGTCTGGACCTCCCTCCTACGTTTAAAATTCATAATGTGTTCCACAAGTCATTACTTAAGAGGTACGTGGCACCAGTCATACCATCACCTCTACCTCCTCCTCCAGTGGTGGTCAATGGTAACTTGGAGTTTCAAGTGTCAAAGATCATTGACTCACGTCTGAATCGCCGGTCCCTTCAGTACTTGGTGCATTGGAAGGGGTATGGTCCAGAGGAGAGGACGTGGGTTCCTGCGTCTGACATTAACGCAGATCGTTTGGTGCGGACCTTCCACAGAACTCACCCGGGCAAACCTGGCCCTGAGGGTCCGAGGCCCCTCGTAGAAGGGGGGGGTACTGTCATGTGTGCATCGCCACGAAGATCGTCGCGGTTGCACATTCTGACTTCTCACAGCTGAGTTGCTGTTTCTTTGTGTTTGGCAGTTAGGGAGTTAATTCTGTCTGTGCTCAGTTCTGGGACTGGGTGCAGTTTCTTCCGGCTGCAATTAATTATTTGTTGATTGGTTTCCTTTAAATCTCTGGTTGTCTGTGTTGGGAGTTGCCAGTGAAATTCTTCATGCAGACCACAGATAGGATTGTATCTGTATAGACTTAAGTTAAAGAGCTCCTTAGTTGTTTTAAGCTCACCTTGCTTAGAGTTTAATATCCCAGATCATTTATGTTCCTTCTGTGTTTGAGTGTGTATGCAAGTCTGTGTTTTCTCCAGTCTGTCTTATATGTCTAATCTGTGTATTTAGCAGAGATCAGCCCATATCCCTTTGGTGGTAATCAGAATCCTTCTTAGGACTGATTACAGGGTTCAGGGACTGATAGGAGACAGGGTTAGGCTGGAGACTTGGACCTCTGAACCATTATCAGTACCTCCAAGGTGAGGGATTAGTTAGGACCCCAGTTTAGGGTCAGGTTAGATCCCGGTCCTCCTCTTTCCTGTGACAGCGTATCAAGTCCTCAAGATTAACCCTGAGTTCAACGGATATCGTGTCAGGTAAATCTATTCTATATTTACATGCTGATGTTGCTAATCTATATGTTGTATAGAGTGTTGTTCTTTTAAGAATAGTTTACTGACATCGTACACATATCATAAGACCGCGTGACAGCTGCAGGCTAAACTGAACACGGACAAATACTGTTGTAATTTAAATCTTTTGTGACAGCAAGAACGGAAGGATGAACAATTCATACTTTTACAGATTACAAGTACAGGAATCTCTGTCACAAATAAGAATATGATGAAGAAGATGAAGAGGAAGAAGATGAAGAATTTGAATATGAAGAAGATTAATTAGTTTAATAATAACAATATGAGTAATGTAAACAAAAACATGAATAGCAAGAAGTTTAAGAAGAAGATTAAGAAGGTGAAGATGAAGAATAATTTGATGAAAAAGATGATGCTGCTGCTGAAGATTATGAAGGAGAAAGTGTGGCACTGGCAAAAGTTAAAAAGGTGAAGAGCATGGAAGTTGTGAAACATACATATTTGCCAAAATAGAAAAAAGGTTAACAACATTGTCAATTTGTTAGTCAATCCAAACGTATTTCCAAAAAAAATATATATTAATGCTATTCCAATGCATTGGGTTAAACATGTATGCCTTTATTGTCTCCTCAACCTCCCCAATACATTCTACATTAGTCTTTGTTGTTTTCCTTCATGTACAATTAACCAACAAGGCAAGAATGGTTTTTTTTAATGTCGATATTTGGTTCCCATAGACTTACATGGGACTTCCGGTATCGGAATCGGATATCGACGATATTTAGTGATATCGGCGATACCATTCCGATCCGATATTTTTAGATATCGAGCAGTATCGCTCAACACTAATTGCTGTATATTATTGTGGTATTTGTCTCACACGTCTTCCATAAAAGAATAATAAATATACATATCTGGTATCACCATATTTGTAACAAACTGTAAAACTACGACGCTATTTAACCTGCCCAGTGGGGTCTCTTCTTGTTGCTTGTGTGAACATAAAATATCTTAAAACTAATCTTTTATTACTAAAGTCTAAAAACACAAATTCCCAGTGTAAAAAACAATGTTAAAAAGGGGATGCAAAACTGCACTTTCAATTAGATTAGACCATATAAAGCCTGATATAAGTAATCGCTTCTATATTGGTATACAAATACTTACACACAATGTACAGTAAACCTTAAACAGATACAGTACAGACCAAAAGTTTGGACACACCTTCTCATTTAAAGATGTTTCTGTATTTTCATGACTATGAATATTGTAAATTCACACTGAAGGCATCAAAACTATGAATTAACACATGGGGAATTAAGGTCCCGTCACACTCTTCAATGTCTCACCGATCCCATCAACGATACGACGTGGATGGGATCGCTGGGACATTGTTAGCTGATCGCTGGTGACCTGTCACATAGGCAGACTCACCAGCGATCAGGACCAGCGAGCATGCGGCGCTTAGTTACCCGATGTTCAAGAACAAATTTCCTATATAGTAAGCATCTAATGTGTCTTTCTTATTATTCCAAATGTAATCTTGCCTGAAGAAGGAGCTTTTGCGCTCTGAAAGCTTGCGAAATATATTTTCTGGTTAGCCAATAAAGGTATCACTTTAAGAATGCTCTTGTCATAATTGGACGGAGAAGTATTCACATCGATTTTTCTGGCTAACACGGTACCACAATATAATTTATTATTGTACACCATTTTGTTAAGTATAAAATTCCACATGTGTTAATTCATAGTTTTGATGCCTTCAGTGTGATTCTACAATTTTCATAGTCATGAAAATACAGAAAAATCTTTAAATAAGGTGTGTCCAAACTTTTGGTCTGTACTGTACATATGACTAATACCCTAACTAATCGCCAAAACTGCTTCTACCTAACCGCGGAGGTTGGCACCCTATAGGATATGAGATGTGGCGCCCCCACTCATCAGCGGTCAGCTGTCACACGAAGCATCTCTAGCTTCATCATCATAAGCCAGCAATCCTGGCTGTGTCCAAGACTCGGAATTAATTTCACATCATAAGGTCTCAGCGGACATCTTGACGTCACTAAGTTGGGATTTTACAATGGGCAGCAACCTCCGAGGCCTGGATGCAGCCGGAAGTACTGGCCTATAATGAAGATGTCAAAAATGGAGAGCGTTACGGCGGAAAGAAGAGAACCAGATGGCAGAAAGATGAGCAGCGGTGAGCAATGAGGCGAGTGTTACTTAATTTTGTTGAGAATATATACCTGAGACAAGTGGACAACACAGAACAGCTGAGACAAGTTAGGAGGGATCATTTCAGGAGAAAGACAACTGATTAACTCTTGTCGTAACAGAGTAAGGAAAACCTGCACTACTAATAGGAAGGTGCAGCTAATCTAACAGGTGCAGGGGTTTGTGTAACCAGAGGCTGTGATCTTCGGGCCCTTTTCTACCACGGTATCCCCATGACAGAAGGACACCCAGATTAAGCCCATTAATGCTCCCCTGTCCTAGTAGTGAGAAGGAAAATTGTTTGGGAATTGGTGCATCCACTGCTAGATCAGAGTTGCCAACTCTACGTAGATAACTTCTACACCAGCATCCCATTCTTCAAATCCTCTTTGCCAGAGCTACAGCAGCTTGTGGTACTGTGGGCAAATATCAGAGAGGACTCTCAAAGTCAACTATTGGGCAACTGCTCAGAAACAGTGAGACCAGAGCCAGCCCAATGTAGCAACAACATGCTGGTGGCCAAATATAAGGTCAAGAGGGATGTCTTTATCTTGACCACCATACGTGGTTATGGCAGAGCCCCCTCCCCCCCCCGCTGTACGAGGTAACACTGCATAGGTCCCCAAACCAGACTGTGTCCTGGGGTACAATAAGAACATGGGGAAGTTGATCTCTATGAGCAAGACCCCCAGCCCTACAGTGCCATGCAGAAAGCTAAGGTGTGGTACAAGAAGCTGGCCATGCATATTGTACAGATGGCACTGCATAATGCTTATGTTCTATCACAACCTGCACGCTAGACCGGCACATTACTTCTGGAACTGAAGGTGCCCATATAGTACCAGGGCAATATTTCACAGGTGACGTCATTCAAACTGCAAGGAGAGGAAGATCACAAAAAGGTGCACAATGTGTAACAGGAAGGGGCTAAGAAAAGACACCACTTGGCAACGCAGCACCTAACCTGAAAAACCTGGCCTGTGCATAAAACAGTTTCAAACTGTACCACACATTCATTGACTGTTAACATTTATTTCTGATTTTCTCTAATTTATTGCAGGACTTGATGTACTCTAGACAACTTACATATGCCAACCTGATGTACTCTACACAACTTTCATGTGCCAACCTGATGCACTCACTTTGTGGGGGTTTTCTATTATTTTGGCACCTCAAGGCCTCTGCAAATGTGACATGGCACCAGCAAAAAATTCCATCAAAGTGTCACGCAGTGCCTTGGAACTGTGGGCGCTAACCAGGTCACTAAACTAAGCGCACCCTATGCTATTCCTGTCCCCGGATTACTCCTGAAGGTGGAGATGCCAGGTTGACATGCTTTTTTATGCTCCTATAACAACCCTTGTCTGTCCCCTGCACTACCCAGGGAGGTGGGAAGCTGAAGTATATAAGATTACACTAACCACATAAACAAGGGAAGACGGACAGGCATAAATGAAAATAACTATCATACAAAATACACTCACCAAACAACAGAGTAGAACGCAGGGGAGTTAAAGGAACTAGAAACCAAATAGGAAAGGATGAGGATGTGCACACAAACAAAACTCCAAGGAAAAATCTCCTGAACAAATCTCCAAATGCCAACTTCAACCATGAAATGGACCTCCAAGTCCTAGCTAGGCAGTAAGAACTAACACTGGTAATTCCAGAGGCGAGCATATAGAGCAGAGGGGAGTGGTCAACACTGAAAAGCTGAGACAATCCAAGTAGGAAAGCACCAGGAGCTTCAACTGACTAGATTAACCCTTGCACTGCCAGCAAGGAAAAAAACCTGCACTGTTTAATAAGATGGTGAAGTACTTCTAACCAGTGCTGGAGTTTCTGAAACCAGACGCCACAATCTTCTGGCCCCTCTCTGTTGCGGTATCCCCGTGACACAAAGTTTGCACTCAAAAACATCACTCCTTCCATTTGGAGCTCAGCAGTGTGCCCAAACAGTAATTTTCCACCTCATATGGGACATCGGTGTAGTCAGAAGAAATTGCACAGCAAATTTTGAGGGTCATTTTTCCTGTTACTCTTGTGAGAATGATAAAAATGGGTCAATAGCCACATTTTTATGGGAAAAATATATATTTTCATTTTCACTGCTCAACATTATAAAATTCTGTGAAGCACCTGGGGGTTCAAGGTGCTCCCCATATCTCTGCATAAATTCCTTAAAGGGTAAGTTTCCAAAATGGAGTGACTTGTGTTGCGTTTCAACTGGTTTGGTACTTCAAAAGCTCTGCAAATGCGAAAAGGCACCTGCAAAAAATTCCATCAAACTCTGCGCTCCAAAACGTCACCTTCCTTTTGGAGTTCGGCAGTGTGCCCAAACAGTAGTTTTTCATCACATATAGGGTATCAGCATACTCAGGAGAAATAACACAGGAATATTTGGGGGTCTGTGACACCCCAGGAGTTTGGTTGCCACAGTGACCTTGCCTCCTCCAGGGGGGAGTGATGTCATGCCTGAAAGCAAGGAAAGATCCATTTAAAGGGAATCTGTCACCCCATTTTCGCCCTATAAGATAGGGCCACCGCCATCAGGGGCTTATCTACAGCATTCCATAATGCTGTAGATAAGCCCCTGATGTTACCTGACAGTGAAGAAAAACGAGTTATATTATACTCACCCAGGGGCGTTCTGCAGTCCGTTCGGGTCGAATGGGCGTCGCGGTCTGGTCCGGGGCCTCCCATCTTGTGACGAAGCCGGAGTCTTCTTTCTGTCCCGTCGCGGCTCCTGCGCAGGCGCACTGCTCTGCCCTGGAGGCCCCAGACCAGACCGCGACGCCCATTCGACCGAACGGACGGCGGAACGCCCCTGGGTGAGTATAATATAACTCATTTTTCTTCACTTTCAGGTAACATCGGGGGCTTATCTACAGCATTACAGAATGCTGTAGATAAGCCCCTGATGGCAGTGGCCCTATCTCATAGGGTGAAAATGGGGTGACAGATTCCCTTTAACAGGTAACACAGCATACAACACCTTTCCTACTCCAGACCAGAAGAGGGAGCTCTAACACCGGATTTCAGGAGAGCTCCTCGAGAACATTCTGGCTGGGGGAGGAGTTAGGGAGTCTGGCTGGAGGGACGAGAGAGGAAAGACATGTGGAGACAAGCTGGGAAAAGAGGGGCTATAGAGAGCTCACTCCCCAGATTTGAGCGCCAGAAACCGGACCCCGGAGTCCGAGGCTGAGTGGGTGAATTAAAGTCCCAGCAGCAGAATCCAGAGGGCAGAAGACAGCAGGTTCTCTGCCTCAACTAATACTCTACTACAGTCATGGCCAAAAGTTTTGAGAATGACACAAATATTAATTTTTACAAAGTCTACTGCTTCACTTTTTCTAATGGCAATTTGCATATACTCCAGAATGTTATAAAGAGTGATCAGCTTAACAGCAATTACTTGCAAAGTCAATATTTGGCTAGAAAATGAACTTTATCCCCCAAAAACACATTTCAACATCATTGCAGCCCTGCCTTAAAAGGACCAGCTAAACTTTTTCAGTGATTGCTCCATTAACACAGGTGTGGGTGTTGATGAGGACATGGCTGGAGATCAATCTGTCATGATTAAGTAAGAATGACACCACTGGACACTTTAAAAGGAGGCTGGTGCTTGGCATCATTGTTTCTCTTCTGTTAACCATGGTTATCTCTAAAGAAACACGTGCAGTCATCATTGCAATGCACAAAAATGGCCTAACAGGGAAGAGTATCGCAGCTAGAAAGATTGCACCTCAGTCAACAATCTATCGCATCATCAAGAACTTCAAGGAGAGAGGTTCCATTGTTGCCAAAAAAAGGCTCCAGGGCGCCCAAGAAAGACCAGCAAGCGCCAGGACCATCTCTTAAAAGTGTTTCAGCTGCGGGATCTGGCTACCAGCAGTGCAGAGCTTGCTCAGGAATGACAGCAGGCAGGTGTGAGTGCATCTGCACGCACTGTGAGGCGGAGACTCTTGGAGCAAGGCCTGGTCTCAAGGAGGGCAGCAAAGAAGCCACTTCTCTCCAGAAAAAACATCATGGACAGACTAATATTCTGCAAAAGGTACAGGCAGTGGACTGCTGAGGACTGGGTAAAGTTATTTTCTCTGATGAATCCCCTTTCGATTGTTTGGGACATCAGGAAAATGCCTCATTCGGAGAAGACAAGGTGAGCGCTACCACCAGTCTTGTCTCATGCCAACTGTTAAGCATCCTGAAACCATTCATGTGTGGGGTTGCTTCTCAGCCAAGGGAATTGGCTCTCTCACAGTCTTACCTAAAAAACACAGCCATGAATAAAGAATGGTATCAGAATGTCCTCCAAGAGCAACTTCTCCCAACCCTCCAAGAGCAGTTTGGCGATCAACAATGCCTTTTTCAGCATGATGGAGCACCTTGCCATAAAGCAAAGGTGATAACTAAATGGCTCAGGGAACAAAACATAGAGATTTTGGGTCCATGGCCTGGAAACTCCCCAGATCTTAATCCCATTGAGAAACTTGTGGTCAATCATCAAGAGAGGGTGGACAAACAAAAACCTAAAAATTCTGACAAAATGAAAGCATTGATTGTGCAAAAATGGACTGCTATTGAGTCGCACGTAACAGGGCTATGGGGTACTCGGCACCGAGCCCGTTCACTTCACTGGGGATGTCACAGGTAGCGCAGCTCGGTCCGTTGCCTGGGCGCTCACTAAAGGGGGATATTTACAGGGGATGATATAATGTTCGTGACGCCACCTGTGGTTTCTGATCAGGGTGACCAGCGCTGCGGGTGACCAGCGCTGCAGGGTGAATCCTCTGAGGGGTTGTTACTGGGCAGCAAGGTGTTAAGTCTTCCACAGGTAAGACTGATCCCTCGAGATATATGGCGGTGCAGGGGTGAAGGGCAATGAAGCAGACACACACAAGACAGTCTCTTTCTGTACTTTACTGGTGTATTTGCAGGCACGTCCCGGGAGGCCGCTCAGGGTGGAGGATGCATTTCCAGTAATCACTGAGTAGGTGTAGGGCCTCCTTACGTCTATATGTGTGAGTTTCTGACTTGCATGAAACAAAGCCTAACTCCGTGTGAAACAGCTACGCCCGGCTGACATTGTGGTAGAGCCTTCTTTTGGACAGAACTAAGTCTCTATCTGCAGCGTCCTGCTAGACTCCTGTTTTTCCTGACCCCGGTTACGTATCAGCATTGTTGGGCCCCTCTGTGATCTGAAGTCCAGCAGGGTCTCCGGTTTTTCCCACTAGCCGTGAAGGTACTAGCAAGCTCGGACCCGGTGTCCGGTGGTGCAGAGTGGAGGTAAGCTATCGTTGCTATTTCTCCTCAGTCACTCTCTCTTTCCCTTTTCCACTTGCCTGTCGTCCTACTCACACCTTTAACATAGCACAGACAACAGTAGATGTCAGCTTTCTTCCCTTCACCGCTCTTCAAGCGTCGGCACGCTCTCTGACAATACCTCAGTTGACTCGGTGTTACAGATACTGCAGTTCCCTTTCCTTCACTTTTTTTTAGGCTCTGTCCGAAGCAGCTATCAGGACCTTCCGTCAGACTGATCTGTGCACACTCCGAGAGTCACTTTCCACTTTCCTAGGGAACTATCAGTCAGCACGTTCTGAGGTAACAGTTTGTTTCCCTGCTTCCGTCCATCTGACAGGAATCTCCGTCTGTCTTAAGCTACTGCTCTGACAGGAAATCAACTCCAAAAAGCTACTGCTGCGTCTCTCCACACCCTTATATACTCTAAAGGGCTCCCTCTGGTGGCACTATAGGGAAATGTGAAGTGTGAATGAATATCGGGTGATTGTGAATTACCTTTCTGTGCATCCTCCAGGGTCATGTGGCCCAAGCGCAGCTGGGCTACACATCCCCCCTAGTTTTATTCAGCACTCCCGGGCTGAAAAAGAAAACAATTTTTATAATAACAAAAATAACATAACTCTTCCCTTGCGGGAGGTAAGGACACTTCAAACGTTACAATGTGTACAATTAGCAATAGAAAAATATCAAATACTTTCACACAAATAAATACAGGATTCTTGTGGAGGACCCGCACCAAACCTCCCACGGTGGTCTGGGTGGGCTGCAGGACTTCTTTGCTGCAAACCTCATCAAGGCCACACCATACGGGTTTTTCTTCTGAGGTAGAATGGCTTTACGTAAAACCAAGATGAAGCACCGAAGTGCCAACTATTTACATTACAGTTCTGTGCTGCAAGAGTCCTCAGCACGCAGTCCTTCAAAAAGCATTTATAGAAAAATAACATTTCTATCATAACCACTTTATACGACACATTACCCAACTGGGGTATACTACTTCAGACATCATCAACATATTCAATAAAGTGCAATTCTCTGCAAACTTTCTACAGTTCAGTAAACCCTGTCTGGGTCCTACTGTTCTTCTTCAATATAGTGGCACCTTCCACACCTGGGGCTGGAAGCATGCGGTGCGCTCTGGAACGCATCACAAGAGATCGTGTCCTGCTACCAGTGTCTGAGTAGCCACAGTCCTCTTTTTCAATTTTGCGATTTCCCGGAGGCCCTTTAAAAGGTGCCTCTTCTAAGTACGGATTTGGCTCAGTAGGGATCGCTGTAGTAGTCGCTGTGCTCTGCAGCGTTTCCAATTGTGACGCAGATGCACGCAGTGGCTCAGTTGGGACGCACTAGTAATCGCTGCGCTCTGTTGCGTTGCAGAATAGGATGCAGGATAAGATGCAGGTGCGCGGCCGGACGCTGATGTGGCTGGAGCCTGGGACGCTGAGACCGGGGTATTTTCCCGGCTCCAGGGACGGGTCGCTGACGGGAGACTTTTCAGGGATACCCCCCCTTAAGACCCAGTGCCGCGTGTGGGGAAATACCCCAATAAGGCCCTTTCCCCGGTCCCCCTCTGGGGTGAGTCCCACCCCCTGCGATTAAAAAGACCTCCTGGTACGGGCCCGGTCGTGGATGAACCCCGCCTCCCTGGGTTTGAGTCTCAAATGGCCCCCTGGCGCCGCGGTTCCCGGAGCGTCCTTTGTTACCTGCGTTCTCTTTGTCAGAAGATCTTTCTCCGGTCCTCTGGGGGAAGCTGCTGCGCCTCTCTCTGTCCTGCTGCCGTCGCTGCTCATACTCCCGGCGTCACCATCGTTCTCTTTGGGCGGCGTATTCCACGTCGCTAGGTACTCCACTCCTCCCAGTCGATCTCCATCGCTTGCGGCGGGTTTCATCCGTCGTCGTCCTTCGGGGGATGCTTTCCGCTCTGCTTTGGTTCCAGGCCTGGCTGGCATTCTGGTCCGGGCGGGGCCCTCCTCACCCTCTTCCCTCCCGCCGCCCGGCGGAGTCGGATCAGCTCTTTTGGGGCCGCTCTCCAGTTCTTCCTCACCCGCTGGTTCCCATGGTGGCGCGGGTGGCATTTGGCATTTTAGGGGGGAGCAGTGGGTTCCCACGCAGCCGCGTTTCGGGCACGCCAGCTCTGCCCATCGCCTCCATCTCTGCGCGGTTGTCGGGCCATATCCCTCGGCCGATCCACCTCCTCCACTCTCTGCATTCTCTGGTCTTCGCCCGACCTGGGGGCGGTTCAGGCGGGCTGAGCTTTTTTCAGGGGAACGGGGTCTGCGCACGCCATTCCTCCACATGTGACTCCTTTTCTTCCGCCATCTCACTCCGGCCAGAATGTATGTTTCATCTGGGACACTCTGGTTTTTTCCGTGGAGGCGGGGACTTTCACTTTTTTCTTAGCATGAGGAGGAGGGGTGATCTCCTTGCAGTGGGGCAGGTCGGACATTACAATAGCACTTAGACAGGGCGCCCATCACTTTCGCCCCAAAGGGGGGTGCCCACGAATCCACGCCTACTTTCACCCGCGCTTAGGGCGCGAAAAATGGCGCCAAAATCACAAAAACAGCAACACAGTCTTTTTGCACAAAAACGTCCCTTTAGCCCACAGGATCCATATTGCGAGCTTCGGATCTGTTCGTGCGCCAGTTAGATGAGTGCACGTAACGGGCTATGGGGGGCTCGGCCACCGGCCCGTTACTTCATGGGGATGTCGGGTAGCGCGCTCGGTCCGTTGCCTGGGCGTCCCAAAAGGGGGGGTATTTAAGGGGATGATAATGTTCGTGACGCCCTGTGGGTTTTGTCAGGGTGACCGCGCTGCAGGGTGAAACCTCTGAGGGGTTTACTGGACAGAAGGTGTTAAGTCTTCCCAGGTTTAAAACTGATCCCTCGAGAATTATGGCGGTACGGGGGAAGGGAATGAAGAGAACACACAAGACAGTCTTTTCGTACCTTTATGGTGTTTTGCAGGCACGTCCGGGGGCCGCTCAGGGTGGAGGATGCATTTCAGTTATCACTGAGTGGTGTAGGGCCTCCTTACGTTTATGTATGAGTTTCTGACTTGCATGAAACAAAGCCTAACTCCGTGTGAAACAGCTACGCCGGCTGACATTGTGGTAGACCTTCTTTTGGAGGAACTAAGTCTCTATTGAAGCGTCCTGCTGACTCCCGTTTTCGACCCGGTTCGTTCGCACTGTTGGGCCCCTCGTGACCTGAAGTCCAGCAAGGGTCCCGGTTTTTCCACTAGCCGTGAGGGTACTAGCAAGTCGGACCGGGTGTCCGGTGGTGCAGAGTGGAGGTAAGCTTCGTTGCTTTTCTCCTAGTCACTCCTTTCCCTTTTTCCTTTGCTGTCGTCCTATCACACTTTAACATAAGACAGGCAACAGTAGAAGTCGCTTTCTTCCCTTCAGTTTCAAGCGTCGGCCCTCTCTGCAACCTCAGTTGATCGGTGTTACAGATACTGCAGTTCCCTTTTCCCTTTATTTTTTTAGGTCTGTCCGAAGAGCTTAGGACCTTGTCAAAAAGTCTGTGCACACTCGAGAGTCCTTCCCCTTTCCTAGGGAACTATCAGTCAGCCGTTTGAGGTAACGTTTTTTCCTGCTTCCCCCTTTATTGACAGGAAACTCCGCTGTCTTAAGCTATGCTTGACGGAAAATAATCCAAAAAAATCTGTGCGTTTCCAAACCCCCTTTTATTAAAAAGGGTCCCTTGGGGCACTATAGGGAAATGTGAGGTGAAGAATATCGGGTGATTCGAATACCTTTTTGATCCTCCAGGGTTAAGGGGGCACCAAAAAAGCAGTGGGGGACACCTATCTCGGATTTGGTCCAGAAAATTTTTGAGAGCATGCCCGGGGGAAAATTCAGAGGTCCGAAGAAGAAGGGCAACATGCAAATTGACTTGCTGTTTAACTCATTTAACTGTATTAAACTTTGTTACTATATGTTTGCAAAATTTTATATTTTGTCTGTAAAAAATTGTCAAAACACAAAAAAAAACCCCGGGGGAGTATGTGAAAATTAAAAATTTTTGTCATTTCAAAATTTTGGCTATGATTACACGGGAGCAGCACATGTGAGCCGGGCTCCATAGTGAGTGATTCCTGAAGCAGGTAAGTGCCTGTTTTTAGAGTGATTTCCCCGAAAAAAGCGGAGGAGGAATTGGCGGAGTTATAGCAGCCAGTGCCT
>JARQOD010000004.1:521385345-521417860 GCA_033576555.1 Oophaga sylvatica | reverse complement strand
TATTATTTTGGCACCTCAAGGCCTCTGCAAATGTGACATGGCACCAGCAAAAAATTCCATCAAAGTGTCACGCAGTGCCTTGGAACTGTGGGCGCTAACCAGGTCACTAAACTAAGCGCACCCTATGCTATTCCTGTCCCCCGGATTACTCCTGAAGGTGGAGATGCCAGGTTGACATGCTTTTTATATGCTCCTATAACAACCCTTGTCTGTCCCCTGCACTACCCAGGGAGGTGGGAAGCTGAAGTATATAAGATTACACTAACCACATAAACAAGGGAAGACGGACAGGCATAAATGAAAATAACTATCATACAAAATACACTCACCAAACAACAGAGTAGAACGCAGGGGAGTTAAAGGAACTAGAAACCAAATAGGAAAGGATGAGGATGTGCACACAAACAAAACTCCAAGGAAAAATCTCCTGAACAAATCTCCAAATGCCAACTTCAACCATGAAATGGACCTCCAAGTCCTAGCTAGGCAGTAAGAACTAACACTGGTAATTCCAGAGGCGAGCATATAGAGCAGAGGGGAGTGGTCAACACTGAAAAGCTGAGACAATCCAAGTAGGAAAGCACCAGGAGCTTCAACTGACTAGATTAACCCTTGCACTGCCAGCAAGGAAAAAAACCTGCACTGTTTAATAAGATGGTGAAGTACTTCTAACCAGTGCTGGAGTTTCTGAAACCAGACGCCACAATCTTCTGGCCCCTCTCTGTTGCGGTATCCCCGTGACACAAAGTTTGCACTCAAAAACATCACTCCTTCCATTTGGAGCTCAGCAGTGTGCCCAAACAGTAATTTTCCACCTCATATGGGACATCGGTGTAGTCAGAAGAAATTGCACAGCAAATTTTGAGGGTCATTTTCTCCTGTTACTCTTGTGAGAATGATAAAAATGGGTCAATAGCCACATTTTTATGGGAAAAAATATATATTTTCATTTTCACTGCTCAACATTATAAAATTCTGTGAAGCACCTGGGGGTTCAAGGTGCTCCCCATATCTCTGCATAAATTCCTTAAAGGGTAAGTTTCCAAAATGGAGTGACTTGTGTTGCGTTTCAACTGGTTTGGTACTTCAAAAGCTCTGCAAATGCGAAAAGGCACCTGCAAAAAATTCCATCAAACTCTGCGCTCCAAAACGTCACCTTCCTTTTGGAGTTCGGCAGTGTGCCCAAACAGTAGTTTTTCATCACATATAGGGTATCAGCATACTCAGGAGAAATAACACAGGAATATTTGGGGGTCTGTGACACCCCAGGAGTTTGGTTGCCACAGTGACCTTGCCTCCCTCCAGGGGGAGTGATGTCATGCCTGAAAGCAAGGAAAGATCCATTTAAAGGGAATCTGTCACCCCATTTTCGCCCTATAAGATAGGGCCACCGCCATCAGGGGCTTATCTACAGCATTCCATAATGCTGTAGATAAGCCCCTGATGTTACCTGACAGTGAAGAAAAACGAGTTATATTATACTCACCCAGGGGCGTTCTGCAGTCCGTTCGGGTCGAATGGGCGTCGCGGTCTGGTCCGGGGCCTCCCATCTTGTGACGAAGCCGGAGTCTTCTTTCTGTCCCGTCGCGGCTCCTGCGCAGGCGCACTGCTCTGCCCTGGAGGCCCCAGACCAGACCGCGACGCCCATTCGACCCGAACGGACGGCGGAACGCCCCTGGGTGAGTATAATATAACTCATTTTTCTTCACTTTCAGGTAACATCGGGGGCTTATCTACAGCATTACAGAATGCTGTAGATAAGCCCCTGATGGCAGTGGCCCTATCTCATAGGGTGAAAATGGGGTGACAGATTCCCTTTAACAGGTAACACAGCATACAACACCTTTCCTACTCCAGACCAGAAGAGGGAGCTCTAACACCGGATTTCAGGAGAGCTCCTCGAGAACATTCTGGCTGGGGGAGGAGTTAGGGAGTCTGGCTGGAGGGACGAGAGAGGAAAGACATGTGGAGACAAGCTGGGAAAAGAGGGGCTATAGAGAGCTCACTCCCCAGATTTGAGCGCCAGAAACCGGACCCCCGGAGTCCGAGGCTGAGTGGGTGAATTAAAGTCCCAGCAGCAGAATCCAGAGGGCAGAAGACAGCAGGTTCTCTGCCTCAACTAATACTCTACTACAGTCATGGCCAAAAGTTTTGAGAATGACACAAATATTAATTTTTACAAAGTCTACTGCTTCACTTTTTCTAATGGCAATTTGCATATACTCCAGAATGTTATAAAGAGTGATCAGCTTAACAGCAATTACTTGCAAAGTCAATATTTGGCTAGAAAATGAACTTTATCCCCCAAAAACACATTTCAACATCATTGCAGCCCTGCCTTAAAAGGACCAGCTAACCTCTTTTCAGTGATTGCTCCATTAACACAGGTGTGGGTGTTGATGAGGACATGGCTGGAGATCAATCTGTCATGATTAAGTAAGAATGACACCACTGGACACTTTAAAAGGAGGCTGGTGCTTGGCATCATTGTTTCTCTTCTGTTAACCATGGTTATCTCTAAAGAAACACGTGCAGTCATCATTGCAATGCACAAAAATGGCCTAACAGGGAAGAGTATCGCAGCTAGAAAGATTGCACCTCAGTCAACAATCTATCGCATCATCAAGAACTTCAAGGAGAGAGGTTCCATTGTTGCCAAAAAAGGCTCCAGGGCGCCCAAGAAAGACCAGCAAGCGCCAGGACCATCTCTTAAAAGTGTTTCAGCTGCGGGATCTGGCTACCAGCAGTGCAGAGCTTGCTCAGGAATGACAGCAGGCAGGTGTGAGTGCATCTGCACGCACTGTGAGGCGGAGACTCTTGGAGCAAGGCCTGGTCTCAAGGAGGGCAGCAAAGAAGCCACTTCTCTCCAGAAAAAACATCATGGACAGACTAATATTCTGCAAAAGGTACAGGCAGTGGACTGCTGAGGACTGGGTAAAGTTATTTTCTCTGATGAATCCCCTTTTCGATTGTTTGGGACATCAGGAAAATGCCTCATTCGGAGAAGACAAGGTGAGCGCTACCACCAGTCTTGTCTCATGCCAACTGTTAAGCATCCTGAAACCATTCATGTGTGGGGTTGCTTCTCAGCCAAGGGAATTGGCTCTCTCACAGTCTTACCTAAAAACACAGCCATGAATAAAGAATGGTATCAGAATGTCCTCCAAGAGCAACTTCTCCCAACCCTCCAAGAGCAGTTTGGCGATCAACAATGCCTTTTTCAGCATGATGGAGCACCTTGCCATAAAGCAAAGGTGATAACTAAATGGCTCAGGGAACAAAACATAGAGATTTTGGGTCCATGGCCTGGAAACTCCCCAGATCTTAATCCCATTGAGAACTTGTGGTCAATCATCAAGAGACGGGTGGACAAACAAAAACCTAAAAATTCTGACAAAATGAAAGCATTGATTGTGCAAAAATGGACTGCTATTGAGTCGCACGTAACAGGGCTATGGGGTACTCGGCACCGAGCCCGTTCACTTCACTGGGGATGTCACAGGTAGCGCAGCTCGGTCCGTTGCCCTGGGCGCTCACTAAAGGGGGATATTTACAGGGGATGATATAATGTTCGTGACGCCACCTGTGGTTTCTGATCAGGGTGACCAGCGCTGCAGGGTGACCAGCGCTGCAGGGTGAATCCTCTGAGGGGTTGTTACTGGGCAGCAAGGTGTTAAGTCTTCCACAGGTAAGACTGATCCCTCGAGATATATGGCGGTGCAGGGGTGAAGGGCAATGAAGCAGACACACACAAGACAGTCTCTTTCTGTACCTTTACTGGTGTATTTGCAGGCACGTCCCGGGAGGCCGCTCAGGGTGGAGGATGCATTTCCAGTAATCACTGAGTAGGTGTAGGGCCTCCTTACGTCTATATGTGTGAGTTTCTGACTTGCATGAAACAAAGCCTAACTCCGTGTGAAACAGCTACGCCCGGCTGACATTGTGGTAGAGCCTTCTTTTGGACAGAACTAAGTCTCTATCTGCAGCGCCCTGCTAGACTCCTGTTTTTCCTGACCCCGGTTACGTATCAGCATTGTTGGGCCCCTCTGTGATCTGAAGTCCAGCAGGGTCTCCGGTTTTTCCCACTAGCCGTGAAGGTACTAGCAAGCTCGGACCCGGTGTCCGGTGGTGCAGAGTGGAGGTAAGCTATCGTTGCTATTTCTCCTCAGTCACTCTCTCTTTCCCTTTTCCACTTGCCTGTCGTCCTACTCACACCTTTAACATAAGCACAGACAACAGTAGATGTCAGCTTTCTTCCCTTCACCGCTCTTCAAGCGTCGGCACGCTCTCTGACAATACCTCAGTTGACTCGGTGTTACAGATACTGCAGTTCCCTTTCCTTCACTTCTTTCTTAGGCTCTGTCCGAAGCAGCTATCAGGACCTTCCGTCAGACTGATCTGTGCACACTCCGAGAGTCACTTTCCACTTTCCTAGGGAACTATCAGTCAGCACGTTCTGAGGTAACAGTTTGTTTCCCTGCTTCCGTCTCATCTGACAGGAATCTCCGTCTGTCTTAAGCTACTGCTCTGACAGGAAATCAACTCCAAAAAGCTACTGCTGCGTCTCTCCACACCCTTATATACTCTAAAGGGCTCCCTCTGGTGGCACTATAGGGAAATGTGAAGTGTGAATGAATATCGGGTGATTGTGAATTACCTTTCTGTGCATCCTCCAGGGTACATGTGGCACCAAGCGCAGCTGGGCTACACATCCCCCCCTAGTTATATTCAGCACTCCCGGGCTGAAAAAGAAAACAATTTTTATAATAACAAAAATAACATAACTCTTCCCTTGCGGGAGGTAAGGACACTTCAAACGTTACAATGTGTACAATTAGCAATAGAAAAATATCAAATACTTTCACACAAATAAATACAGGATTCTTGTGGAGGACCCGCACCAAACCTCCCACGGTGGTCCTGGGTGGGCTGCAGGACTTCTTTGCTGCAAACCTCACTCAAGGCCACACCATACGGGTTTTTCTTCTGAGGTAGAATGGCTTTACGTAAAACCAAGATGAAGCACCGAAGTGCCAACTATTTACATTACAGTTCTGTGCTGCAAGAGTCCTCAGCACGCAGTCCTTCAAAAACAGCATTTATAGAAAAATAACATTTCTATCATAACCACTTTATACGACACATTACCCAACTGGGGTATACTACTTCAGACATCATCAACATATTCAATAAAGTGCAATTCTCTGCAAACTTTCTACAGTTCAGTAAACCCTGTCTGGGTCCTACTGTTCTTCTTCAAATATAGTGGCACCTTCCACACCTGGGGCTGGAAGCATGCGGTGCGCTCTGGAACGCATCACTAAGAGATCGTGTCCTGCTACCAGTGTCTGAGTAGCCACAGTCCTCTTTTCAATTTTGCGATTTCCTGGAGGCCTAACAGGTGCCTCTTCTAAGTACGGATTTGGCTCAGTAGGGATCGCTGTAGTAGTCGCTGTGCTCTGCAGCGTTTCCAATTGTGACGCAGATGCACGCAGTGGCTCAGTTGGGGACGCACTAGTAATCGCTGCGCTCTGTTGCGTTGCAGAATAGGATGCAGGATAAGATGCAGGTGCGCGGCCGGACGCTGATGTGGCTGGAGCCTGGGACGCTGAGACACGGGGTACGTTTCCGGCTCCAGGGACGAGGTCGCTGACTCGGGAGACATTCAGGGCATACCACCCCTTAAGACCCCAGTGCCGCGTGTAGGTGACAATATCCCCAATAAGCAGATCCCTTCCCCGGTGCCCTCTGGCAGGTGAGACTCCACATCCCTGCGATTAACAAAGACCTCCTGGTACAGGCCTGGTTCGTGGATGAACCCCCAGCCTCCCTGGAGTTTGAAGTCTCTAATGGCCCCCTGGCGCCGCGGTTCCCGGAGCGTACCTTTGTCTCACCTGACGTTCTCTTTGTCAGCAAGATCTTTCTCCCGGTACCTCTGGCGAAGCTGCTGCGCCTCTCACTGCTCCTGCTGCCGTCGCTGCTCATACTCCCGGCGTCACCACTCGTTCTCCTTCTGGGCGGCGTATTCCACGTCGCTCAGGTACTCCATCTCCTCCCAGTCGATCTCCATCGCTTGCGGCTGGGTTTCATCCGTCGTCGTCCCTTCCGGGGGACTGCATTCCGCTGCTGCCTTTGGTTCCAGGCCTGGCTGGCATTCTGGTCCGGGCAGGGCCTCCTCAGCCTCCTTCCCTCCCGCCGCGTCCTCGGCGGAGTCAGGATCAGCTCTTTTGGGGCCGCTCTCCAGTTCTTCCTCAGCCGCTGGTTCCAGTGGTGGCGCGGGTGGCATTTGCGCATCTTGAGGGGAGAGCAGTGGGTCCCACAGCAGCCGCTGTTTCAGGGCACGCCAGCTCTGCCCCATCGCCTCCATCTCTGCGCGGTGTCGGGCCATATCCCTCAGCGCCGCATCCACCTCCTCCACTCTCTGCATTCTCTGGTCATCCGCCCGACCTGGGGACGGTTCAGGCACAGGCTGCAGCTCTTCAGGGGAACGGGGTCTGCGCACCGCCATTCCTCCACATAGTGACTCCTGTCCTTCCGCCATCTCACTCCAGGCCAGACT
Organism: Oophaga sylvatica; assembly: GCA_033576555.1. Taxonomy (NCBI): domain Eukaryota; kingdom Metazoa; phylum Chordata; class Amphibia; order Anura; family Dendrobatidae; genus Oophaga; species Oophaga sylvatica. The sequence goes on along the minus strand of JARQOD010000004.1, from coordinate 521,411,301 downwards.
GTATGTTTCATCTGGGACACTCTGGATTTTTCCGTGGAGGCGGGACTTTCACTTTCTCTTCTTAGCATAGAGGATGAAGAGGAGGCTGATCTCCCTTGCAGTGGGGCAGGCTCGGACATTACAATAGCACTTAGACAGGGCGCCCATCACTTTCGCGCCACAGGGGGGGTACGCCCACGAATCCACGCCTACCTTCTTCACCAGCGCTTCAGGGCGCGAAAATGGCGCCAAAAATCACAAAAACAGCAACACAGTCTTTTTGCACAAAAACAGTCCATTTAGCCACACAGGACTCACATATTGCGAGCTTCGGATCCTGTTCGTGACGCCAAGTTAGATGAGTCGCACGTAACAGGGCTATGGGGTACTCGGCACCGAGCCCGTTCACTTCACTGGGGATGTCACGGGTAGCGCAGCTCGGTCCGTTGCCCTGGGCGCTCACTAAAGGGGGATATTTACAGGGGATGATATAATGTTCGTGACGCCACCTGTGGTTTCTGATCAGGGTGACCAGCGCTGCAGGGTGAATCCTCTGAGGGGTTGTTACTGGACAGCAAGGTGTTAAGTCTTCCACAGGTAAGACTGATCCCTCGAGATATATGGCGGTACAGGGGTGAAGGGCAATGAAGCAGACACACACAAGACAGTCTCTTTCTGTACCTTTACTGGTGTATTTGCAGGCACGTCCCGGGAGGCCGCTCAGGGTGAGGATGCATTTCCAGTAATCACTGAGTAGGTGTAGGGCCTCCTTACGTCTATATGTATGAGTTTCTGACTTGCATGAAACAAAGCCTAACTCCGTGTGAAACAGCTACGCCCGGCTGACATTGTGGTAGAGCCTTCTTTTGGACAGAACTAAGTCTCTATCTGCAGCGTCCTGCTAGACTCCTGTTTTCCTGACCCCGGTTACGTATCAGCACTGTTGGGCCCCTCTGTGACCTGAAGTCCAGCAAGGGTCTCCGGTTTTTCCCACTAGCCGTGAAGGTACTAGCAAGCTCGGACCCGGTGTCCGGTGGTGCAGAGTGGAGGTAAGCTATCGTTGCTATTTCTCCTCAGTCACTCTCTCTTTCCCTTTTCCACTTGCCTGTCGTCCTACTCACACCTTTAACATAAGCACAGGCAACAGTAGAAGTCAGCTTTCTTCCCTTCACCGCTCTTCAAGCGTCGGCACGCTCTCTGACAATACCTCAGTTGACTCGGTGTTACAGATACTGCAGTTCCCTTTCCTTCACTTCTTTCTTAGGCTCTGTCCGAAGCAGCTATCAGGACCTTCCGTCAGACTGATCTGTGCACACTCCGAGAGTCACTTTCCACTTTCCTAGGGAACTATCAGTCAGCACGTTCTGAGGTAACAGTTTGTTTCCCTGCTTCCGTCTCATCTGACAGGAATCTCCGTCTGTCTTAAGCTACTGCTCTGACAGGAAATCAACTCCAAAAAGCTACTGCTGCGTCTCTCCACACCCTTATATACTCTAAAGGGCTCCCTCTGGTGGCACTATAGGGAAATGTGAAGTGTGAATGAATATCGGGTGATTGCGAATTACCTTTCTGTGCATCCTCCAGGGTACATGTGGCACCAAGCGCAGCTGGGCTACACACTATCAGTCAGGATTTGGTCCAGAAGTTGATTGAGAGCATGCCAGGGAGAATTGCAGAGGTCCTGAAGAAGAAGGGTCAACACTGCAAATATTGACTTGCTGTATTAACTCATTCTAACTGTCAATATAAGCTTTTGTTACTCATATGTTTGCAATTATTATATTTCTGTCTGTGATAAAAACATCTGTCAAACACACATAAAAACCAGAGGGCAGCAGATCATGTGAAAATATAATATTTGTGTCATTCTCAAAACTTTTGGCTATGACTGTACACGGCAGCAGCACATGTGAGCCGGAGACTCCATAGATGAGTGATTCCTGAAGCAGGCTACAGCTGCCTGTTATGAGAGTGAAGTTCTACCTAGACAACAGACAGAGAGAGAGGAACTTGGACGGAGCTTATAGCAGCCAGTGCCTCAGAGAACAGAGCTAGAAAGGAGACCTCACATCCCACCTGAAGTAAGGGGATTCCAAATTGCTTTCAGGCCAACCGACTCCAGCACCATCTGTACTCAGTGCCCTGGATACTTTGCCTGCAAAAGCTGTGAGTAAAGCTTTGGAAACTGCATCTGACTGTGTCTTCTCAAGTCCTTCCTGTGGCACACATTCCACTCTGCTACATCTTCCGGCACCTTTACTTCCTATACCATCTCACTGCCCTGAGACAAGCTTCACTTGTGGGAAGCTATTTCAACTCTGCTGCATCACACCATCAGTCTCAGAAGATCTGCACTGCAGCGCTGGTCATCTCTGACCAGATACCACAAGTGGCGTCACGAATACCTTACTACAAACTCTATCATCCCCTGTAAATATTTCCCCTTTTATTGGACGCCCAGGGCCACGGACCGGGTCACTGTCGCTGTGACACATTCCTTCAATACACCGGCCCGGTTCCGAGTATCCCACTGCCCTGGCGGGCGATCCAGGTCCATTTTCTCTTTTTAAAATAAAAACTTTTGGGTCAAAAATAACATTTTTGTGGGAAAAATTTGATTTATTTTCAAGGCTCAATGTCATAAAATTCTGTGAAGCACCTGTGGGCTCAAGGTGCACATGACTCCTCTAGATAAATTCCTTGAGGGCAGTAATTTTCAAAATGGGGTCACTTTTGGGGGTTTCCACTGTTTATGAACATCAGGGGTTCTGCAAATGTGACATGGCATCTGCTATCAATTCCAGCCAATTTTGCTTTCCAAACGTCAAATGATGCTCCTTCCGTTCCGAGCCCTGAAGTGCGCCCAAACAGTAGTTTTCCACCACAAATGGGGTATCTGATACTCAGGAGAAATTGTGTAAGAGATTTTGGAGTCTAATTTTTCCTGTTAACCTTGTGAAAAAAAACATTTAGGGGCTAAAGCAACTTTTTTGTAGGAAAAATCTTAATTTTCATTTTTTCCTTCCACATTGCTTCAATTCATGTGAAGTACCTAAAGGGTTAATTAACTTCTTGAATGTGGTTTTGAGCACTTTGAGAGGTGCAGTTTTTAAAATGTCACTTTTGAGCATTTTCTGTCACATAGGCTCCTGAAAGCCACTTCATATGTGATGTGGTCCCTAAAAAAATTGGTTTTGCAAATTTGTAACAAAAAATATTATTTTTAAAAAATTATGCTAATGTAAAGTAGATATGTGGTTAATGTTATTTATTAACTATTTTGTGTGGTATAACTCTCTGGTTTAAGGACATAAAGTCTTAAATAATTGAAAAAACATTTTTCCACTAATATGAAGTACAATATGTCACGAAAAAAACATTCCCAGAATCACTGAGCTATGTTGAAGTGTTCTAGAGTTATTACCTCATAAAGTGATGCTGGTCAGAATTGAAAAACTTGACCTGATCAGGAAGGTGAAAACACGTTTTGGGGTGAAGGAGTTAGTATAGCCTCTTTCTGATGCCCAAATTCTTTCGCTACTTCCGTGACTACCGCTACATGCTGATATGTGTCGATCAGTGCTCTGCCTCTGCCTGACACATGACAGTACACATTACTCACTATCATGGCTTTTTTCGGCACCAACTGTGCCCATGGCGGTACCATTTTTCTGGTGATAAATATTAATTAGAAAAGAACAAATTAGTTGCGAAGAATTATGAGGCGTACCCTAGTGTTAAAAAAAAAGTTTGACACTACAGTTTCTTTACGGATTGCCACCCATTTTCCCATTTTTCTGCATATGCTGGCTACACAGTGGGTTGTCTGGTAGTTATCAAGAAACTCTGTAGAAACGTCTAACCAAAAGTATAGGAAAGATGTGTATCTTCGTACCGTGTTAGCCAGTAGATAGAAAAATATTTAGACTTGAGAGTCCTCAGTGGTTGATACCTTTTAATGGCTAACTGAAAAGATGGTAACAAATTGCAAGCTTTCGAGACTACGCAGGTCTCTTCATCAGGCTAAACTAAAGGAGAATGGATTTACCTGTGGCAAAACACTTTTGTATGCCCGGTCATAGCATGACGGATATGGAATTACTGGTATTAAAATCTAACTTCAAATCTGAGAAGGATAGAAAAGTCTGGGAATATAAACTTATGATGACCTTTGACACTCTTAGTGCTGGGATGAATATATCCCAGAGTTTTATGACTTTCTACAACAATTAAGGAACCTGCTTCCCTGACCTTTTAGGGTCATCACAACACAATAGCAGACCCCAATCAAAGGGTAATAAAACTTTCACTCCTTATCTATGAACTAGTCATATTTATGTTCATCCCTCGGCCATAATGACAGTTCTGCTTCACGTCACTTGTGTTACCTATTGCATTATTCCTGTGTCCTCTTGTGTATAAATATGTGATTCTTCAGATTTTGTTTTAGTCTTTGCCTGATGAAGAGACCTGCGTAGTCTCGAAAGCTTGCAATTTGTTACCATCTTTTCAGTTAGCCATTAAAAGGTATCAACCACTGAGGACTCTCAAGTCTAAATATTTTTCTAACCAAAAGTAAGATTTTAAGTAGAGTTATGAGTAGTCGGAGATAAAATGAGAAGCACTGAATGTAGTGTCAGTGTTATTTGTGAGTATCTTGGTGGCCTTCCAAATTGATATACATTTTTCATACCATCTCCAATTGTTATTGTCTTAGGATATCAAAACAGTTGACTGTAATGCAGCTGAAATTGTGCTTTTACTGCATTATTTTGGATTTTAGGTTACGCTTTACTACCTGTTTTGGTATATTAGATTCAATATTTAAAGGGAATGTGTCAAATAATAAAATAAAAAAATGAAAACATGTAAAATATTATTTTTTTCATTGTATTAAAATATATACAATTTTGATTTTAATGGTATAAAATATGAAGAATAATTAAAAATGTTTTGCTATTTTCCACTTTTAAACACTAGAGGGAGCAGCTGCTGAAAATTGACAAGAAAATTTAGTGTATTGCTAGCTCACACTAGGAATGCAGTAAATGTGGGCGGGGTCTGCTCCCGTGTTTGTTATCTCCTCCCTTTTGGACTTTGCAAAAGGATAAGAGCATCAAGTTTAGGATCACAGGACAGAAACATTGTGTTGGTGACTGCAACATGATACTGACATGTGGTCAGTGAGTCGCACACACCAGGGTTATGGGGTACTCGGCACCGAGCCCGTTGAAGTCTATGGGGAATGTCACGGGTAGCGCAGCTCGGTTCGTTGCCCTGGGCGCTCATTCAAAGGGGGATATTTACAGGGGATTGTAATAAATGTTCGTGACGCCACCTGTGGTTTCTGATCAAGGTGACCAGCACTGCAGGGTGAATCTTCTGAGGGGATGTTACTGGGCAGCAAGATGTTAAGTCTCCCACAGGTGAGACTGTTCCCTCAAAGTCTATGGCGGTGCAAGGTGCAGGCAATAAGTCAGTCACACACAAGTGGTTCTCTTTCCATACCTTTACTGATGAAGGTTGCAGGTATGTCCCGGGAAGCTGCTCAGGGTGGAGTATGCACATCCAGGTAATCGCCAAGTAGGTTTAAGGCCTCCTTTCCCTTTAAAGTGTATGAGTCCTAACCTGCGTGAAGTCAAGTTTAACTCTGAATAGAACAGCTTCGCCCGGCCAACATTGTGGTGGAAGTCTTCTTTTGGCAAAACTAAGTCTATATGACTGCGCACGCCCGACTCCTGTTCTGCCTGACCCCGGTTACGTATCGGCACTTAGGGCTACCCTCTGCGACTTGAAGTCCAGCAGGGATTCCGGTGTTTCTCTCACTAGCCATAAAGGTTCTAGCAATACTTCGGACCCGGTGTCCGGTTAAGTTGAGTGAAGGTGATCTGTCACCGAAGTCACTCCTTCCTTGGGTCACCACTCACCCGTCGTCCTACTCTCACCCTTAACATAAGCACGGGTAGCAGTAGGTGTAGTCAGCTTCCTTCCTTCCAAAGCTCACTGACCGATTCTCAGTTAACTCGATGTTCCGACAACTGTAGTCCCCGTCCTTCTTTTCCTTCAGAGACTCTGTCCAGAGCGGCTATCAGGACCTTCCGTCAGACTGATTTCATGCACGCTCCGAGAGTCACCTTCCACATTCTTTAAGGAACTAACAGTCTAGATGTTCTGAGATATCAGCTTGCAATCTTTCCTCCTCTGTCTTGTCTGACAGGAAATCTCCGTCTCAGTCTGGCTAGTATGACTCACTAGCACACACTGGCTCCAAGATCTGATCTGATCTACTGCTACGTCTCCCACACCCCCTTAAATAGTCTAAAGGGGCTCCCTCTGGTGGCTATCTAGGGAAGTGTGAGTGTGAATGAATATCAGGTTTTTGCAATTACCTTTCAGTACATACTCCTGGAAACATGTGTACCAAGCGCAGCTGGGCCACACATCAGTGTCACTGAGGACAGCTGGCAGCGCTGATACACAGCTGCATCACACATGATGTGCTAGGATACATGGCTCTGCTCAGTCAGTGAAAAGCCTGATTCAGATGTCTGTAATGCAATGAGTCTTGTACGCTGAAGGAGCAGAGTTGTGTTAGTGCTCAAAGCATCACAGCGTGATGATTACACTACTGTGCTCTGAACACTGCAGTTAGAGTGGTGGTGAGAACACATTTGGCGGCCTAACATTTTATTACTAAGGCCTCTTTCACACTTCCGTTTTTCGCCGTTCTGCGCGATCTGGCATTTTTTTGTAAAACCGGATCCGGCGAAATCTAATGCCGAATCCGTTTTTTTCCCATTGACTTACATTAGTGCCAGATCGCGCCACATGGCCTTGCGGTTCGTCCGGTTTTCCGGCACTTCCAGCTTTTTGTCACAACGAAAGTCTATGAGCGCCGCAATGCGCTGTATCCGTTTTTTTTGTCTGAGCATGCTCAGAGTAGCCCTGTCCACAGCCAACATATATAAACCATGCCAGTGGGACCCTCAGCCATAACCATGCAGCCAGCGAAGCAAAGAGGAGCAAGCGGGAGGAGAAGGCAGCAGCAGGAGGAGAAGAACAAGAAATGGAGTACGGGGACCAGCAGGAGAGTACGGGAGCAGAGGCCAGATGGTAAATATCACACACCCCATTCCCCAAAAAATGTTTACCAATTTTTGTGTTTCAGCCAGGGCCATGCAATATCAATATATTCATGGCATTTTTTTCTCTTTATTCCACAGCAGAGGCCGCCCTACAACAGCAGCAGCAGCACCACCACCAGTAATGCAGTCCGGCCGGCAGCAGCAGGAGGACACCATGTCTTCATCTTCTGGGAGCCCTCCCTCGCATCGTGAGCGTTTACAGGTAAAAAAAGGTTGTTTTTTTTTTGTTAATTCACACTCCATCTCTGGGATATATCTATTAATTGCCTTATTTTTTATTTATACCAGGAAACTGAAGCTGAAGAGGAGCTCCCAGAAGAAGTACGAAGGGGTGGAGAGATACCCGGAGTGGGCTCGCAATTTGTAAGTTTCCTGCATGCATCACAGAAACACAACATCACACTACACATAGAAAACAATTTAGTACAGACATCACACTGCACCCAACACATATGCCTACATCCAAGCACATCATTTTTTTTTTTTATAGTCTTCTGAATCTGGTGCTCCATTAAGAGGTCCTCGCAGTGCCTCCCATGGTCGTCGACGTGAGCAACGCGGCGGTCTCCATCGTGTAAGTATAACTGTACATTTGTTTTTTTTTATATTTTTGTTTTCATTTTTTTTCCCCTCTTTTTTTTGTTACTTTTCTTGGTAGTTTGGAGGCTAATGTATTTTTTTTCTCTTTTTCTTTACAGGCTTCACAGCGTGCTCCCGACTCTGACGGTGAGGAGGGGGGGGATCGACGTTGACCTCCTCATCGATCTGGTCAGAGAAAGGGAGCCGCTGTGGAACATGGGGGACCGCCGCCATGCTGATCTCATTGTGACCGTCGGCTCTGGGAGGAAATATGTTCACTACTCGTGGACCGCTGGGAGGACCTCGATGCTCGGGGCCAGATTGAAGAGCATAAGTATATACAGTTCAGGTTGCGGGATGTAAAGCAGTGTTTCCCAAACTCCAGTCCTCATGGCCCCCACGGGTCATGTTTTCATGATTTCATTTTGTGCAAGACTATGGAAATCCTCAAAACATAACCCATGGGGGCCTTGAGGACTGGAGTTTGGGAAACACTGATGTTGCATACTAACCAATTTGTGCTTTCTCATTTCAGGGGACAGAATTGTGAAGCGGTGGCGGTCTATCAGGGATCGCTTCAAGAAGGAGTTCAACAAAGAGATGCGGGCCCCGAGTGGATCTGGAGGGCGCAGGAGCAAGTACAAGTACGCACGAGCCCTGTCGTTCCTCCGGGCAACAATGGTCACCAGAAGGTAAATATTACACACCCCATGTAACAAAAAAAATAAGTTAACATGTCTAACTTGTTTTTTTTTTTCAGCCAGGGCCATTCAATATCAGTATATTAATTGTATTTTTTCTCTTTATTCCACAGAACGGTGACCAGCACTCGGTAACCTGCACAGTTGGACCCTTCTGGGGTGATCCCTCAGGAGTCCACCACCGAGGGACACTTCGACAGCCCCGGCCCATCTGCACCTTCCCAGCCTTCCCTGACATGTGAGTCCTCTGTCCTGAAGAAGGACTCCAAACCACAGCTTTTTTCGGTCTGTAGTCGAGCGCATGGATACGCTATCTACTAGCCAGCAGATGCATGTAATGCATTCTTGCCACGCTGCTCTAGCGCAGGTTACCTCCCAACCTCCTCCACCCACCCCAGTCGTTCCTCCCACACCTGCCCCCCCTCCAGCCACTGTCCCTCCTCCCCCTCCTATTCAATACCAGCAACCTCCCCACTTCCAGCAACCTCCCCAGTTCCAGCAACCTGCCCTGTACCAACATCCTTCCCCGTACCAACATCCTTCCCCGTACCAATTCCCAACCACATCATCTGCTCCTCCAGTCCCTGCCCAATCCTCCTCTCCACCACCCACCTGTTCTGCCTCCCACATGTCCACCCGTTCCATTTCTTTTTCCACCCCTTCACCTCTTTTACCTGATCCTTCCCCACCACCATCCCAGTCCGCTCTCCACACTCCCAATGTCGAAGTGTCCCGCAGCCCCTCCAGCAGTATCTCCACCCCACACTATACCAATTTGTGAATGTACAAATGTATTTGTAAATAAAAATAAACTTTTATGGTTGTAACCTATTTTTTATTAAAAAACATTTATTTGACATTGAAAAAAAAATGTTAATAAACATTTCTTTGACATTGAAAAAAAAAATATGTTCATAAACATTTTTATTGAAAATACAATAAATGTAAAATTGGTTGATTAAAATTGTCTGTCATTTATTTCTAAGGTAAAATAAAGGTACCATTTATTGGGTATACAAAACCAGGCACATAACTTTGGGTAAAAGGTAAATTAATTTTACCTTTTGGCCACAGTTGTGTCCCTGGTTGTGTATTAGCCAAAGTATTTCACCTGTTAACCAAAGTTCTGTACATTGTTAGGTAATCCCCAACCAGGGACACAACTTTGGCCAAAAGGTAAAATACTGTAGATAATCCACAAAAAGGTAGACAAGTTGGTTTGAAAAGGTATACTGTGGGTACAGAAGGTACAGAGTTTGGTTAAGATCACAGAGCAATTTTCAAACTCTGTCATCCTGCCAGTCTAGTCTTCCTTCAGGGGACATAAAGTATATTGCAAATTTGTCCCTCATTCGGGAAACAGTCACAGAACTTCTATTGGTAACGTTCTGGTAATCATGCAAGGTGGTTTCTTCAGCGTGGTCCTCAATGGAAATCTGTTCCTTGCAGATAACAAAATTGTGCAGGACCACACAAGCTTTGATAACCTCGTCCACAGTTTCAGTTTTTAGATTGATCACAGTCAATAGAACACGCCATTTGGCTGTCAGAATACCAAAAGCGCACTCCACCATTCTTCTTGCTCTTGTGAGGCGGTAATTAAAAATTCTTTTTGTTTGTGTCAATCCTCTGCTGGAGTAAGGTTTTAGCAGGTGTTCTGACAGCTGGAAGGCTTCATCTCCTACACAAACAAAAGGCATAGGTGGGCCAGATGTTTGAGGCAGTGGTCTAGGGGGTGGGAACTGGAAGGTGTTTCCATACAGCTGACGGCCCATTGCTGACAGTTTGAAGACTTGTGAGTCATTGGAGCCGCCATAGGCCCCAATATCGACAGCAATAAATTTGTACTCCGCGTCAGCGATGGCCGTGAGGACAATGTAAAAATATTTTTTGTAATTAAAATATTCGGATCCAGATCCTGCTGGCTTGACAACGCGGATATGTTTCCCGTCCACAGCGCCCAAGCAATTAGGAAACTGACATATTTGTAGAAACCTGTCAGCAATTTCAAGCCAACTCTGTGGGCTGTGGTAGAAATTCCTCAACTAAAGAGTCCCACAATGCACAGCATGTGTGCTTCACAATTCCAGAGATGGTAGAAATCCCAAGTCTGTACTGGAAAAGGAGTGAGGAAAGAGATTGTCCAGTTGCCTGGAATCTGTGAATAAAAAAAAAAGAGTTTCAAATCACAGCATTACATACCAGAACTCAGCTATAACAATTGGAGATACTATAAAAATATTTATTACAAACTACCAGCAACAACATTACAGGACAAGTGTGCTCTCAAGCAAGCAGATCCAATAAATATGGCTTACTGAAGAGTCACCATCAGACGCCGGTGAAATGGAGAAGCGGCAATTCGTGTCCGATCTTCTTATCATGTCTCCAATTCGCTCCACCAATAAATTAAAGTTCTCCATTTTCATCCGAACATAAGAGAAAAATTTCTGAGGGTTTCCTCGTAGCTCCATGTAGAGTGTACAGTCATGGCCAAAAGTTTTGAGAATGACACAAATATTAATTTTTACAAAGTGTACTGCTTCACTTTTTCTAATGGCAATTTGCATATACTCCAGAATGTTATAAAGAGTGATCAGCTTAACAGCAATTACTTGCAAAGTCAATATTTGGCTAGAAAATGAACTTTATCCCCCAAAACACATTTCAACATCATTGCAGCCCTGCCTTAAAAGGACCAGCTAACCTCTGTTCAGTGATTGCTCCATTAACACAGGTGTGGCTGTTGATGAGGACATGGCTGGAGATCAATCTGTCATGATTAAGTAAGACTGACACCACTGGACACTTTAAAAGGAGGCTGGTGCTTGGCATCATTGTTTCTCTTCTGTTAACCATGGTTATCTCTAAAGAAACACGTGCAGTCATCATTGCAATGCACAAAAATGGCCTAACAGGGAAGAGTATCGCAGCTAGAAAGATTGCACCTCAGTCAAAAATCTATTGCATCATCAAGAACTTCAAGGAGAGAGGTTCCATTGTTGCCAAAAAGGCTTCAGGGCGCCCAAGAAAGACCAGCAAGAGCCAGGACCGTCTCTTAAAAGTGTTTCAGCTGCGGGATCGGGCTACTAGCAGTGCAGAGCTTGCTCAGGAATGGCAGCAGGCAGGTGTGAGTGCATCTGCACGCACTGTGAGGCGGAGACTCTTGGAGCAAGGCCTTGTCTCAAGGAGGGCAGCAAAGAAGCCACTTCTCTCCAGAAAAAACATCATGGACAGACTGATATTCTGCAAAAGGTACAGGCAGTGGACTGCTGAGGACTGGGGTAAAGTTATTTTCTCTGATGAATCCCCTTTTCGATTGTTTGGGACATCAGGAAACGCCTCATTCGGAGAAGACAAGGTGAGCGCTACCACCAGTCTTGTCTCATGCCAACTGTTAAGCATCCTAAAACCATTCATGTGTGGGTTGCTTCTCAGCCAAGGGAATCGGCTCTCTCACAGTCTTGCCTAAAAACACAGCCATGAATAAAGAATGGTACCAGAATGTCCTCCAAGAGCAACTTCTCCCAACCCTCCAAGAGCAGTTTGGCGATCAACAATGCCTTTTCCAGCATGATGGAGCACCTTGCCATAAAGCAAAGGTGATAACTAAATGGCTCAGGGAACAAAACATAGAGATTTTGGGTCCATGGCCTGAAAACTCCCAGATCTTAATCCCATTGAGAACTTGTGGTCAATCATCAAGAGACGGGTGGACAAACAAAAACCTAAAAATTCTGACAAAATGAAAGCATTGATTGTGCAAGAATGGACTGCTATCAGTCAGTATTTGGTCCAGAAGTTGATTGAGAGCATGCCAGGGAGAATTGCAGAGGTCCTGAAGAAGAAGGGTCAACACTGCAAATATTGACTTGCTGCATTAACTCATTCTAACTGTCAATATAAGCTTTTGTTACTCATATGTTTGCAATTATTATATTTCTGTCTGTGATAAAAACATCTGTCAAACACACACATAAAAACCAGAGGGCAGCAGATCATGTGAAAATATAATATTTGTGTCATTCTCGGAACTTTTGGCCATGACTGTAGAATAAACCCCACGCGTCATTCTCTGGGCTGTGATGGGGTGGATCCACAAACGGCGGCGGCGGCGCTGAAGCATGATGCGCTGCTGTCTCTTTCTTTCCTTCTCCAGAACAATCTCTTTCAAACGATTCGCCTCCACTGTGAAATCCACCAAATTCTTCAAAATGTTTCCTATCACAATGTCCATCTTCACCAGCCACTTGCTCTTCTCTCCAACCTGCACTAGCTCCTCTACAGTACAACCTGTCAAAGATGGGCTGTAGGAACAGTGTATATATAGGTTTTCAGTAGCCAATCACGTCTGGAAGACCCCAAGGGGCGTTTTTAAAAACCGGATCCGTTGTAATCCGTCGAAAAACAGATAAAAAAAACGGATGAACCGGATGAAACGGATCCGGTTTTTTGTCGGATAAGCTAGACGGACCCGGCAGAAAACCGGATCCGTCACATCCGGTTTTACATAATATTAGCCGGATCCTGCGCGATGCCAGATCGCGCCTGATGGCAAAAAACGGATGTGTGAAAGTAGCCTAACTGAACTGTTCTCAACATTTGAAGAATGCCCTAACCGCTCAGTGCGGCGGACACTTCTTCCAGTGGTGTGGTGAGAAGAGCTTGGTAGCCTGGTATTAGTAGTACAATGAGAGGATTCAAAAAGATATACATAAACTGGAGCAGTGGGCAGCAACTAACAGAATGGATTTTAACAGGGAAAAATGCAAAGTACTACATCTGGGCAATAAAAATGAAAAAAGCATATACAAAATGGGAGGAATAGGGCTAAGTAACAGCACATGTGAAAAAGACTTGGGTATACTAATTCATCACAGACTTAACATAAGTCAACAGTGTGATGCAGCAGCAAAAAAGGCAAATGCAATTCTAGGATGTATCAACAGAAGCATACAGTCTAGATCACGTGAGGTCATTATTGCCCTCTACTCCTCTTTGGTCAGACCTCATCTGGAATACTGTGTCCAGTTTTGGGCACCACATTTTAAAAAAGACATCAACAAACTGGAGCAAGTTCAGAGAAGAGCCACCAGAATGGTGACCGGTCTGCAAACCATGTCCTATGAGGAACGGTTGCAGGATTTGGGAATGTTTAGCTTGCAAAAAAGAAGACTGAGAGGAGACTTAATAGCTGTCTACAAATATCTCAAGGGCTGTCACATTGGAGAAGGATCATCTTTATTCTCATTTGCACAAGGAAAGACTAGAAGCAATGGGATGAAACTGAATGGGAGGAGACACAGATTAGATATTAGAAAAAACTTTTTGACAGTTAGAGTGATCAATGAGTGGAACAGGCTGCCACGAGAGGTGGTGAGTTCTCCTTCAATGGAAGTCTTCAAACAGAGGCAGGACAGACATCTGTCTGGGATGATTTAGAGAATCCTGCTTTGAGCAGGGGGTTGGACCAGAAGGCCCAGGAGGTCCCTTCCAACTCTACCATTCTATGATTCTATGTCAGGCCGCCGACCTGTGCTCATTGCTCGCCGCCCTGATGCTCTGCTCATCAACGCTGCCGAGCACCTCCTGTGACCAATAAACACTGTGAGCGGTGACAGGGGGAAATTGTAGTTCAGAATAGAGCTCTGGGCTACAGAAAAATGGTGCCTGGCTCTCACCACAGCTGTGAACTAGACAGCCCATGAATCATGCCCAGAACACAGCCAAGGCACCCACAGTTTAAGAGATGCGGTCGGACACCGACTGCATCTCCTACGGCCTGTAACTGCTGTATTTGTGGTGTACCAACCAACATATGAAAACGAGTGCACACAAATGGAGTGCCCGCCAGGGCAGTGGGGATACTTGGTACCGGGCCGCTTCTTAAAGGGGCAGTGTCATGGCAGCAGTGACCCAGTCCGTGGCCCTGGGTATCCAATAGAAAGGGAATGATGATGAAAAAGGGGAAAAATAAAGTTTGTAATAAAGTGTTTGTGACGCCACCTGTGGTACTCGGCAATAAAGATGTTAGCCGATGCTGCAGATTCAGTCCACTGGGACAGTTGTTGATGCAGCAGAGTTGGTTTAGCCCTCCACAGGCAGGGCTATGTCCCAGGGCAGATGTAGTATGTTCAAGATAGTAGTGATGTAGTATTTGGCAAGGGATGTAGCAGTGCTGAGTGGGTGTTGCAAGAAGAACTTGAAATGACACAGGTGCAGTTTCCAAAGCTTTACTCACAGTTCTGCAGGTAAAGTGTCCAGGACACTGGCTACAGATGGTGCTGGAGATCTGATTTCCTGGAAACAATTTGGGTTCCACCTTGCCAGGAGGATTTTGAGGCCTTCCTGCTGCACTCTCTGTTCCTGGCCTCTGCTGCTTATAGCTAAGCTGCGGCCCTCTTCTCTGTGTTGTTTTTCCAACCTGTATACCAGGCAGAGTGAGCCTATCAAGGGCTCCGTCTCTTCTCTCTGGCAACCCTGGCTCTTGTGTTACTGCTGTGCTGGCAGGTGTCAGTGTGAACAGAGAACTTGCAATTCTCTGTTCTCCATATGCGACTATCGGGCTTGGAGTCCCCAACTCGTCCAGGACTCTGGCATCCTCTTCTATCAGAGCTCTGCTCTGGGTGAGCTGTAGCATACAGCTCCTTTCCCATGAGCTTCTCTCCACACGTCCTCTCTCGTCCCTGTACAGACAGACTCCCCTAACTCCTCCCCAAGCGAGAATGTTCCAAGGAAGCTCCCATAAAATCAGGTGTTAGAGCTCCCCTTTCTGGTCTGGAGTAGGAAATGTGTTGCATGCTGTGTGTTACCTGGCAAGGGGTTTCCTCTTTGTTTCCAGGCATGGCGTCACCTCTTGTGAAGGAAACAACGCCACTGTGGCAACCGGACTCCTGGGTTGCCACGCAAAGGTGTCATAAACTAGCAATTTATTAAATATACTTAAAAAATATTTAAATACAAAAGACATACACCCTGACGAAGCCTCTGGGTGAAACATGCATTGGGGCAGGTGGAACAGGACGCACGTATAAAAGCCCCACTCACATACCATCTTTTGTGTAAGTACTTACCTTATGCATTTTTTCACTAAACTATTTAGTACCAGTCATGACACTTGTTAGTTGACTTGAATTATTACATAGTTGGGGTTCTTTGTCCTATTTAGAATCTGTCATGTTACTTTAAATCTCTTACTTTGTACATGTGACTGGTGCCACTTCTAGGAACATTCTGGTATATGTATGTCTTTTGTACTTAAATCTTATTTAAGTATATTTAATAAATTGTTAGTTTTTATGAGACCTTTGTGTGCACTCGTTTTCATATGTTGGTTGGTGGATTAGTTTCGGAGTGTGTCTCTAATATTTTCCTCTTGCTTGCTCAGTCTTTTGTGTTGCCATTCATTGTATTTGTGGTGTGTAAGTGTTGTGTACAAATACACAAATAAATAAAAAAGGCATGTCCCCACAGCTGTATAAAAAGTATTGTTTTAAAATAAACGATTACATATTAATTATTGATGCAAAAGTTAAAAATTGCAACACATTCCCTTTAAGTGGACTACTAAACATGCTAAGACTATATGACAAGCTATCACCAGGGGGCAGTAGTACACTTTTTTTTTTATATGTGCTCAAAATGAACACTAGTTGGTAAAACCAATCTGCTGGCAGCTTGTACCTTTGTGAAATATCTTGGCATCCTGCTAAGTTCTCTGAGTCTGCAGGAGGGAAAGTCATAATATTCTCTGTACATTCTTGTCTGTCCTGTTTGTCTGCATGCAGGCAGCACAGGGACAAATGCAAAGTCTTGGTTCCACGGGTGACAAGGTTAGACCGATCAGCTTGTACGTTTAACCCCTTAACGACCGCCGATACGCCTTTTAATGGCGGTAGTTAAGGGTAATTAAACCACAACGGCACTGTGGAGAAAGTATACAGCGCCCCCCAGAGTCAGATTTTCTCCGGGGTCTCGGCTACCGGGGGTAGCCGAGACCCCAGAGAACATGATTCGGGTCGGTTTTTACCGACCCCGCTTTTGCAAGCGCCGTTATTAACCCCTTCACCCCCAAGGGTGGTTTGCACGTTAATGACCGGGCCAATTTTTACAATTCTGACCAATGTCTCTTTATGAGGTTATAACTCTGGAACGCTTCCATAGATCCCAGAGATTCTGAAATTGTTTTCTCGTGACATATTGTACTTCATGGTAGTGGTAAAATTTCTTCGATATAACTTGCGTTTATTTTTGAAAAAAACGCAAATATGGCGAAAATTTTTAAAATTTTGCAATTTTCAAACTTTGAATTTTTATTCCCTTAAAACATATATATCACACAAAATAGTTAAGAAATAACATTTCCCACATGTCTACTTTACATCAGCACAATTTTGGAACCAAAATTTTTTTTTGTTAGGAAGTTATAAGGGTTAAAAGTTGACCAGCGATTTCTCATTTTTACAACAAAATTTACAAAGCCATTTTTTTAGGGACCACCTCACATTTGAAGTCACTTTGAGGGGTCTATATGGCAGAAAATACCCAAAAGTGACACCATTTTAAAAACTGCACCCCTCAAGGTACTCAAAACTACATTCAAGAAGTTTATTAACCCTTCAGGTGCTTCACAGGAACTAAAGCAACGTGGAAGGAAAAAATGAATATTTTACTTTTTAGCCACAAAAATTATCTTTTACAAACTTTTTTTTTATTTTCACAAGGGTAAAAGGAGAAAATGGACAGATAAGGTTGTTATGCAATTTCTCCTGAGTACGCCAATACCCCATATGTGGGGGAAAACCACTGTTTGGGCACACGGCAGAGCTCGTAAGGGAAGGAGCGACGTTTGACTTTTTCAAACTAAAATTGGCTGGAATTTAGATTGGATGCCATGTCGCGTTTGGAGAGCCCCTGATGCGCCTAAACAGTGGAAACCCCCACAAGTGACACCATTTTGGAAACTAGACCCCCTAAGGTACTTATCTAGATCTGTTGTGAGCACTTTGAACCCTCAAGTGTTTCACAAAAGTTTATAAAGCCTGGGTGTGAAAAAAAAAAAATCAATTTTCCACAAAAATGATTTTTTAGTCCCAAATTTTTGAATTTTCCCAAGGAAATTGGACCCCAAAAGTTGTTGTCCAATTTGTCCTGAGTACGCTGATACCCCATATGTTGGGGGGGAAACTGTTTGGGCGCACGGCAGGGCTTGGAAAGGAAGTAGTAACGTTTTGGAATGCAGACGTTAATGGGGGTCATGTTCCGTTTGCAGTGCCCCAGATGAGCCTAAACAGTGGAAACCCCACAAGTGACCCATTTTGGAAACTAGACCCCCTAAGGAACTTATCTAGATCTTTGGTGAGCACTTTGAACCCCCAAGTGCTTCACACAAGTTTATAATGCCCGGGCATGAAAATAAAAAATCCTATTTTTTTCCCACAAAAATTATCTTTTAGTCACTAATTTTTTATTTTCCCAAGGGTAACAGGAGAAATTGGACAACATAAGTTGTTGTACAATTTGTCCTGAGTACGCTGATACCCCATATGTGGGGGGGAACCACTGTTTGGGCGCACGGCAGAGCTCGGAATGGAAGGAGCACCATTTGACTTTTTCCAACCAAAATTGGCTGGAATTGAGTTTGAATGCCATGTTGCATTTGGAGAGCCCTGATGTGCCTAAACAGTGGAAACCCCCACAAATGACCCCATTTGGGAAACTAGACCCCCTAAGGAACTTATCTAGATTTTTGATGAGCAATTTGAACCCCCAAGTGCTTCACACAAGTTTATAACGTAGAGCCGTAAAATTTAAAAATCATATTTTTTCCACAAAAATGATCTTTTCACCCCAATTTTTATTTTTACAAGGGTAACAAGACTCCAAAAGTTATTGTGCAATTTGTCCTGAGTGCGCTGATACCCCATATGTGGGGGTAAACCACTGTTTGGGTGCATGGCAGAGTTTGGAAGGGAAGGAGCGCCGTCTGACTTTTTCAACGCAGAATTGGCTGGACGTCATGTCGTGTTTGGAGAGCTCCTGATCTGCCTAAACAGTGGAAACCCCATAAATGACACCATTTTGGAAACTAGACCCTCAAGGAACTTATCTAGATGTGTGGTGAGAACTTTGAACCCCAGGTGTTTCACTAAAGTTTATAACGTACAGCCGTAAAATAAAATTTTTTTTTTTTTTTTACAAAAATGATTTTTTCGCCCCCAATATTTTATTTTCACAAGGGTAACAGAAGAAATTGGAACCCAAAAGTTGTTGTCCAATTTGTCCTGAGTACACTGATACCCAATATGTGGGCGAAAACTACTGTATGGGCACACGTCGGGGCTCGGAAGGGAAGTAGTGACGTTTTGGATTGCAGACTTTGATGGAATGGTCTGGGGGCGTCATGTCGCATTTGGAGAGCCCCTGATGCGCCTAAACAGTGGAAATCCCCAACAAGTGACCCCATTTTGGAAAATAGACCCCACAAGGAACTTATCTAGGTGTGTGGTGAGCGCTAAGAAGCCCCAAGTGCTTCACAGAAACAAAAAAATAATTTTTTTTGTACAAAAATGATATTTTCCGCCCCAGTTTTTTATTTTCCCAAGGGTAACAGAAGAAATAGGACAAATTGCACAATAACTCTTGGGGTCCAGAGTACGCTGATACCCCATATGTGGGGATAAACTACTGTTTGGACGCATGGCAGAGCTCAGAAGTGAAGGAGCACCGTTTGACTTTTTCAACGCAGAATTGGCTGGAATTGAGATCAGATGCCATGTCACATTTGGAGAGCCCCTGATGTGCCTAAACAGCGGAAACCCCCAAATTCTAACTCCAACCCTAACCCCAACACACCCCTAACCCTAGTCCCAACCCTAACCACAAACCTAACCCTAACACACCCCTAATCCCAACCCTAACCCTAACTTTAGCGCTAACCCTAACCCTAACTTTAGCCGCAACCCTAACCCTAACCCTAATGGGAAAATGGAAATAAATACATTTTTTTAATTTTATTATTTTTCCCTAACTAAGGGGGTGATAAAGGGGGGTTTGATTTACTATTTATAGCGGGTTTTTATGATTGGCAGCTGTCACGCTAAAAGACGCTTTTTATTGCAAAAATAGTTTTTTGCATCGCCACATTTTGAGAGCTATAATTTTTGCATATTTTGGCCCACAGAGTCATGTGAGGTCTTATTTTTTGCGGTACGAGTTGACGTTTTTATTTGTTCCATTTTTGAGCAGGTGACATTTTTTGATCGCTTTTTATTTCGATTTTTGGGAGGTTAGAATGAACAAAAATCAGCAATTCATGAATTTCTTTTGGGGGAGGCGTTTTTATTGTTCCGCGTGTGGTAAAATTGATAAAGCAGGTCAGTACGATTACGGTGATACCTCATTTATATCTTTTTTTTATGTTTTGGCGCTTTTATAGAATGAAAACAATTTTATATAAAAAATTATTATTTTTGCATCGCTTTATTCTGCGAGCTATAACTTTTTTATTTTTTCACTGATGATGCTGTATGACGGCTCGTTTTTTGCGGGACAAGTTGCCGTTTTCAGCGGTACCATGTTTATTTATATCGGTCTTTTTGATCGCGCGTTATTCCACTTTTTGTTCGGCGGTATGATGATAAAGCATTGATTTTTTGCTTCGTTTTTTTTTTTTTTAAGGGGTTCACTAAAGGGGTTAACTAGTGGGACAGTTTTATAGGGGGGGTCGTTACGGACGCGGCGATACCAAATATGTGTACTTTTATTGTTTTGCTTTTTTTATTTACAGGAAGAAATGAATTTATTGGGGAATATTTTTTTTTTTTTTTAATTTATTTTGGATTTTTTTTTATAACATGTTTATTTTTTTTTTTTAACTTTTTTACTTTGTCCCAGGGTGGGACATCACTGTATTTTATCAAATCGCTGGTGTGACAGTGTGCACGGCACACTGTCACACCAGCGATCGCTCAGGCAGTGCAGCAGGCTTCTCAGTGCCTGCTCTCAGCAGGCACTGAGGAAGCCGCCTCCCTCCAGGACCCCGGCGCCATCTTGGATCCGGGTCCTGGGAGGGAGGAAGCCCTCAGAACAGCGCGATCACATCGCGCTGGTCTGAGGGTCTCAGGGGGGCGCGCAGGGAGCCCACTCCCTGCGCGATGCTTCCCTGTGCCCCCAGTACACCGCGATCATGTTTGATCGCGGTGTGCTAGGAGTTAATGTTCCGGGAGCGGTCCGTGACCGCTCCTGACACACAGTCACGGGTGTCAGCTGTGATAATCAGCTGACACCCGGCGGCGATTAGCTGCGCTCCCCTCAGGAGCGCAGCTGATCGCCTATGACGTACTATCCCGTCCATGGGCAGAATGGCACGGGTTTTATGGACGGGATAGTACGTCTAATGTCAGAGAGGGGTTAACCGTATAACGGCGACCGCAAAAAAAATAAAGCTGCGATCCTGCATGTAATTTCTTTCTCCTCTTATGTGATTGCACATCAGAGGGGAGAGAAATGGGGTACCCGGGACCCCCGATCAGTCCCCCGTGCCTCCCGGTGTCCCCCTGTCCATCCATGGCTCCCGGAGCGTTCAGCATCTTCTCCCTGCAAAGAAAATTGCGGGCACATGCGCAGTGCGCCCACCGAGTCGGATTTTCTCTGGCGTCTCGGCTACCAGTGGTAGCCGAGACCTCAGAGAACATAATTCGGGTCCCTCACTTTTGCGATCGCCGTTATTAACTATATAACGGCGACCGCAAAAAAAAAAAGCGATTCTGAAATAAATTTCTCTCCCAGAGGGACCTCCTGGTGTCCCCCCCGTCCTCCCATGGCTCCTTGCAACTCCCGGTCTTCTGCCTGCCGGCTGGCAGATTCATTCATTCAGTGCAGGACATTTTGATTACTGTGATAAACGCTATCACAGTGATCAAAATAAAAAAAAATAGTAAATAACCCCCCCTTTATCACCCACTTAGTTAGGGACATATAATAAAATAATGAAAATATTTATTTTCATTTTTCCATTAGGGTTAGGGTTACAATTAGGGTTAGGGTTACAATTAGGGTTGGAATTAGGGTCGGGATTAGGGTTAGGGTTGGGATTAGGGTTGGGGTGTGTTGGGGTTAGGGTTGGAGTTAGAATTGAGGGGTTTCCACTATTTAGGCACATCAGGGGGTCTCCAAACACGACATGGCGTTCAAAAAGTCAAATGGTGCTCCATCCCTTCCGAGCCCTGCTGTGTGCCCAAACAGTGGTTTACTCCAACATATGGGGTATCAGCGTACTCAGGATAAATTGCACACCAATTTTGGTATGCTAATTTATCCTGTTACCCTTGGGAAAATAAAAAATAGCTGGATAAAAAATCATTTTTGAGGAAAAAAATTATTTTTATTTTCATGGCTCTACGTTATAAACTTGTGTGAAGCACTTGGAGGTTCAAAGTGCTCACCACACATCTAGATAAGTTCCTTAATGGGTTTAGTTTCCAAAATGGGGTCACTTGTTAGGGGTTTCCACTGTTTAGGCACATCAGGGGCTCTCCAAACAAGACATGGCGTCCAGTCAATTCTTTGTTGAAAAAGTCAAACGGCGCTCATTCCCTTGCGACCTCTGCCGTGCGCCCAAAAAGTGGTTTACCCCACATATGGGGTATCGGCGTATTCAGGAGAAATTAAACAACAAATTTTATTTTTAATTTTCTCTTTTAACACTTGTGAAAATAAAAAAAATTGGTTCTGAAGTAAATTTTTTTCAAAAAAGTTAAATGTTAATTTTTTCCTTCCATATTGCTTCAGTTCTTGTGAAGTAAAGGGTTAATAAACTTCTTGAATGTGGTTTTGAGCACCTTGAGGGGTGCAGTTTTTAGAATGGTGTCACTTTTGGGTATTTTCTATCATATAGACCCCTCAAAGTGACTTCAAATGTGATGTGGTCCCTAAAAAAAAATCGTGTTGTAAAAATGAGAAATCGATGGTCAAATTTTAACCCTTATAACTTTATAACAAAAAAAAAATTTGTTTCCAAAATTGTGCAGATGTAAAGTAGACATGTGGGAAATGTTATTTATTAAGAAATGTGTGCGATATGACTCTCTGATTTAAGGGCATAAAAATTTACAGTTTGAAAATTGCTAAATTTTCAAAATTTTAGCCATATTTCCGTTTTTTTTCATAAATAAACGCAAGTCATATATAAAAAAAAAATACCACTAACGTAAAGTACAATATGTCACGAAAAAACAGTCTCAGAATCAGCGGGATTCGTTAAAGCGTTCCAGAGTTATGACCTCATAAAGTGACAGTGGTCAGAATTGTAAAAATTGGCCTGGTCATTAAGCTGCAAAATGGCTGTTACTAAGGGGTTAAGGGCAATGAAATATCCAAAAACATTAGAAATGTTTAGTTACTCATTCAATCTCCTGAGGGCTCCCAATCTCTAGCTTTGATATGTACTGTATATGACTTTACAAAGTGACTTTTATTCATTAACGTTTCAGTTTCGTTTAGAACTTAAGATCTGTTCCGACAAGCCTACAACCTGCAGTGATCCTCAGTCTACTGAACCATCGCACGACCAGCTCTACCCTCTCCTAGTGTATCCTCACCCATCCCTGTAGACTGTGAGCCCTCGCGGGCAGGGTCCTCTCTCCTTCTGTACTTGTGTGTCCCTTGTCTAGCACGTTTATTGTACCTGTCTATATTTTTCCTTTTCATATGTAAAGCGCCATGGAATAAATGGCGCTATATAAATGTATAATAATAATAATAACAACGGTAAAAACTGATAAGTAACGCCTGCCTGGGTAATGTGCAGTAGGAGAAAAGGGAAGTAAGCTCCTCTGTGTACACAGGGAAAGAGGTAAAGACCTCGCAGAGTTCAGAGTCCATAAGTGTCTGAGATAATTGGCTCCAAGTCGAGAGTTGTGCTGATTGTTATGGTTGCATTCATTCATCGAATCCTGGTAAAACTCATTCATTTTACAGAGACTTTTTAAAATCGCAGCAATTCAGCGTGGCATTGCCAAAAAGAATCCGCACTGCGGCCACATTACATTAATGCAGCCTATGAAAAGCAAAATAGTAATCTTAATAACAAAAATAAAACATTTGCTTTTGTGACAATGTAAGCGTCTTCCTAAGGCATGGCATAACACAATTTCTCAAGAATGGCACACATATTATACTTTATATGTATATGAAAAATATCAAAACAACAGAGACCTGCTGTAATAAATAGTCATGAAAAAAAATGATTGAGCTCAAAGAGTAAGTCTCTACTTAGTTTAGATAACCAGTGTGATAGCCTTACTGATGTAAGTTTGAATATTTGATATCCTTGCTATATCTGGAACACAGTTCTTATGCAGCTGCCATTTTTAGACCAATTTCTTGATGCCCTGACCAAGTCTGGACCAGATTCCTGATGCGCTCAACATCTATTGAACAGATTCCTGATGGCTTCACTAGCTCTGGACCAGATTCCTGATACCCTCATTATCTCTGGAACAGATTCTTGAAACCTTCGTCATCTCTGGATCATATTCTCTGATACCTTTGTTATATCTGCACCAAATTCCTGATGTCCTGACCATCTCTGGACCAGATTCATGATGCCCTCGACATCTATTGACCAGATCACTGATGCCTTCACTATCTCTGGACCAGATTCCTGACACCCTCGCTATCTCGAGACCAGATTCCTGATGCCCTCTCCATCTCCAGAGCATATTCATGATGCCCTCACCATCTTTGGACCAGATTCCTGATTTCCTGACATTTCTGGACCAGATTCGTGATGCCCTTGACATCTATTGACCAGATTCCTGATGCCTTCGTTATCACTGGAACAGATTCCTGAAACCTTCATCATTTCTGGATCAGATTCTCTGATACCCTTGTATATCTGCACCAGATTCCTGAAGCTCTCACCATCTCTAGACCAGATTCCTGATGCTCTCACCGTTTCTGGACCAGATTCCTGATGCCCTTCAACATCAATTGACCAGATTCCTGATGTCCTCATTATCTCTGGGCTAGATTCCTGATGACCTCGTTATCTCTGGACCAGATTCCTAATGCCCTCAACATCTATTGACCAGACGCTTGATGCCCTTAACATCTATTCCTGACGCCCTCATTAACTCTGGACCAAATTCCTGATGCCCTCACTATATTTGGGCCAAATTTCTAATGCTTTCTGTCATGAATTACAATTTTATATCCCACTGCTGCAACCAATTTGTCACGTACCTGCTTCTCAGCACGTGACTTTGCGCCTGCAAGGGGTAATCTATCTCCTCTCACACAGTCCAGCATTCAACCTCTGTCCTATGCTGCAACGGGAGCATAAATCACACCCCTATCGACCACACCCTGCTTCATACACGCTGCCGACACTCAACGACTACATGGGCGATGAGTCCCAGAAATATTACCACTATTGTCTGCCAATCACCAGGATCACGCACTCTAAGGCTATGGATTCTTTGGAGTATACAAGGTTCAAACTTATTAAAGTTTTAAGCTTTAATAGGAAGGTACAGTGCTTACAATAAAAATTATATAAAAATATGGAAATAAAAAGTGACATACAAATATGCAAAACAGTGATAGAACAAAAGGGAGAAACTTACAGAAATATCGAACTTTGCAGTCTGGTATTCTGTCCCTGAGGGAGGGAGGAATATGAAATGGCTCACATCAGCTTGGCTGTCCCTCAACTGTGAACACCTTTCTTTGTAACAAGGCCTAATTTATAGATTTAACCTGGAGATCAGATTTCTAAACCAGCCTCTCATGTTATTATTCTAATACCGGTTTGTGACTGGACTATGGCAACTTTGCCAATTAATACATTATTTTTCTCTGAACGCTATTTGTATATCATTTATTTTTCATAGTAAATAGAGTGTCGGGGCTGCAATTTGGCATCTCTCTTCACAGGCACCAGAGGGTGTTAAAGGTCTCCAATTCTGTGTGCTCTCAGGAAGGCATGGGTAGACCTCACATGTAGTAAGTAGATTTAATTTTCTGTAGTCTACATAAAACCGGGTAGTATGGTCCTTTTTCGGGACAAGAACCACAGGTGAGGCCCAGGCGCTCTTGGATTTTTGTATTACCTTCAGGTTCAGCATCTCCTCTACCTGTCCCTTCATGTGTGCCTTCACCTCTGCTGACACCCGGTATGCAGACTGTCTTACTGGGGGATTAGTACCAGTGTCCACATGGTGAGTTGCTATGCAAGTCCTCCCAGGCTTACTTGTGAAGACTTCTGTGAACTTGCTGAGCACCCCCATCAGCTCAAACTCTGACTGTGGGATAGTTCAGGGTTAAACTCTGCTGACTCCAGGGACTCCATATACTGAGTCCAGCCCCCACATCCAGCAACAGATCAGCTCCCCCTCTTTAGGCATGCTACAGACAAGTAAGACACAGGCTTCCCTGTCATGATGAGCCTTCAGCATATTTACATGGAATACTTTCTGACGCTTTGCATATTCATCTACGGTCACCACATAATTAACATCATTTAGCCGCTTTTGTACAGTGTATGGTCC
>JARQOD010000004.1:521359475-521385245 GCA_033576555.1 Oophaga sylvatica | reverse complement strand
AGAATTAACCATAAATATTCTGTGGATTGAGGCTTGCACAAATCTTTCTGGCTCTTCATGCAAATGGAGATAGACTGCATGAGTTCATGGCTCTTCATATAATCCCAGGCAGACTTGGATGATGTTGAGATCAGGGTTCTGTATTATGACTTCCAGAACATTTGTTCTTAATGACATTGGCTGTATGTTTGGGGTTGTTGTCCTGCTGAAAATTAAGTTTGGAGCCAATAAAAAGCCTTCATAATGGCATTATATAATGGTTTTTGACCAGCACTTGTAGATAGACTTATATGATCAGTAGATAGGTCCCAGTAGTTGTATTGTGAAAATCAGCGGCGCTCTAGTGAATAAAGTTAATAGTGCAGCAAACAAGAGCACTACCACTAAAAAGTGCCAGTAATAGTAAATTAATATATAAGACAAGTAGTTTGCGCACATAAAAACTAAAAACAAAGCAGTATCAATATAAAATGTGTTTTAAAAAATAAACAATATAATGATCATACAATTGGTAGATATGCAAATGTGAAATTGCACTACGCCCAGTGAGAAAGTGATAAGAGAAAGCCTGTTTAAGAAATAACCCCTCCCATTGTGACTTCAATTAAGCATTGATTTATTATATTAGTCTATTTATATCACATTGAGTCAGAATATAGAAATTGTAGTATTAAAAAATATGGAATATGTCCCGGTACCTATGTATATAAGAAAAAGGCTCAAAAATGTTGAATAAATATATTGCATAAAACTATCTCGGCCGGCAATAGTTCAATGGTAGGTGAATCCAGTAAAGTTGAAATCCAACCTGCAAATGCAGATGTTACCTTACAATCCCGATGGGTCTCTTGAATAAACACAATCCTCCTTCAGCTCCCTTGTCCTGGAGCAGAGCGAAATCCGATTCCGCCTCCCTTGGCCTGATAGAAATCCCGACGTCGGTAGCTGGGAACCGATAAGTACAAATTCCTCCAGGAAGATCCAATATACGGCAGTGTGAGAGTTGAACGTATCGTAGTCCCTCCGCTGACTGTGCAAGTGCGGACAGGACCTGCCGTGACGTGGGAGCTCACGTGACTCAGCACAGAGAGCCCTGAATGAACAGGTACGAGTCACAGAAAGGACCAAAAGACATCTGACGCGTTTCGGAAAACCCGGTTTCCTTCTTCAAAGATGGTCCCTTCTGAGATGTAAGTCCTTTTATGACCGTACCAATTGATCTGGTGACCTATTGAAAGGCAAAGAGTTCTATTTCGCTGTTTAACCCTTTTGGGATCAGAGTGTCCAGCAAAAAAATCCATTTTGTTTCAATGCTAGACATTAGGGCTATATAATTCCCCTTCCTACAAGGTACCGGAACAGATAAAAACCCCACAACTTCCATACAATGGGTATTACACTTATGATATTCAACAAAATGTTTTGAAAGGGGGTGACCAATAAATTTATTTCTAATATTCCTGATGTGTTCTCTTATTCTGACCTTCAATGGGCGTTTTGTGCGGCCAACATAAAATTTATTACACGGACATTTAATTAAATATATAACCCCAGTGGAAGAACATGTAATAAAATCGTTAATTGCAAAATATTTGTCATTAACTGAAATTCCCACACGTTTAATAGTATTGGTTCTTATGCACATAGTGCATTTATGGCAAGGAAAAAGACCATTATTTTGGTTAGAATTATTTTTATTATTTTTGTGGGTGATAAAATTGTTCTGAACAGTGGGAGCAATAATATTCCCCAAATTGCGTGACTTTTTAAATATAAATTTCGGGGTCATGGGGACGGTTTCCCCCAGAATCTTATCTTCTTTTAATAAATTCCAATGTTTATTAACAATCTTCCTTAAAATATGTATATTGGAGTTATATTTTAAAATTATGGGGGTAAATTCATCATTTATAGCCACCTGGTTGACCTTTATGTTATTATTTTTGTTTAAAATATCACACCGGGGTATCTTAGAAACCATATTTTTTGATTTCTCCAGAATATCAATAGGATATCCTTTTTCTAAAAATGTTGATGTTAATATATCTGCTTCCTTGTCAAAATCATTAGGTTTAGAACAGTTGCGATGGAGTCTGATGAACTGGCTCTTGGGTACATTCAATAGCCAGCTTGGAAGATGGCAACTGTCTAAAGGGATAAAACTGTTGACATCCGTAGTTTATTAAATGTGCGGGTTTGGATGGTAGAATTATCAATAAAAATTTCAAGATCTAAAAAATGAATATGTTGAGTGCTGATCTGGGAGGTAAAATTTAAAAAATAATCGTTTTTATTGATATTATTTAAAAACACTTGCAAAGACGACAGACCCCCAGACCAAATAAAAATGACGTCGTCAATAAAACGACGCCAGAGGACCAGGTTCTCACGGAGGATCCCCCAGGGAAAATGCATTCTTCCTCCCAACGTCCCACATATAAATTAGCGTAACTTGGAGCGAACCTGGTCCCCATAGCAGTGCCCCATTGCTGGGCATAGTAGTTCATTTTAAATTTAAAATAATTGTGGGTTAAAATAAAAGACATACAGTTTTTTAAAAAATCTATTTGGTCCATATGTAAAGAAGAGGATTTATTTAAAAAATATGAAGCAGCGTCACATCCTCTATCATGCTCAATAACCGTATAGAGAGATGTAATATCAAGAGTACCCATTATGAAATGATCCTCCCATTTAACATCTTGTAAAATGTTGAGAATATGGGTAGTGTCCTTTATATAGGCAGGGAGTAAGGGTACCATAGGTTGTACATGGACGTCCACAAAGCGAGATAAATTAGCAGTAAGGTATTGTATGCCCGAAATTATTGGTCGTCCTGGGGGATTGGACAAATCTCTAATGGATTTCAAAAAGGCATTATCAATAAAAAGGAGTATGAATTCATCCACACACCTATGCCTAGATTAGCATGTTTTTATTATTTGCCTAAGGTTCATAAGAGTTTGTCCAATCCCCCAGGACGACCAATAATTTCGGGCATACAATGCCTTACTGCTAATTTATCTCGCTTTGTGGACGTCCATTTACAACCTATGGTACCCTCACTCCCTGCCTATATAAAAGGACACTACCCATATTCTCAACATTTTACAAGATGTTAAATGGGAGGATCATTTCATAATGGGTACTCTTGATATTACATCTCTCTATACGGTTATTGAGCATGATAGAGGATCATAGAATCATAGAATGGTAGAGTTGGAAGGGACCTCCTGGGCCATCTGGTCCAACCCCCTGCTCAAAGCAGGATTCTCTAAATCATCCCAGACAGATGTCTGTCCAGCCTCTGTTTGAAGACTTCCATTGAAGGAGAATTTACCACTTCTCGTGGCAGCCTGTTCCACTCCTTGATCACCCTAACTGTCAAAAAGTTTTTTCTAATATCTAATCTGTGTCTCCTCCCATTCAGTTTCATCCCATTGCTTCTAGTCTTTCCTTGTGCAAATGAGAATAAAGATGATCCTTCTACAATGTGACAGCCCTTGAGATATTTGTAAACAGCTATTAAGTCTCCTCTCAGTCTTCTTTTTTGCAAGGTAAACATTCCCAAATCCTGCAACCGTTCCTCATAGGACATGGTTTGCAGACCGGTCACCATTCTGGTGGCTCTTCTCTGAACTTGCTCCAGTTTGTTGATGTCTTTTTTAAAATGTGGTGCCCAAAACTGGACACAGTATTCCAGATGAGGTCTGACCAAAGAGGAGTAGAGGGCAATAATGACCTCACGTGATCTAGACTGTATGCTTCTGTTGATACATCCTAGAATTGTATTTGCCTTTTTTGCTGCTGCATCACACTGTTGACTCATGTTCAGTCTGTGATCAATTAGTATACCCAAGTCTTTTTCACATGTGCTGTTACTTAGCCCTATTCCTCCCATTTTGTATATGCTTTTTTCATTTTTATTGCCCAGATGTAGTACTTTGCATTTTTCCCTGTTAAAAACCATTCTGTTAGTTGCTGCCCACTGCTCCAGTTTATTTATATCTTTTTGAATCCTCTCTCTCTCTTCTCTAGTATTAGCTACCCCTCCTAGCTTTGTGTCATCAGCAAATTTGATCAGTTTACCCTCAATTCCTTCATCTAAATCATTGATAAAGATGTTGAACAATACAGGGCCCAAAACAGAGCCTTGTGGTACCCCACTTGAGACATTCTTCCAACTGGATGTGCAGCCATTTACGACCACTCTTTGAGTCCGATCACTAAGCCAGTTATGAATCCACCTAACAGTTGCCTTGTCCATTCCATACTTAGTCATTTTTTGGATGTGACGCTGCTTCATATTTTTTAAATAAATCCTCTTTACATATGGACCAAATAGATTTTTTTAAAAACTGTATGTCTTTTATTTTAACCCACAATTATTTTAAATTTAAAATGAACTACTATGCCCAGCAATGGGGCACTGCTATGGGGACCAGGTTCGCTCCAAGTTACGCTAATTTATATGTGGGACGTTGGGAGGAAGAATGCATTTTCCCTGGGGGGATCCTCCGTGAGAACCTGGTCCTCTGGCGTCGTTTTATTGACGACGTCATTTTTATTTGGTCTGGGGGTCTGTCGTCTTTGCAAGTGTTTTTAAATAATATCAATAAAAACGATTATTTTTTTAAATTTTACCTCCCAGATCAGCACTCAACATATTCATTTTTTAGATCTTGAAATTTTTATTGATAATTCTACCATCCAAACCCGCACATTTAATAAACCTACGGATGTCAACAGTTTTATCCCTTTAGACAGTTGCCATCTTCCAAGCTGGCTATTGAATGTACCCAAGAGCCAGTTCATCAGACTCCATCGCAACTGTTCTAAACCTAATGATTTTGACAAGGAAGCAGATATATTAACATCAACATTTTTAGAAAAAGGATATCCTATTGATATTCTGGAGAAATCAAAAAATATGGTTTCTAAGATACCCCGGTGTGATATTTTAAACAAAAATAATAACATAAAGGTCATCCAGGTGGATATAAATGATGAATTTACCCCATAATTTTACAATATAACTCCAATATACATATTTTAAGGAAGATTGTTAATAAACATTGGAATTTATTAAAAGAAGATAAGATTCTGGGGGAAACCGTCCCCATGACCCCGAAATTTATATTTAAAAAGTCACGCAATTTGGGGAATATTATTGCTCCCACTGTTCAGAACAATTTTATCACCCACAAAAATAATAAAAATAATTCTAACCAAAATAATGGTCTTTTTCCTTGCCATAAATGCACTATGTGCATAAGAACCAATACTATTAAACGTGTGGGAATTTCAGTTAATGACAAATATTTTGCAATTAACGATTTTATTACATGTTCTTCCACTGGGGTTATATATTTAATTAAATGTCCGTGTAATAAATTTTATGTTGGCCGCACAAAACGCCCATTGAAGGTCAGAATAAGAGAACACATCAGGAATATTAGAAATAAATTTATTGGTCACCCCCTTTCAAAACATTTTGTTGAATATCATAAGTGTAATACCCATTGTATGGAAGTTGTGGGGTTTTTATCTGTTCCGGTACCTTGTAGGAAGGGGAATTATATAGCCCTAATGTCTAGCATTGAAACAAAATGGATTTTTTTGCTGGACACTCTGATCCCAAAAGGGTTAAACAGCGAAATAGAACTCTTTGCCTTTCAATAGGTCACCAGATCAATTGGTACGGTCATAAAAGGACTTACATCTCAGAAGGGACCATCTTTGAAGAAGGAAACCGGGTTTTCCGAAACGCGTCAGATGTCTTTTGGTCCTTTCTGTGACTCGTACCTGTTCATTCAGGGCTCTCCGTGCTGAGTCACGTGAGCTCCCACGTCACGGCAGGTCCTGTCCGCACTTGCACAGTCAGCGGAGGGACTACGATACGTTCAACTCTCACACTGCCGTATATTGGATCTTCCTGGAGGAATTTGTACTTATCGGTTCCCAGCTACCGACGTCGGGATTTCTATCAGGCCAAGGGAGGCGGAATCGGATTTCGCTCTGCTCCAGGACAAGGGAGCTGAAGGAGGATTGTGTTTATTCAAGAGACCCATCGGGATTGTAAGGTAACATCTGCATTTGCAGGTTGGATTTCAACTTTACTGGATTCACCTACCATTGAACTATTGCCGGCCGGGATAGTTTTATGCAATATATTTATTCAACATTTTTGAGCCTTTTTCTTATATACATAGGTACCGGGACATATTCCATATTTTTTAATACTACAATTTCTATATTCTGACTCAATGTGATATAAATAGACTAATATAATAAATCAATGCTTAATTGAAGTCACAATGGGAGGGGTTATTTCTTAAACAGGCTTTCTCTTATCACTTTCTCACTGGGCGTAGTGCAATTTCACATTTGCATATCTACCAATTGTATGATCATTATATTGTTTATTTTTTTAAAACACATTTTATATTGATACTGCTTTGTTTCTAGTTTTTATGTGCGCAAACTACTTGTCTTATATATTAAGGTCCCAGTAGTTGCTGCCAGTTCTGAGCTGATGGCACTGCTGGACATATTCTGATTTTGAAGCACCAACTGCTGCACTAAGCTTCCTTGCCTGACCACTGTGTCTATCGTGTTCAATGTTGCCCATTTCTTGGTTCTTCTTCAAAAGAGTGTGAACAGCACATGAAACCTCAGTCTGCTTAGAAATCTTTGCCTGGGACAGACCTTGCTGATGCAGTATAACTACCGTCTTTCCATTCTGTATGACCTGTTACATGAACATAGCTTCCACAACCTCATCTTTGTAGAAGAGTTTGTATGCTCCACACCCTGTTTAAAGCCTCCTGCACAGCAGTTTCTGTTTTAGTTAATGGACTGTTTCATCCTACATATGAAGTGATCATTACTTGGTATTATTGGTTACTCATGAACCTGACTATAAGGCTATGTGCACACGTAGGAGAATTGCCGCGGCAATCCCGCACCTCCCTGCCCCTTGAAATACGCATTTTTATTGGTATGCGTATTCCCGCCAGAAACTAGCGTTTTGCAAGCGTAATTAGCTTGCAGAATGCTAGAGTTTTCCAAGCGATCTGTAGCATCACTTGGAAAACTGATTGACAGGTTGGTCACATGAGTCAAACAAGTGTTTGAGAAGTGTGAGCAACTTTTTGCTATTGAAGCGGCATCAATAGTAAAATTATCTAATGTTAAAAATAATAATAATAAAAAAAAATAAAAAATTGTGCTATACTCACCTTCCGGTGGCCCCCGCAGCCTTCCAGCTTCTCAGCGACGCTCCCGGCCAATCCCGTTTCCAGGCGTCCTTAGCGACAATGACTCCAGATGACGTAGCATCACGCGAGACCGCTACGTCATCTGGGGTCATTGTCGCTAAGCACGCCTGGAAACGGGATTGGCCGGAAGCGTCGCTGAGAGGCGGGAAAGCTGCGGGGGACGCCGGAAGGTGAGAATAGCACGGTTTATTATTTTAATTATTGTTTTAATATGGATATGGTACCCAGGGCAGAGTCTCCTCTCCTCCAGACCCTGGGTACCATCCGCACATGAACCGCTCACTTTGGCACAGCCACATGCGGAAACTAAGCGGTTCAATGCATTCCTATGGCGGTGGAATCTCCGCGTTTCCGGAAAAAGAATGAACATGCTGCGTTTTTTTCCGCGATGCTTTTTTTTGCGGAAAAAAACGCAGCATGTGCACAAAAATTGCGGAATGCATTCTACTAATAGGATGCTTAATGCATGCGTTTTTGCAGCGGAAAACCACAGCAAAAACGCAAAAAAAAAAAAAAAAACTCAAAAAATCCTCAACGTGTGCACATAGCCTAATCCTACAAAATCCCTGAATTTGTGCACGCGTACCTAGAAGAAATGATGAAGGCAAGGTGCTGTCACACCACATATTGATGAACTTTAGATTTCTCTTTCGGTTGCTCACTTTACATTTTGATAAAAATAAACTATTTATACTATTTTATATCTGAACCGTACAAAAATGCTACATGTATGCGGATTCAAGAAGAGGATAGATGAAGAAAGAAAAAGTGATGGATGAGTAAGGAATGACCTGAGATATTGTTAAATGTGTATGCAGCAATGCCGATTTTCACACCTCGGGTAATCTTTATTTTTTTTTTAATTGAATATAGATGTACGTTCTTTTCTACCTTTATGGGAGATAATTTTATTTACCCGAGAGGAAATCTCACTAACGCTCCGTACCATCCGTAGAGAAGATGGGTCCATTTATGGTCAAGAATTGAAACGTTTAGGAGACTATCTACTATCTGGT
Source organism: Oophaga sylvatica (assembly GCA_033576555.1). Taxonomy (NCBI): domain Eukaryota; kingdom Metazoa; phylum Chordata; class Amphibia; order Anura; family Dendrobatidae; genus Oophaga; species Oophaga sylvatica. Next base: position 521,376,949 of record JARQOD010000004.1, on the reverse strand, counting down.
ACTTTTCTCCCTGTTTGTACGTATTTACGTTGTGTATGTTTTGTTTTGGTTTTGTGGTATTTGATCTTTTTTAAGGATATGTAGTAAAGTTTCTAATTTAACAGATCCATCCTTACTATAGCTGACAACCCCTATGACCGCACATAAGTGAGGCGACTGCACAGTTCTCTCTCTTCCATAATATAGCTGATGACTTCTATGACCACCTATAACTCAGATGTGGCTGCACATGTGCGGTTCTCTACCCTCCATACTATAACACATCCTCTATGACCACCTATAACTCAGATGTGGCTGCACATGTGCGGTTCTCTACCCTCCATACTATAGCACACCCTCTATGACCGCCTATAACTAGAGGAGGTGGCTGCACATGTGCGGTTCTGTACCCTCCATACTATAACACACCCTCTATGACCGCCTATAACTAGAGGAGGTGGCTGCACATGCGCGGTTCTCTACCCTCCATACTATAACACACCCTCTATGACCGCCTATAACTAGAGGAGGTGGCTGCACATGCGCGGTTCTCTACCCTCCATACTATAACACACCCTCTATGACCGCCTATAACTAGAGGAGGTGGCTGCACATGTGCGGTTCTCTACCCTCCATACTATAACACACCCTCTATGACCGCCTATAACTAGAGGAGGTGGCTGCACATGTGCGGTTCTCTACCCTCCATACTATAACACACCCTCTATGACCGCCTATAACTAGAGGAGGTGGCTGCACATGTGCGGTTCTCTACCCTCCATACTATAACACACCCTCTATGACCGCCTATAACTAGAGGAGGTGGCTGCACATGCGCGGTTCTCTACCCTCCATACTATAACACACCCTCTATGACCGCCTATAACTAGAGGAGGTGGCTGCACATGCGCGGTTCTCTACCCTCCATACTATAACACACCCTCTATGACCGCCTATAACTAGAGGAGGTGGCTGCACATGTGCGGTTCTCTACCCTCCATACTATAACACACCCTCTATGACCGCCTATAACTAGAGGAGGTGGCTGCACATGCGCGGTTCTCTACCCTCCATACTATAACACACCCTCTATGACCGCCTATAACTAGAGGAGGTGGCTGCACATGCGCGGTTCTCTACCCTCCATACTATAACACACCCTCTATGACCGCCTATAACTAGAGGAGGTGGCTGCACATGCGCGGTTCTCTACCCTCCATACTATAACACACCCTCTATGACCGCCTATAACTAGAGGAGGTGGCTGCACATGCGCAGTTCTCGCTCTTCTATACTACAGCAGACAACCCCTATGACCACCTATAATTAGGAGAGATGGCTGCACAGTTCTCTCCCTTCCATACTATAGCTGACAAACCATATGACCACCTACAACTCCTATGGATGGGGGGGCATACATGCTTACTAAGATTTAATTCAACACGGGAGATATTAGGACCTCCGTTTTCAGAATTGTTCGATGTCTCAGTAGACAGACCCCCTCCAATAACACATTTATCATTTCCCCACAGCAAGAAAAGAAGAGACTTGTCATAGTGATCTGTTGATTCTCACTTACCCAGAACCCGAACTTCCACACCCGGCAAGATTTTGTTTTTCCCATTTCCATTAGTACGCACCAGTCTATAATATCCTTCATCGCTCCTGATCACATTGTGCAGGGTGATGGATCCGGTGGTTTTATTGATACTTATCCTGTCCTCATACCTGTCTGGTATCTGGGGGCTGGAATTACAGGGGATGAGGATTGCAGCATTATCTGGTGTATAGATCTTAAATACACTGTTGTGTTCACAGGGTCCAAAATAAAAGGTCACATCTGAGGACCTCGCTCTGTACTTGTTTTCTTGGCTCTGAATCAGTGTGGGGCAGATGAATAGAAGAAGCACTGTAAAATACAAAGAGATGAATCACCAAACTGCAGAATAATCAGAAAATACAATATATGCTGGCAATAAATAACGAAACACCAGACGAGCGCAATGATAAAGGTGCTGTATGAAAAAAGGCACGCTAGCAGGAAGAAAGATTAAAACAGGTATGAAGTGTTACAGATCGATAAGTACTTGTTCATACACTGTATTTTTGCAGCACAAAAAAAAAAAAAAAAAAAAACACTCAGCATTTTAAAATATCAGCAAAGTGAATGAGATTCCAGAAATCGGAACACACTGCTTATATATTTCTTTGCAGATTTCAAGCAGTTTCATATCCGCACCACAGCGATTCTTAACCCCTTTACCCCCAAGGGTGGTTTGCACGTTAATGACCGGGCCAATTTTTACAATTCTGACCACTGTCTCTATGAGGTTATAACTCTGGAACGCTTCAACGGATCTTCGCGATTCTGAGATTGTTTTCTCGTGACACATTGTACTTCACGTTAGTGGTAAAATTTCTTCGATGTAACGAGTTTATGAAAAAAACGGAAATATGGTAAATTTTGAAAATTTTGCAATTTTCAAACTTTGAAATTTTTTTCCCTTAAAACAGAGAAATATATCACACAAAATAGTTAAGAAATAACATTTCCCACATGTCTACTTTACATCAGCACAATTTTGGAACCAAAATTTTTTTTTGTTAGGAAGTTATAAGGGTTAAAAGTTGACCAGCGATTTCTCATTTTTACAACAAACTTTACAAAGCCATTTTTTAGGGACCACCTCACATTTGAAGTCATTTTGAGGGGTCTATATGGCAGAAAATACCCAAAAGTGACACCATTTTTAAAACTGCACCCCTCAAGGTACTCAAAACCACATTCAAGAAGTTTAATAACCCTTCAGGTGCTTCACAGGAGCTGAAGCAACGTGGAAGGAAAAAATGAACAATTAACTTTTTAGTCATAAAAATGATCTTTTACAAACATTTTTTTTCACAAGGGTAAAAGGAGAAAATGGACAGATAAAGTTGTTGTACAATTTCTCCTGAGTACGCCAATACCCCATATGTTTGGGCGCACGGCAGAGCTCGTAAGGGGAGGAGCACAGTTTGACTTTTTCAAACCAAAATTGGCTGGAATTGAGATTAGACGCCATGTAGCGTTTGGAGAGCCTCTGATTCGCTTAAACAGTGGAAACCCCCCACAAGTGACACCATTTTGAAAACTAGACCCCCTATGGAACTTAGCTAGATCTGTTGTGACTGTGAGCACTTTGAACCCCAAGTGTTTCACAAAAATTTATAATGCCTGGGTGTGAAAATAAAAAATCCTATATTTTTCCCACAAAAATGATCTTTTAGGTTAATTTTGTATTTTTCCAAGGGTAACAGGAGAAATTGGACCACAAAAGCCATTGTCCAATTTGTCCTGAGTAAGCTGATAACCCATATGTGGGGGGAACCACTGTTTGGACGCATGGCAGAGCTCAGAAGGGAAGGAGCACCGTTTGACTTTTTCCACGCAGAATTGGCTGGAATTGAGATCAGACGCCATGTCACATTTGGAGAGCCCCTGATGTGCCTCAACAGCGGAAACCCCCCAATTCTAACTCCAACCCTAACCCCAACACACCCCTAACCATAATCCCAATCCTAACTTTAGCCCCAATCCTAACCCTAACGGGAAAAAGGAAATAAATACTTTTTTTTTTTTTTATTATTTTTCCCTAACTAAGGTGGTGATAAAGGGGGGTTTGATTTACTATTTATAGCGGGTTTTTATGATTGGCAGCTGTCACACGCTAAGACGCTTTTTCTTGCAAAAAATAGTTTTTGCATCACCACATTTTGAGAGCTATAATTTTTGTATATTTTGGCCCACAGAGTCATGTGAGGTCTTACTTTTTGTGGAACGTGTTGACATTTTTATTGGTACCATTTTTGGGCACATGACATTTTTTGATCGCTTTTTATTAAGATTTTTGGGAGGCAGAATGGCCAAAACCCAGCAATTCATGAATTTCTTTTGGGGGGGGGGGGGGAAACGTTTATACTGTACAGCGTCTGGTAAAATTGATAAAGCAGTTTTATTCTTCGGGTTAGTACAATCAGGCTAAGTTCACACGTTGCGGAATTGCAGCGGAAATTTCCGCGGCAATCCCGCACTTCTCCCGCAGGAAATACGCACGTTTTTTGTATGCTGATTCCCGCCAGAATAATAGCGTTTTGCAAGCGTAATTATCTTGCAGAATGCTAGCGTTTTCCTAGCGATCTGTAGCATCGCTTGGAAAACTGATTGACAGGTTGGTCACACGAGTCAAACATAGTGTTTGACAAGTGTGACCAACTTTTTACTATTGATGCCGCCTATGCCGCATCAATAGTAAAAAGATCTAATGTAAAAATAATAAAAAAAATAATAAATAATGATATTCTCACCTTCCGGCGGCCCACGCAGCTTTCCCGCCTTCAGCGACGCTCCCGGCAACTTCCGGTCCCAGAAGTCCTTTGCGACAAATCACCCCGATGACGTAGCATCTCGCGAGACCGCTACGCCATCTGGGTGATCTCGCAAAGCATTACTGGGACCGGAAGTTGCCGGAGCGTCGCTGAAGGCGGGAAAGCTGCGTGGACGCCGGAAGGTGAGAAATATCACTATTTTTTATTTTAATTATTGTTTTACCAGGGATATGGTACCCAGGGCCTGGAGGAGAGTCTCCTCTGCTCCAGACCCTGGGTACCATCCGCACATGAACCGCTTACATTGCGCATGGTGGGCATAGCCACATGCGGAAAGTAAGCGGTTCAATGCATTCCTATGGCGGCGGAATCACCGCGGTTACGCTAAATTAATGAACATGTTGCTAGATTTTCCGCAAAGCGTTTTTTTTTTGCGGAAAATACCGCAACATGTGTACAAAACATGCGCAACCAATTAACAAGTATAGAATGCTTAATGCTTGCGTTTTTTTCGCGGTTTAACCGCGGAAAAAACGCGAAAAAAAACGCAATTATTCCTGATCGTGTGCACTTAGCCTTACGGCGATACCTCATTTATATCATTTTTTTATGTTTTGGCGCTTTTATACAATAAAAAAATTTTTTATATAAAAAATTATTTTTGCATTGCTTTATTCTGCGAGCTATAACTTTTTTATTTTTTTGCTGATGACGCTGTATGGCGGCTTGTTTTTTGCAGGACAAGATGACGTTTTCAGCGGTACCATGTTTATTTATATCCGTCTTTTTGATCGTGCGTTATTCCACTTTTTGTTCTGCGGTATGATGATAAAGCATTGTTTTTTTGCCTTTTTTTAAGGGGTTCACTAAAGGGGTTAACTAATGGGACAGGTTTATAGGGCGGGTTGTTACGGACGCAGCGATACTAAATATGTGTACTTTTATTGTTTTTTTTTATTTACATAAATACATTTATTGGGGATTTTTTTTTCTTTATTTATGAATTTTTAAAAAATTATTTTTACACTTTTTTTTTTTTTTTACTTTGTCCCAGGGTGGGACATCACTATATAGTGTCAAATCGCTGTCAGAACAGCGATCTGACAGACAGTGCAGGAGGCTTCTCAGTGCCTGCTCTCAGTAGGCATTGAGAAGCCACCTCCCTGCAGGACCCCGTGGCCATCTTGGATCCGGAGGCCTGCAGGGAGGAGGCTCTCGGAACAATGCAATCACATCACGCTGTTCTGAGCGTCTCAGGGAAGCATGCAGGGAGGCCCCTCCCTGCCCAATGCTTCCCTATGCCGATCGCAGTGTGCTGGGGGTTAAAGTGTCGGGAGCGGTCCGTGATCGCTCCTGGCACAGTGCCGGGTGTCAGCTGTGAGAATCAGCTGACACCCGGCCGCAATTAGCTGCGCTACCCCCGAGAGAGCAGCTGATCGCATATGATGTACTTTCCCATGCACAGTCATACGGCCCGGGTCACGTGGACGGGATAGTACGTCAGATGTCAGAAAGGGGTTAAAAAATGTCAAATGTCACCTCTTCCCTTCTGAGCCCTGCTGTGTGCCCAAACAGTGGTTTTACCCCTTGCTATTGTAACTGATAATGCTTCAAACATGATAAGTACAATTAAACGGATGAATGAGGATAATGAAGGTGAACAGCAGCTTGAAGAACATTTCACATTCAGTATGTTAGAGATGGAAGGCCAGTCCTGTTCCCATAATGGAGGAACAAATATTACTACAGAAGAACAGCAAAATTATTCTTTGCAATTAGATGATCTTGTTGAAGCTGCTTCACACCTCTTTCCTATTCATCACATGCGCTGTGTTGTGCACACGCTGCAGCTGGCAATAAGAGATAGTCTGCAAGAGGGACATGCTGGAACTCTGATTAGCAAAGTGAGGAAATCGGCTATTGCTGCCAGAGCCCATAAAATTGATTCCATCTTGAAGAAATGTGCTGGAAAAGGGGCAATCGTGGATCAAGCCACTGGGTGGAGCAGCACCTATTTAATGATTGAGCGATTGCTTGAGCTGGAACCCTTCCTTGTAGATATGGCCAACCCTCAGGCAACACTACATGAAGGTCAATGGACACAGGTGGCTGAATTGAAGGAATTGCTTCAGCACCCATTCACAGTGACTCAGTGACTTAAAGTTACTGTACAAGCTGAGGATTTAACTCCTGGCATTTTTATAAAGGAGTGGAAGAACTTGTTGTTTTTCTTGTCCCAAAGAGGAGGTCTAATCGCAGATGGCATTGCTGCTTCAATGAAATGGAGAGAGACACTGCTATTAGAAAATAACATTCTTCTGGCAGCTGTTTATGTGGACCCGAGTCATCGTATATTTCTGGATGATCAACAGTTACTAAAGGAAAAGAAGCTTTGATTGAGGTAGCAGTTAGGATGAGTGGGCTACAGGACGGCCAAGAGCAAGAGGACTCGGGTCCGCCAGTGCTGCTGCTGCTGTTCCTTCATCCTCATCAGATGAGGAGTTTGATTTTGACAAGTATTTGGACAACATGGATCAGGCAAAGTGGTACCACAGGGAAAAAGATTCCACTCCCATAGGAAACAGATTGACCACATTTCAGCAAAGTTTTTCACTTGCTCTCAAAGAAGTAGAAGAGTTCAATCGTTCATCAAAACTGACTGTGCACGAGGCAATTCCTTTATACCCTGAAATTATTAGAGATGTTGCCCATGTGGTTACTGCTTTGCCACCAACCCAAGTTAGTGTAGAGAGGTTGCTCTCTAGCCTTAAAATTATTAGGGCAGATTTAAGGTCATCTATGAAGGAGGATCTGATGGAGGCGATACTATTTCTCAGCACAAATTCATAGACTTCAACAAAAACATACTGAATAACATTTGTGCAAACTGTTTATTCCCCACTTACTGCATAGTGTGTAATAAACTGTAAATATGCAAAAGTTTTTTTGTTCTAAACTTGTTTTCCAATAAATATATTTTATGTTCTATCTAAATGGCTTCATTATTGTATCATAATAGTGATTAAAAGCCTGATGTTACCATTTTACTACAGTAAATTTATCACTTAAACATGAGCCATGTATCAGGGAGTCGTGGAAATTGAGGAGCAGGAGGTTAGGCTTACCGACTCCACAGCTCTGCTTTTAACCATTCTAAATTCCTAACAAAAAAAAAATGGTTTAAAAAATTGCACTGATGTAAACGTAGGCATGTGGGAAATGATATTATCTAGTTTGCGTGACATATCTCTGATTAAGGGAAGAATTCAAAGTTTGAAAATTGCAAAAAAATTAGCCAAATTTCCGGTTTTTTTTTCCCTTGACTAAACGCAAGTCATATAGAAAAAATTTTACCACTATCATGAAGTACAATATGTCACAAAAAAAAAACATCTCAAAATCACCGGGATCCATTGAAGAGTTCAAGAGTTATTACCTCATAAAATGACAGTCGTCACTATTGTAAAAATTGGCCTGGTCATGAACGTGCAAACCACCCTTGAGGGTTAAGATGTTAAAAAAGTTGCTTTTTACAGTACAGCAAAAGCTGAGATTTCCAAAATCTTATGCACACGCCTGTTTTTTTTTTTTTTAATCTGCAGTAGGTCACTGTTTTTTTTTTATCGTAGAATACTTTACAATATAGAGGGGACTTGTACAGACAATAGACATTACAGCATAACAATAAACACAGATCAAAGTAGATACCAAGAGGAATGAGGGCCCTGCTCACAAGCTTACAATCTATGTGGAGACACAGAAGATAGATGGTAACAATTGCTTTCGTCGGACCAGCCATAATGTAAGAATTGGGTGTACATGTAAAGCTGCATGAACCGGTTATTAGCCAGAATATGTAACAGTACAGACACAGAGGGCTATTAAATGCATTAAGCATGTGAGAACATGATACAAGGAACCTGTTTATGGAGAAAATTTTGAATGGGCCAACAGGGATAATTAGATTAATATGTTGAGGCGGTAGGCCAGTCTGAAGAAATGTATTTTTAGGGCACGCTTAAAACTAAGGGGATTGGGGATTAATTGAATTATCCTGGGTAGTGCATTCGAAAAAATAGGCGCGGCACGTGAGAAGTCTTGGAGACAAGAGAGGGAGGTTCTGATTACGGAGGATGTTTGTCTTAGGTCATTAGCAGAACGGAGGGCACGGGTACGCTGAGACAAGGGAGGAGATTGTAGGGTGGTGCTGAGCCATGGAGCGCTTTGTGGGTGAGTGCCAAGTTTATATTGAACTCTGCAGAGGATGGGTAACCAGTGCAATGACTGGCACATGGTGGAGGCATCGGTGTAGCTGTTGGTGAGGAATACGAATATGGCTGCTGCATTCAGGACGAATTGGAGAGGGGAGAGTTTGGTAAGAGGGAGACCGATTAGTAAAGAATTACAATAGTTCAAATGAGAATGAATAAGAGAAACAGTAAGAGTTATTGCATAGTCGAAAGTAAGAAAAGGTGGAGATGACAAGAACGAGCCAGCGACCGGATGTAGGGGGTGAAGGAAAGATCTGAATCAAGTATGACACCAAGACAGGCGGGCATGTTACTGGGGAGTAATGGTAAAGCCATACAAAAATGGCAATGTCGGGCATAGGTAGGTTAGTGAAGGAAGGAAACACGAGTTCAGTTTTTCAGGTTCAGTTTTAGATTGAGGGAGGACATAATGTTGGAGACAACAGAGAGACAATCACTGGTTTGTAAAAATGCAGGTGTGAGGTCAGGAAACAATGTGTATAATTGGGTGTCATCAGCATAAAGATGGTACTGGAAACCAAATTACTGATTGTTTGTCCAATAGGGGCCATGTATAAAGAGAGGAGGAGGGGGCCAAGGACTGATCCTTGAGGAACCCTAACAGTAAGGGGAAGATGAGAGAAGGAGGAACAGCAAAAGATACAGTGGAGGAATGGTCAGAGAGATAGGAGAACCAGGAGAGAACAGTGTCCTTGAGATTGATAGAGCAAAGCATAGTGAGGAGGAGCTGATGATCCACAGTGTTGAATGCTGTAAAGATCCAAGAGAATTAGCATGGAGTAGTGACCATTAGATTTAGCAGTCAGTAGATCATTAGAGACTTTAGTGAGGGCAGTTTCAGTAGAGTGTAAAGAGAGGAAACTGGATTGTAAAGAATGATCTGAGAGATAGCGGAGTAGATGCTTCTGTCGCGCTCCTGCGCAGGCAGGCGCTGGACCTCTCTGACCTTTTCCGACACCTGCGCACTGCAGTACTCTGCTCTGCCCTCATCATGGCAGAGCAGTGCGCCTGCGCAGGAGCACGACAGAAGCAAGGAAGAGGACGTCATCGCTAGCAGATGGGAGGCGCCGGACCCAGACCACGACACCCATCGGACTGGACCCCCGGGTGAGTATAACTCGTTTTTCTTCTCTTTCAGGTGACATCGGGGCTTGTCTTCCAGAATACTGTAGATAAGCCCCTAATGGCGGTGGCTGCAGCTGATATATGAAATATGGGATGACAGATTCCCTTTAAAGTCAGAGTGCGCTAGATGCAGTGGGGGAGGGAGGAGAATGTATAACATTAGGGGATCGGGAGATAATTTCCTGTCTGATATCAATTTCTTTGAAATAATTGGCCATATATAGCGCTGAGATTTGTGGTTGGGGCCCGCACGCTTGGGTTGAGGAGAAAATGAAAAGTACCAGCGACGTTTAGGATTGTTGGATGGTGAGGAGGGGGTTGACGTAGGGTTGTTTGATAGAAACCAGTGAGAAAGTGCAGAACTGTTACAAAATGAACAGGGGACAAGTAAAAAAAAATAAATATAGATTTTATACATTTTTCCTGCAGAAACGCTCTGAATCCGATTCCAAACCGCAGAGCACTCAGTTCTTGCTCTGACGGCTCGGCCAGAAGACCCCGTGTGTCCTCGCCCTAGTCGCCCATGCTACCGTGCGCCAGCTTCCACCATCCGCCCTCGATAAACACGCGGTGACCGGAGAGGTGGGGATCAGCAGTTATCTTACCGACATAGGTCCCGGAACGCAGCATGTCTCTTCTCTTAAAGAGTGACAAGTGGACACGACTGTAGCTTTCAAGGGTGGAAGGAAAAGCAGGACCAGTGTGACGTCACATGCCCGCACTCATTCTCACGTAATCGTCTACACTCGCTCTCCTATGACCTCGGTGGTGGTGCACAGCGGAAAGCCAACGTGCATAGCTACGGACCCTGACCGGACCGGGACGGACAAATGCACCTCACTCACTCCGTGCTGTCGCTGACTAATGACGTACACTGCGAAATGCGCATGCCTGGAGAAAGTGCCGAGCATGCCGGGAGCTGTAGTTTCTGTGTTCAGGCATGCGCAGTGGAATATATTTATGTATACTGGTTAATGACGTGTGCATCAACAAGGGGCTATCAATATCCACAGTGGCCTGTAAGGAATTAGAGGGAAGAGACACACTTAATGTCCCTCTCCGTGACATCCGTTGTTGAGGTAACCGGAGCCTTCCAAGTTACGCCTCACGGTGTCCTCCATCTTGGTACACCTATTAGACCCTACGGTGATTTTGTGCAGCCTAATGTTGGTGACCTGTGTTGTTCCTACGGTGACAAAAAGTCTGAAACAATGTGTGGAGAACAGCACAAGCCCCATTCATGAACGTTATGCTGCCTGCAATGCAGTGTGTGTGATCCAAGACTTCACGGGTGTAACAGGCGTAGGCTACATTGGCACATCCGTGTGTCGCAGGCTGAGGCTGGGGTCTCACAGCCCCACAGCCTCATGTCCAGCATGAGAGCCCCACAGCCTCCTCATGTCCAGCATGAGAGCCCCACAGCCTCCTCATGTCCAGTATGAGTGCCCCACAGCCTCCTCATGTCCAGTATGAGAGCCCCACAGCCTCCTCATGTCCAGTATGAGAGCCCCACAGCCTCCTCATGTCCAGCATGAGAGCCCCACAGCCTCCTCATGTCCAGCATGAGAGCCCCACAGCCTCCTCATGTCCAGCATGAGAGCCCCACAGCCTCCTCATGTCCAGTATGAGAGCCCCACAGCCTCCCGTTTCCAGCATGAGAGCCCCACAGCCTCCTCATGTCCAGTATGAGTGCCCCACAGCCTCCTCATGTCCAGTATGAGAGCCCCACAGCCTCCTCATGTCCAGCATGAGAGCCCCACAGCCTCCTCATGTCCAGTATGAGAGCCCCACAGCCTCCTCATGTCCAGTATGAGTGCCCCACAGCCTCCTCATGTCCAGTATGAGAGCCCCACAGCCTCCTCATGTCCAGTATGAGAGCCCCACAGCCTCCTCATGTCCAGTATGAGAGCCCCACAGCCTCCTCATGTCCAGTATGAGAGCCCCACAGCCTCCTCATGTCCAGCATGAGAGCCCCACAGCCTCATGTCCAGCATGAGAGCCCCACAGCCTCCTCATGTCCAGTATGAGTGCCCCACAGCCTCCTCATGTCCAGTATGAGAGCCCCACAGCCTCCTCATGTCCAGTATGAGAGCCCCACAGCCTCCTCATGTCCAGTATGAGAGCCCCACAGCCTCCTCATGTCCAGTATGAGAGCCCCACAGCCTCCTCATGTCCAGTATGAGAGCCCCACAGCCTCCTCATGTCCAGTATGAGAGCCCCACAGCCTCCTCATGTCCAGTATGAGAGCCCCACAGCCTCCTCATGTCCAGTATGAGAGCCCCACAGCCTCCTCATGTCCAGTATGAGAGCCCCACAGCCTCCTCATGTCCAGTATGAGAGCCCCACAGCCTCCTCATGTCCAGTATGAGTGCCCCACAGCCCCTCATGTCCAGTATGAGAGCCCCACAGCCCCCTCATGTCCAGTATGAGAGCCCCACAGCCTCCTCATGTCCAGTGTGAGTGCCCCACAGCCTCCTCATGTCCAGTATGAGAGCCCCACAGCCTCCTCATGTCCAGCATGAGTGCCCCACAGCCTCCTCATGTCCAGCATGAGAGCCCCACAGCCTCCTCATGTCCAGTATGAGAGCCCCACAGCCCCCTCATGTCCAGTATGAGAGCCCCACAGCCTCCTCATGTCCAGTATGAGTGCCCCACAGCCTCATGTCCAGTATGAGAGCCCCACAGCCTCCTCATGTCCAGTATGAGAGCCCCACAGCCTCCTCATGTCCAGTATGAGTGCCCCACAGCCTCCTCATGTCCAGTATGAGAGCCCCACAGCCTCCTCATGTCCAGTATGAGTGCCCCACAGCCTCCTCATGTCCAGTATGAGTGCCCCACAGCCCCTCATGTCCAGTATGAGAGCCCCACAGCCTCCTCATGTCCAGTATGAGTGCCCCACAGCCTCCTCATGTCCAGTATGAGAGCCCCACAGCCTCCTCATGTCCAGTATGAGAGCCCCACAGCCTCCTCATGTCCAGTATGAGAGCCCCACAGCCTCCTCATGTCCAGTATGAGTGCCCCACAGCCTCCTCATGTCCAGTATGAGTGCCCCACAGCCTCCTCATGTCCAGTATGAGTGCCCCACAGCCTCCTCATGTCCAGTATGAGTGCCCCACAGCCTCCTCATGTCCAGTATGAGTGCCCCACAGCCTCCTCATGTCCAGTATGAGAGCCCCACAGCCTCATGTCCACTATGAGAGCCCCAAGCCTCCTCATGTCCAGTATGAGTGCCCCACAGCCTCCTCATGTCCAGTATGAGTGCCCCACAGCCTCCTCATGTCCAGTATGAGTGCCCCACAGCCTCCTCATGTCCAGTATGAGTGCCCCACAGCCTCCTCATGTCCAGCATGAGACCCTCATGGCCTCTCCATGTGCAGCATAAGACCCCCATAGCCTGTCCATGTCCAGTATGAGACCCCCATAGCCTCCTAGTTTCCAGCATGAGAGACCCATTTCCTCCCCATGTCCGGTATGAGAGCCCCATAGCCTCCCCATGTCCAGCATGAGACCTGGATAGCCTCCTCTTTTCCAGCATGAGAGCACCACAGCCTCCCCATGTTTCACACGCTGATTGGTGGAAGAGGGGTCGGGGGCCCCTTCTCCACCAATGCATTCAGCGCAGATGGAGACAGCAGTGAGCCGGTGACGGAGGGCGTCACACGGTGCGGAATGTGGGCCACTGTTTTCAGCCCATTGGCTGTCTAGGTTGCACTTTGCCTAGTGTGATCCGATTGTCTTGCATGAGAGAATTTCAACACAGAGGAATAGAAGATGGCGAGATATGTGATTTGTGTGTCGTATCCCAATAGTACCCTGAAATAGCACTTGTTCAGCCCTTTCATGATATGTAACTTTTCTTACTGTATGGGGCCCCATTGTGTTGCTGTAAGCCCTGGACAAATGTATTGTCTCACACCAGCAAGTCAAGCATATGTAAATAATGAATATTAACCCTTTCTCCGCCCACCCCTCCCAGCTGGCATCACTGATTGGATGCAGTCAGACTGCTGTGTTACTTGAGGAGGATCACATCGCAATCCTCTGACTGGCCGTGGGCTCTTTTGATCTGAGCGTGACAGTATGTATCTCTAGGCATTTACATATGCTTGACTTGCTGGCGTGAGACAATAAATTTGTCCAGGGCTTACAGCAACAAAATGGGGCCCCATACAGTAATAAAAATTACATATCTTGCCCTACTTCAGGATATTATTAGGATATGACACACAAATCAATTCTCTGAGCGTACATTGGACTGCACTCTGATGACATCCAAGGGCAGTCTGATGTTTTACATGTGTAAGAGTGATGGACTGTGCTGTTGTGTTCCTACCCCTGAAGACACCAACTGTGTGATGTGTTATATTGTAATAATGTCTTGCGTCTTTTGTATATATTGTGTCATGTGAGTTGTACTGTATACAGTGTGATAAGTGTTGTTGATATGTGTTCCTGTACAGTGTAGTAATGTAAGGTATGGTGTAAAGTATTGTGTTACAAAATAGATACTGTAATGTATAGGGATGTATATAGTTGAGGATAGGGTAAGTTAAGAGTTAATGTTTGGGACTAGCCCACAGTGGGTGAGGATAGTGTTAGGAAAAGTGCCTATTTCCTGCTAGGAAGTAAGATAGGGTCTGGAGTGCGAAGTGAGCAGTGCTGAATCAGAGGGTGACTCTGAGCGAAAAGGAGACTGAAGAAGGAGGAATAGCGTGATCCTGAGTGAAAGTGACAAACCAGAGTGGCCTTTCCGGAGATGGGTCCTAGGTGATGAAACCTAGCCATGAGACATAGAGCTTAGAATACAAAAGGATAAGAACAGAATACATATTCAAAACATATCAATCCAGGATCCTCCACCTGGGTAGGACTCCAAAAAAGAATCTCTATATGTTTTAATACCACAATGGACATATGGTATACAAAAAAGCATGGAGTACCAGTCCAATACTGATTTGTAAAATCACATAATTTTTTATTATATCTAAGGGACATACAAATAGACATGTAAATATATCAAGGTAATCAAGGATATTTATGGAGAGGGATGGGTAAACAAGAAATTATCTGGGTCTTAGTGAAATGTACACTTTTTACAATTCTGACCACTGTCTCTTTATGAGGTTATAACTCTGGAACGCTTCAACGGATCTTCACGATTCTGAGATTGTTTTCTCGTGACACATTGTACTTCACGTTAGAAGTATAATTTCTTCAATATAACTTGCGTTTATTTTTGAAAAAACACAAATATGGCGAAAATTTTGAAAATTTTGCAATTTTCAAACTTTGAATTTTTTTGCCCTTAAAACAGAGAAATATGTCACACAAAATAGTTAAGAAATAACATTTCCCACATGTCTACTTTACATCAGCACAATTTTGGAACCAAAATTGTTTTTGTTAGGAAATTATAAGGGTTAAAAGTTGACCAGCGATTTCTCATTTTTACAACAAAATTTACAAAGCCATTTTTTTAGGGACCACCTCACATTTGAAGTCACTTTGACGGGTCTATATAGCAGAAAATACCAAAAAGTGACACCATTCTAAAAACTGCACCCTCAAGGTACTCAAAACCACATTCAAGAAGTTTATTAACCCTTCAGGTGCTTCACAGGAGCTGAAGCAACGTGGAAGGAAAAAAATTAATATTTAACTTTTTAGCCACAAAAATGATCTTTTACAAACTTTTTTTTATTTTGACAAGGGTAAAAGGAGAAAATGGGCAGATAAAGTTGTTGTGCAATTTCTCCTGAGTACGCCAATACCCCATATGTGGGGGAAAACCACTGTTTGGGCGCACGGTAGGGCTCGTAAGGGAAGGAGCGCCGTTTGACTTTTTCAAACTAAAATTGGCTGGAGTTGAGATTGGACGCCATGTCGTGTTTGGAGAGCCCCTGATGCGCCTAAACAGTGGAAACCCCCACAAGTGACACAATTTTGGAAACTAGACCCCCTAAGGAACTTATCTAGATCTGTTGTGAGCACTTTGAACCCCAAAGTGTTTCACAAAAGTTTATAATGCCTAGGTGTGAAAAAAAAAAAAAAAACAATTTTCCACAAAAATGATTTTTTAGTCCCAAATTTTCAACTTTTCCCAAGGAAATTGGACCCCAAAAGTTGTTGTCCAATTTGTCCTGAGTACGCTGATACCCATATGTGGGGGGGGGGGTGAAACTGTTTGGGCGCACGGCAGGGCTTGGAAAGGAAGCAGTAACGTTTTGGAATGCAAACATTGATGGGGGTCATGTTCCGTTTGTAGTGCCCCAGATGAGCCTAATCAGTGGAAACCCCCACAAGTGACCCCATTTTGGAAGCTAGACCCCCTAAGGAACTTATCTAGATCTTTGGTGAGCACTTTGAACCCCCAAGTGCTTCACACAAGTTTATAATGTCCGGGCATGAAAATAAAAAATCCTATTTTTTTCCCACAAAAATTATCTCTTAGTCACTAATTTTTTATTTTCCCCATAGGTAACAGGAGAAATTGGACCTCAAAAGTAGTTGTCCAATTTGTCCTGAGTACGCTGATACCCCATATGTGGGGGGGAACCACTGTTTGGGCGCATGGCAGAGCTCGGAATGGAAGAAGCCCCATCTGACTTTTTCCAACCAAAATTGGCTGGAAGTGAGATTGGACGCCATGTTGCATTTGGAGAGTCCCTGATGTGCCTAAACAGTGGAAACCCCCCACAAGTGACCCCATTGGGGAAACTAGACCCCCTAAGGAACTTATCTAGATCTTTGGTGAGCAATTTGAACCCCCAAGTGCTTCACACAAGTTTATAACGTAGAGCCGTAAAATTAAAAAATCATATTTTTTCCACAAAATTTATCTTTTCACCCCAATTTTTATTTTCCCAAGGGTAACAAGACTCCAAAAGTTATTGTGCAATTTGTCCTGAGTACGCTGATACCACATATGTGGGGGTAAACCACTGTTTGGGTGCATGGCAGAGCTTGGAAGGGAAGGAGCGCCGTTTGACTTTTTCAACGCAGAACTGGCTGGATGCCATGTCGTGTTTGGAGAGCTCCTGATCTGCCTAAACAGTGGAAACCCCTCACAAATGACACCATTTTGGAAACTAGACCCCTCAAGGAACTTATCTAGATGTGTGGTGAGCACTTTGAACCCCAAAGTGCTTCACAGAAGTTTATAACGTACAGCCGTAAAATAAAAAAATATATATATTTTTTTTTTTTACAAAAATTATTTTTTTGCCCCCAATATTTTATTTTCACAAGGGTAACAGGATAAAATTGGACCCCAAAAGTTTTTGTCCAATTTGTCCCGAGTAGCTGAACCCAAAAGTGGGTAAACTACTGTAGGGCCACGCGGGGCTCGAAGGGAAATATGACGTTTTTTGGGTTGCGCTTTGATGGAATGGGTTGGGGGCATCTGCGATTTGAGAGCCCTGTGCCCCAAACAGTGAAACCCCCCACAAGTGCCCCTTTTGGAAAAAAGCCCCCCAAGGAATTTCTAGTGTGGGTGAGCACTTGAACCCGGGAAATTGCTTCACAGAATTTATAAAAGTACAGCGAAAAAAAAAAAAATCCTTTTTTTTTTTTTTTTTAAAAATGATTTTTTCGCCCCCATATTTTATTTTCACAAGGGTTAACGGAAAATTGACCCCCAAAATGTGTTGTCCAATTTTTCCTGATAGCTGATACCCAAAATGTGGGAGAAAATCCCGTAAGGGGGCACGTCTGGGCTTGGAAGGGATAGTTTAG
>JARQOD010000004.1:521326439-521359375 GCA_033576555.1 Oophaga sylvatica | reverse complement strand
CCCCCCCCCCTTATGGAGCGTTTTAATGACGTCATCGTGTTTTAAGATGTCAGACGCAGAGAGGGGAATGATGGAGAGGGAACATCAGCTGATTCCCATCATTGCTGTCAACTGTATCAACATCTAGGGTCCGATATAGTTGAAAGCACAATGCCAGCGGGGGACTGGCCTGGTGTCGCATGCCAAATATGCTCCACCCTGAGTGCCTGATTCTGACACATGATGACACGGCTTGCAAAAGTATTCACCCCTGGCAATTTTTTTGTTCGTCTGTGTCCCGCCCACTCCCCCCCCAAAGTCCGTACTTTGTAGAACCTCCTTTTGCGGCAATTATAGCGGCAAGTCGGTTTGGATAAGTCTCTGATGTTTCTACATCTGCAACTGTGATTTTTGCCCATTCATCAAGGCAAAACTGCTCCAGCTCCTTCAATTATGGTTTCCACTGAACAGCAATCTTCAGGTCTGACCAGAGATTCTCAACTGCACTAAGGTCTGGGCTTTGACTAGGCCACTCCAAAACATTTACACATTTTCCTTTAAACCATTTGAGTGGTGTTCTAGCAGTATCTTTGGTCATTGTTTTTTTTGGAACATGAACCTCCACCCCAGTCTCAATTCGCTGACAGACTGAAGCAGGTTTTGATAAAGAATATCCATGTATTCGCACAGTCCATCTTCCCCTGGAATCTAACCATTTTCCCTGTCCCTGTGTCCGAAAAAAACATCCCCAAAGCATGATGCTGCCACCACCATGTTTCACTGTTGAGAATGGTGTTCTTGGAGTGATGAGCTGTGGTGGTTTGGCACCAGACATGGCATTTACCTTGGTGGCCAAAAAGTTCAATTTCAGCTGCAGATGGAAGGAAGAGAGCCACAGTATTCATTACTGAGGGGTAGGCGGAGCCCCAGATCAGGATGTTACCTCAGATCAAAAGAGTGATGACGGCTGGCCCCTCCAGCTCGGGCTCCTCCTACTCAGCCCAGTCTAAGATTTGAGGTCCAGAGGACGTCGCTGCTAATGCAGCCCTCAAAGATTTATTATTTTAATATTCGGACAGGAGACTTGGATCACTAGTTGGTCTAGAGGTCTCAGGGGTACCAGCGTGCTGTACCCCAACCTCTCCCTTGGCGGATCTGTATTTTACTCAAAGTCCCTGCAAATCCTTGCCGGCCCTGGGGGATGAGGAGAGCTTCCCTGGCGGACGCAAACCACACGTGCGGTCACTGCGTTCTTCGCCCTGGGGGGAAGCATGGGCACAGCGCCAGAAACCCCTGAGGGTCCCTGTGGCGCCTTGGCTGTGAGTACTCCACACAAATTTTAATGATATAATTATGTGTGATGCTTTAGCGTCTGAATGAGCAGCGCTATTACTTGTGTCAGTATGCTTCAGCGCTGCTGTGACAGCGCTACTACATGTATGTCAGTATGCTTCAGCGCTGCTGTGACAGCGCTGTTACAAGTAGATGTGGTGGTTTTTTGTCCGCAGGCAGATACCTCAGGACAGAGAGGGAGCAGGAGCGGGGGAGTTCGCCTCATTATTCGAGCTGGCGGGGGGCGTGGCCTAAATATTTCCCGGTCTTCTGAGCAGGAAGACGCGCGCTCTGGCGTTTCTCCTGCGACCCCCTCACTGTGGCGGCCATTACTCAGGCTCCTGGGCTCCTCGGACCGCTCCTCTCCTCATAAGACACCACGGCCAGCTGGGTGAGTGCTGATCCTCACCCCGCAGCGCAGCGATCGCTATCCTGCAGCTGCAGTCTCATCAGAGACATAAAAATTGGCTGGGGGCTCACAAATATATATATATTGTGGTGAGTTTGCAATATTAACCCCTCTGAGGGTTATTTCTACCAGCTAAATTTGCTGACTGAATACCGCTGGGGTAACCCTGCTTGGTGGAGCGTTAACCCTTCAGCGTTTGAAAAAAAAAAAAAAAAAAACCGCATAGTTTTTTTGCTGGTATACCGCTTTGACCTGCTCATACAGGTGAGACATGTCTGAACAGAGTTCAGATGCCGGATTCACGTCCCAGTGCCATTGCGGCAATCAGATACGCAGACCTCCACACGTCTAGCGCTGCGGTCGACAGCGGTGGAAAATTGGATGATATCGCTCGATCGATTAATAACTTGTCTGACCTTTTAGGTCAATATGTGTCTGCTAAATTCCTCTCAGAGGAAGCGACGCAGGCCGTTACCGGCCTCTACACGGAGCGAGTCAGATGTATCTGATATTGGGCAGAGTTCCCTTTAATTCGGATGGAGAAATATCCGATTCAGATGCGGACGAGCCGCAGGGGGCGTTCCTCTATGGCGAAGCGTACGGAGGCATTAATTGAAGCCATGAGAGATATACTACAGTTACCGGAGGAGGTAACTAGTCGTCCTGGTAAATCAGCACGCATGTTCCAGGAGTCCCGTGCTTCGCGCACAACATTGCCAGCTCTGGATGAGCTTAATGGTGTAATAGAGGAGGAACGTCTATGTCCAGATAAGCGTTTTCATGGAACGCATTTCTTTGATACACTTTATCCTTGCTCTGGCGGAGTTAAAGGCTAATTGGACTTCCCGCTCCTGAAGTGGATGTGTCTTTGTCTCAGCTTAGTAAATCCTCTCTATTCCCTATTAAGGGAAAAGCGAGCTTACAGAGCCTTTGGATAGAAAGGCAGAATTGGCGCAAAAGCAAGCTATGAGGCTGCGGATCATGGATTTCGAGCAGTGCTAGGATCCATGTGTGCTGCTAGAGCTTCTCTAAGCTGGTTGCACGTCTGAAGACGGAGTTGCAAAATGAATCTCCGTTATCTGAGATACGGGAAACTTGTGAATGGTTAGAAACGGCAGCCTGTTATATCTTTGATGCCGGTCTGGATACGGCATCTCTGTGGCCCAAAGCGCAAGCTTCAGCGGTCACAGTCAGAAGAGCTTATGGCTCAGACAGTGGGCCGGGGACGCAGTTTTCCAAACAAGGGTTGTTGGCCTTACCTTACAAGGGTGGCCATCTTTTTGGATCCGACCTCACAGAGCTGATTTCCAAGGCTAAGGCGAAGGAATCAGCATTACCACAGCGAAGGGCCATGGCCTCGGTGTCCAGTAAGCCTGGTGTCTATAGTGGTCGGCGGTCCTTTCGGGCCGAGGACGATCTAGTCACTCCTCGTGGGGATCGGGTCGTCCTTCTTTCTCAGGAAAGAAATCCTCTCAGAAAACTCGTACTCCCTGGAAGCAGAGTTTCCGCCAGGACAAGCGGGAACTTGACAAGAAACCCGCAAAGTCGGATTGACGCCAGGGGTCCACTCGAGGATTCTCGAGTGGGGGGTCGCCTGCTTCTTTTCAAGGAGACTTGGATGGCTCGCGTTCCAGATTCCTGGGTAACGCGGATAGTGTCGGCAGGCTATTTCATAGAGTTTGCTTCTCAACCCCCAAATGTTTTTTGTCAATCTCACGTTCCGTCGGAACCCGAGCTTGTTGTCGCTCTACAGCGAGAGGTCGAATCTCTACTACAAAAGGGTGTAGTGATACCGGTTCCGTCAGAGGACCGAGGGAAAGGTTTTTATTCCAACCTTTTTATAGTTCCCAAAAAGGAGAACAAATTTCGCCCGATTCTGGATCTCAAGCGATTAAACCGGCATGTCCATGCCCGGAAATTTCGCATGGAGTCGCTTCGTTCCGTTGTGGCAGCTCTGTCACAGAACGATTTTCTGGTGTCAATCGACATTCGCGACGCCTATTTGCATATTCCCATCGGAAAGGCTCATCAGCGCTTTCTTCGATTTGCCATAGGTCAGAATCATTACCAGTTCGTGGCTCTGCCGTTCGGCTTAGCCTCAGCGCCAAGGGTCTTTACAAAAATTCTGGCGCCCCTCATGGCAATCCTTCGAAGACAGGGGATTACGATTCTCCCTTATCTGGACATCTTTTGATCGTGGCTTCCTCGGAGGAGGAGGCGTTGACGGCTCGGGATTTGTCTCTTCAGTTTCTGAAGGACTTCGGTTGGCTGGTCAATTGGGAGAAGTCGTCCCTGGAACCATCAAGGACAATTCTCTTTTTGGGAATGCATCTCGACACGTTTCGGTCGGTAGTTTCCCTACCACCAGACAAACAGTCATGTCTTCTTCGACATGTACAGATTATGAAATCCTCAACGGCAATGTCCCCACGGAAGTGTATGCGTCTTCTGGGACTGATGGTGGCGTCCATGGAGGCAATTCCTTTGCCCATTTTCCATTCCAGGACTCTCCAAAGGTTCATCTTGAGTCGATGGAACCAGTCGCAATCGCTGGATTGCAGTGTCACCATTCCTCGCGCGGTGCGGGATTCTCTAGAATGGTGGTTACGTCCAGGGGCATTCTCCCTGGGGAAGTCTTTCCTCCCTCCGAAGTGGTCAGTTATAACCACCGATGCCAGCCTGACGGGCTGGGGGGGTGTTGGAACAATCTCTGGATTCAGGGGGTATGGTCATCGGAAGAGTCTTTTCTTCCGATCAACATCCTGGAATTGAGGGCGATTTCCTTTGCCTCCAACATTGGACGGTCCCTTTGAGCGGTCTGCCAGTCCGAGTGCAGACAGACAATGCGACGGCTGTCGCGTATATCAATCACCAAGGTGGGACAAAGAGTTCCAGACTCATGGTAGAGGTGTCCCGAATTCTGATTTGGGCAGAGGCCAGTGTACCAGCCATTTCGGCGATTCACATTCCAGGGGTTCAGAATATTACAGCGGACTTTCTCAGTCGCAGAAGGATGGATCCCGGGGAATGGAGCCTCCACCCGGAAGTTTTTGCACTACTGTGCTCTCGCTGGGGAACCCCCAAGTGGATTTGATGGCATCCAGGTCCAATGCCAAGTTACCGACATTCATGTCCAGGTACAAGGACCCGAAGGCGGTGGCGGTGGATGCTCTAGTGGCTCAGTGGGATCAGTTCGAGCTGATCTATGTATTCCCGCCGATATCCTTACTTCCTCTAGTGCTGCGTCGGATCAGACTAGAGAGAATTCCAGCTATTCTGATAGCTCCAGACTGGCCAAGAAGGGTGTGGTTCTCGACAATAATGTCGCTGTTGGCGGCACCTCCGTTTCCACTCCCTCTTCAACCGGACTTGTTGACTCAGGGGCCCGTTTGTCATCCGGACTTGATGTCCCTGCGTTTGACGGCGTGGCTCTTGAGACCGAAATCTTGACCCGTAGAGGTTTTTCAGCCGAGGTCATTGCTACCCTTCGTGCTGCAAGATGTCCGGCTACTACTAGGATTTACCACAAAATTTGGGAAACCTTCTTTTCGTGGTGTTTGGGGTCCTCTCGGAACCCGAGAAAATTTTCCATTCCCAACCTGTTGGCTTTTCTGCAGCATGGGCTAGACAAGGGTTTGGCAGTTTAGCACTCTGAAAGGTCAGATTTCTGCTTTGTCCTTATTGTTCCGGAGAACCATTGCTTCGAATAGAGACGTGCTCTCCTTTTTCCGAGGTATCTCTCGTAAGTTTCCGCCGCGGAAGGCACCCGTGTCTCCTTGGCGGCTCAACCTTGTTTTGGAGGCTCTTCAGCATAAACCTTTTGAGCCTATGGTTTCTGCTAGCCTTTCTTTACTTTCTTGGAAGGTGGCTTTCCTTGTTGCAGTCACTTCCTTGAGGAGAGTTTCTGAGTTGGCAGCTCTTTCTTGTTCGCCTCCTTTTCTGGAGTTTTTTCCGGATCGTCTAGTGCTTCGCACTCGGGGTGATTTTTTGCCTAAAGTGGTGTCACAATTTCATGTTAACCAGGATATTGTGTTGCCTTCACTCTGTCCGGATCCGAAGAATGCGAAAGAGCGAGATTTACACACATTGGATTTAGTGCGGGCCTTGAAGTTTTATCTATCTATTACTCAAGGTTTTCGTAAGACGGACTCCCTGTTTTTTGGTTCCAGCAGGTCGTCGGCGTGGTCAACGAGCTTCCAAGGATTCTATAGCTCGTTGGATCCGGTCAGGGTATTTTGGAAGCTTACCGCCTTCGGGGTGAATCTTGCCCGATTAAGATTCGAGCCCATTCCACGAGAGCTGTGGCTTCATCGTGGGCTTTTCATCAAGGTGCCTCGGCAGTGCAGCTTTGCCGAGCGGCAACTTGGCGCTCTGTCCACACGTTTACAAGGTTTTATAAAGTGGACGTCAGTGCTTCCGCTGATGCAGCCCTCGGACGTAGGGTCCTGCAGGCAGCTGAGTTTAAAGTTCTGGATGAACTTGTGTTTAGCGCTGGTTGCGCTTTGTTGTTAAGGTTGTTGGGTTTCTGCCTTTTGTTGGTTTTTTCCCACCCTTATTTTTGAACTGCTTTGGGACGTCCCATCAGTAATGAATACTGTGGCTCTCTTCCTTCCATCTGCAGCTGAAACACGGATTTTGGTAAAAACTTACCTGTAAAATCCTTTTCAGCGAAGGAAGGAAGAGAGACACAGCACCCTCCCACGGCAGAAGTGTGTTGATGTTTTCAGATGCAGCGCGACCCTTATCTGATAGCGATTATCTGGGCTGAGGTCAGCGCGCTAAGGCTCTGTTCCGGCATCGCCAGCTCATCGCAGTAGTCAGGTTCCGTGAGTAGTACCTGGAACTCTGTGGTTTTTGGCTTTCTTTGCATGCATAACCTGTATCCTTGTGTTTTTTCTCTGAAGTTCCTTCAGAAGGGGTTATGTTGCTCCGCTGGTGATCTTGGCTCTTTTCCTAAAAGCTTTGGTACGACTGGAGCTGAGTAGGAGGAGCCCGAGCTGGGGGGCCAGCCAGTCATCACTCTTTGATCTGAGGTAACATCCTGATCTGGGGCTCCGCCTACCCATCAGTAATGAATACTGTGTCTCTCTTCCTTCCTTCGCTGAAAAGGATTTTACAGGTAAGTTTTTACCAAAATCCGTGTTTTGGTCTTGTCTGACCACAGCACCTTCCTCCTTACGTTTGGGGAATCTCCCACATTGCTTTTGTCAAACACAAAACGAGCCTTTACACACACAAATTTCTGCCTGCTCTTCCATAAAGGCCTCCTCTATGGCGTGTGTGGTTTATTGTGATAGTATGGAGAGATACTCCAGTCTATGCTTAGGAACTCTGCAGCTCCTTCAGAGTTTCCTTTTGGTCTCTGGGCTGCCTCTCTGATTAATGCCCTCCTTGCCCAGGCTGACAGTTTTGGTTGCCGGCCCTCTCTTGGCATGTTTGTTGTGGTACCATGTTCTTTCCATTTGGTACTGGATTTGATGGTGCTCCGGGAAATCATCAGAGATTGGGATATTTTTTTACAACCCAACTCTGACTTGTGCTTCTCAACAACTTTATCCCTGACTTGTTTGGAGATCTCCTTGGTCATCATGGTGTTTGGTTAGTGTTGTCTCTTGTAAGTGGTGCTGCAGCCTCTGTGGCCTCAGAAAAGGTAAAGTATGTACTGACAGACATGTGACACTTAGATTGCACACAAGGTGACGTCCTGTCACTAAGCATGTGACTTGTGAAGGTAATTGCTTGCACCTGAAATTTTTAGGGGCTTCATTGCGAAAAAAAAAAAAAAAAAGGTGAATACATATACACATGCCAAATTTTAGTTATTTGATCCCATAAATGTAATTTATGCCTATATTTTTTTTTTTTTTCATTTCAACAGCTTAGACTATTTAGTGCTGATGCATCACACACAAACCCGATTAAAAAATTTAAGCATAATTAAAAAGCCAAGGGGGGGTAAATATCTTTGCAAGCCACTATATATATAACAAGCAATTTTTACCCATTGTCCCCCTATTTCCTCTTACACTGTAAGCTTGTGAGCTGTTGAACTCGGTGTTGCTTTGTATTGTCTTTATTGTCTGTACATGTCCCCGCTTAATTATAAATGGCTGTGGAATATGTTGGCGCTATAAAAATAAAATTGTGCCGTTGCTTTCCTGTTGTCACCAGATTTTCTTGTATTTTCTTCTGTTTTCCCCAGTGGATATAAGGTACATCTATATATTATGCTTTATGTACTTTATTTTAGTTTGTGCCATGCTAGAAATGAAATCTGTCACCGCAACACATGGGCTGATGGGTAGAGTTAAAGGGAATCTGTTAGTAGGATCAACCATCCTAAGCCTACAT
Source organism: Oophaga sylvatica (assembly GCA_033576555.1). Taxonomy (NCBI): domain Eukaryota; kingdom Metazoa; phylum Chordata; class Amphibia; order Anura; family Dendrobatidae; genus Oophaga; species Oophaga sylvatica. Next base: position 521,351,304 of record JARQOD010000004.1, on the reverse strand, counting down.
GGGCCTGTAGGTCATAAGAAGCTGAATAAAATGATACCTTGATATCTGCGATGTGATGTCTTATTCCAGAAAATGCACGTTTTTCTTATTATGTAAATGAGCTTTTAAGATCTATGGGCCGGACATAGATCTCCCTGAGAATCTGCCTCCAGAGCTTTTTTAAATGAAAGGGGAATTGCCAGTATAATACATGTAATGACTGGCATTCCGCTCTTACAGTCACAGACAGATCTGTAATGGATCAGAACTAACACAGCACAGCAGAGCTTAACTTTCTCATTGCAAACTCATTTGCAGCACTCCTCTCAGTGCTTCAGCTCCCACCTCACAGACAGCCAGTATGGGGAGGAGGGCAGTACAGCAGAGCTGACAGCCCTAGAGGAGGAGAAGTGCTGCAGATGTTTGTAATGAGACAATCTTCAGTTCTGCTGCTGTTAGCTCTGCACTCTCTGCAGAGCTATGTCTGATTAAGAAAGCAGACAGTCAATAATTATATATATCACACTGGTAATGCACCTTTCATTTACAATAAGCTCTGGAGGCAGATTCTTGGTGAGATCTATGTTCCTTCCATAGATCTTAACAGCTCATTTACATATTAAGAAAAAACGTGGATTTCTCTAGAGTAAGATATCTGACTGAAAATATTACGGTATCCTTCAGGACAGGACGTACATGTCCCCTGTGTATGACCGGGTAGCTTGGTGATTGTACCTGCCTGCAGCAGTCAGTGTACTGTATGTAGTGGATGCCATGTCCTGTGCTTTCCTGTCCTGCTGCAGATCTCATCCATACAGTGAGAGTAATGATATTCTCTTATTTGACAGATGAGACACGTGAACCCCAGTGGGGTAGTTGGAAAGGCTTCATCTGTGTTCCCGTACTAGTGGTTCTCATCATCTTGGTGATTGTCGGCATTTATGTGGTGAGTTATTCTTCAATTGTCACTTTAGTTGGCTGATGCTTTCAGCTCATTTATCAAGTAAGGCTCCTGTAAATTCAATAAAGGAAAGGACTCCCCATTAATGAGCCTGAGTGATCACATAACAGCGGGTGGAAAAGGAGACGGTCCATCTACTGCCAGTTACACTGCTTTATATGATGTAGAGAAACACATCCCGCGCCTGTTTAAGACACGGAAAATCCTCTGCAGCACGGTGAGTCTAGTCTGCAAGTGACTCACCGCAGCTCCACATACAGTATGAAACCAAGAAGAGTCCTGCCCACAGGCCGCCCCAAAGCACAATCAGTCTGTCTCTATGATGAGGAACATGTTTGTGCTTTGGGGCGGCCTGTGGACAGGTCTCTCCTTGGTTCCTCTGGCTTAGAGCAGGAAGATGAGACTCTGCCTACAGTTCTGTCCCGAAGCACGAGAATCTTACTAACGGAAATCTTCTAACGCTGATTACACAAGAACCACAAGACAGATTTCTTCACCCCGGTATCATTTTAACCCCTTCGTGACTGATTCCTTTTTAATTTTTGCGTTTGTTTTTCGCTCCCTTTCTTCCCAGAACCATAACTTTTTTTTTTATTTTTTGGTCAATATGACCATGTGAGGGTTTGTTTTATACGGGACAGGTTGTACTTTTGAATGACACCATTGTTTTTACAAAATCGTGTACTCATAAACAGGAAAAAAAAAATCCAAATGCGGTGAAATTTTGCAAAAAAGTGCAACTCCACAACTGTTTTTTACCATGTTCACCAAATGCTAAAACTGACCTGTCATTATGATTCTCCAAGTCATTACGAGTTAATAGACGCCAAACTGAATACGTTCGTTCTTATGTAAGTGGTGGAAAAAAAAAAAGTTGGTTTTTAAAAACAAAAACAATTGCGCCATTTTCCGATACCCGTAGCGTCTCCATTTTTAGTGATCTCGGGTTGGGTGAGGGCTTATTTTTTGCGTGCCGAGCTGACGTTTTTAATTATACCAATTTGGTGCAGATACGATCTTTTGATCGCCCGTTATTGCATTTTAATGCAGTGTTGCGGCGACTAAAAAAACTTAATTCTGGCGTTTTTCCCTTTTTTTTTTTCTCTCGTTGCGCAGTTTAGTGATCAGGTTAATTTTTTTGTTATATTGATAGATCGGACGATTCTGAATGTGGCGTTACCAAATATGTCTGTTTGATTTTTCTTTATTGTTTTTCTTTGAATGGGGCGAAAGGAGTGACTTGAACTTTTTTTATTATATATTTTTAAAAATATTTTTGTTTTACTTTTGACATGCTTCAATAGTTTCCATGGGAGACTAGAAGCTGCCATAACTCACTCAGCTACATATAGGCGAACTGATCATCGCCTTTATGTAGCTGAGCTGATCAATCAGTTCGCCTATATGTACTATTATGACTGATGTCAGAAAGGGATTAAACCAGGCTTTTATTTTAAAAGAATTTTATCAGCAGGATTTCACATCCCAAACTATATGTGCATGGTGCTCTTTCAAAGACAAGTCCAGCAATACCTTTACAGGGCTAGTCTGTTCCTTCACAATTGAGAAATTGGTGTTTATATGAAAATGAGACTGAAGGATTATGATAGATCTGCAGCCTCTGTCACTCCAGCTCTATTTTGTGCCCATCAACACCACCTCCTGCTTGACTGACGACCTCTGTGATGTATAAGTTTAGGCAAAGGAGAGGTCAGTCAAGCAGCAGCAGAAGAAGGCGGCACTGGGCGCGGAATAGAGCTGGAGTGACACAGGTTACAGATCTACAAACAGCTCTTCAGTTTCATTTGCATAACATCTCAAATGCTGATTTCTCAGTAGTGGAGGAACAGACTGGACATGTAAAGGTTTTGCTAGACTTGTCTTTGAAAGAACTACAAGTTCATATAATTATTTTGGGATATAAGATCCTGCTGATCTAAAAAAATAAAATAAAAAATAATGATTTTAAAAAGGAATTTCACAATCTGTTTTAGAACATTTTAAAAATTACACTGGCCACTGGAACTTTGTAAAAAAAAAAAAAAATTCATGTAAAAAGAAATACACATTACAAAAGGAAGTACAATACATGTATATTATCAGCAATGAACAGGCGATGTCCTATCTCTTTATTATTATTATTATTTATTTCTATAGCACCATTGATTCCATGGTGCTGTACATGAGAAGGGGTTACACACAAATTACAGATATCACAGTAAACTAACAATCACAGACTGATACAGAGGGGAGAGGACCCTGCCCTTTCGGGCTTACATTCTACAGGATTGTGAGGCAGGAGACAGTAGGTCGGGGGTTGCAGCAGTTCCGGTGTTGGTTGAGGCGATATCTCCGGTAATGGTGAGGAGGTAGTGGGGTCATTGCAGGCTGTAGGCTTTCCTGAAGAGATGGGTTTTCAGGTTCCATCTGAAGGATCCGAGAGTGGTTGATAGTCGGACGTGTTGGGGTCCAGAATTCCAGAGGATGGGGGATATTCGGGGAAGTCTTAGAGGCGGTTGGGTGAGGAGCGAATAAGTGAGGAGAGAAGGGGGTCTTGGGAGGACCGAGATTACGTGAGGGAAGGTATCGGGAGATTAGTTCAGAGACATATGGGGGAGACAGGTTATATCTCTTGTATTAAAGCATCTAATATGGGAGGGGACGGAGGGTCAGCTGTAACATCACCTTTTGTGATTGGTAGATCCTGTTATCCGCTTTGTACGGATTTGTTCCTGTCATTGTAATCCTGCCTGTAATGATACTGAGCCTGCTGGAATCTAATTGTGAAAGGATGGGAAGTAAGATTCTAAAGTACCCCCGGTATCCAGTGTATTTTTTTTCATTAATTTTTTTTTTTACGATTAAAAAAAAATTGCCAAAAAAGTAAGCAAAAACAGCGATCAGTGTAAAAAAAAAAAAGGGGAGGAGTGAGCCTGGCAGTGGGAGGATGCACTGGCAGTGGGGGGAGTGAGCGCTGGGCAGTGGGGGGAGTGAGCGCTGGGGCAGTGGGGAGGAGTGAGCGCTGGGCAGTGGGAGTGAGCGCTGGGGCAGTGGGGGAGTGAGCGCTGGGGCAGTGGGGGAGTGAGCGCTGGGGCAGTGGGGGGAGTGAGCGCTGGGGCAGTGGGGGGAGTGAGCGCTGGGGCAGTGGGGGGAGTGAGCGCTGGGGCAGTGGGGGGAATGAGCGCTGGGGCAGTGGGGAGGAATGAGCGCTGGGGCAGTGGGGAGGAATGAGCGCTGGGGCAGTGGGGAGGAATGAGCGCTGGGGCAGTGGGGAGGAATGAGCGCTGGGGCAGTGGGGGGAATGAGCGCTGGGGCAGTGGGGGGGAATGAGCGCTGGGGCAGTGGGGGGGAATGAGCGCTGGGGCAGTGGGGGGGACGTGGGCATGGGGGGTGCCGGGGGGAGGAATGAGCGCTGGGGTAGTGGGGGGGGAGTGAGCGCTGGGGTAGTGGGGGGGAGTGAGCGCTGGGGCAGTGGGGGGAGTGAGCGCTGCGGGCCGGGGGAGGAATGAGCGCTGGGGCAGTGGGGGGGAATGAGCGCTGGGGCAGTGGGGGGAGTGAGCCCTGGGGCAGTGGGGAGGAGTGAGCGCTGGGGCAGTGGGGGGAGTGAGCGCTGGGGCAGTGGGGGGAGTGAGCGCTGGGGCAGTGGGGAGGAGTGAGCGCTGGGGCAGTGGGGAGGAGTGAGCGCTGGGGCAGTGGGGAGGAGTGAGCGCTGGGGCAGTGGGGGGAGTGAGCGCTGGGGCAGTGGGGTGGAATGAGCGCTGGGGCAGTGGGGTGGAATGAGCGCTGGGGCAGTGGGGAGGAATGAGCGCTGGGGCAGTGGGGGGGAGTGAGTGCTGGGGGCCGGGGGAGGAATGAGTGCTGGGATAGTGGGGGGAGTGAGCGCTGGGGCAGTGGGGGGAGTGAGCGCTGCGGGCCGGGGGAGGAATGAGCGCTGGGGCAGTGGGGAGGAATGAGCGCTGGGGTAGTGGGGGGAGTGAGTGCTGGAGCTGTGGGGGGGAATGAGCGCTGGGGGGAGGAATGAGCGCTGGGGTAGTGGGGGGGAGTGAGCGCTGGGGCAGTGGAGGGGAGTGAGCGCTGGGGCAGTGGGGAGGAGTGAGCGCTGGGGCAGTGGGGAGGAGTGAGCGCTGGGGCAGTGGGGAGGAGTGAGCGCTGGGGCAGTGGGGAGGAGTGAGCGCTGGGGCAGTGGGGAGGAGTGAGCGCTGGGGCAGTGGGGGGAGTGAGCGCTGGGGCAGTGGGGTGGAGTGAGCGCTGGGGCAGTGGGGTGGAATGAGCGCTGGGGCAGTGGGGTGGAATGAGCGCTGGGGCAGTGGGGAGGAATGAGCGCTGGGGCAGTGGGGAGGAATGAGCGCTGGGGCAGTGGGGGGGATGAGTGCTGGGGGCCGGGGGAGGAATGAGCGCTGGGATAGTGGGGGGAGTGAGCGCTGGGGCAGTGGGGGGAGTGAGCGCTGCGGGCCGGGGGAGGAATGAGTGCTGGGGCAGTGGGGAGGAATGAGCGCTGGGCTAGTGGGGGGGAGTGAGTGCTGGAGCTGTGGGGGGGAATGAGCGCTGGGGGAGGAATGAGCGCTGGGGTAGTGGGGGGGAGTGAGCGCTGCGGCAGTGGAGGGGAGTGAGCGCTGGGGCAGTGGGGAGGAATGAGCGCTGGGGCAGTGGGGGGAGTGAGCGCTGGGGCAGTGGGGAGGAGTGAGCGCTGGGGCAGTGGGGAGGAGTGAGCGCTGGGGCAGTGGGGAGGAGTGAGCGCTGGGGCAGTGGGGAGGAGTGAGCGCTGGGGCAGTGGGGAGGATGTGAGCGCTGGGGCAGTGGGGAGGAGTGAGCGCTGGGGCAGTGGGGGGGAGTGAGCGCTGGGGCAGTGGGGTGGATTGAGCGCTGGGGCAGTGGGGTGGATTGAGCGCTGGGGCAGTGGGGAGGAATGAGCGCTGGGGCAGTGGGGGGGAGTGAGCAGTGGGGGGAGTGAGCGCTGGGGCAGTGGGGGGCGTGAGCCCTGGGGCAGTGGGAGGGGTGAGCGCTGTGGCAGTGGGGAGGAGTGAGCGCTGGGGCAGTGGGGAGGGATGAGCGCTGGGGCAGTGGGGAGGGATGAGCGCTGGGGGCCGGGGGAGGATTGAGCGCTGGGGGGAATGAGCGCTGGGGGAGTAATGAGCGCTGGGGGAAATGAGCGCTGGAGGAGAATGAGCGCTGGGGGGAGTGAGCGCTGGACTAATGTAAAAGAGGAGGTTGGACAGAAATGACATCACAAATCTTTTTTTTTTTTTTGTTTAATAACATCTTTATTTAGCTTACAAAAAGGCATACAAATCCGCATGTAAAAAACGCATCAAATACGCACCTGCGTTTTCTGCCAAGAGTTGCGGATTATGTACGGAAACTTCTGCAGAGAAATCTGCAATGTGTGCACATACCCTAAGGCTGCAGAGAGGACACAGCTCCGTCCAAAGCTTTGCCGGCTTTTGTACGCGCGGTGATTCCACATGTGTCATTGACCCGTGTGGAATCACCGCATCCTTTACATAGGACGGTGTTATTTATCTTGTGTAGACTGAGCGTCTCCGCGAGATAAATAGACATGCTGCGGTGTAGAAAGACGCGCCACATGTGCGTATACGCAGCTCTGCCACCTGCATCTTTGTACGCATAGTGGATATGGGATTTCATAAAATCCCCTCCACTGTGCTGTAACATCTGGACGCTGCGGATTGGATTCTGCGGCTGTTCTCAGCGTCCAACCCGCAGCGTTTCCTGAACGTGGAAACGTGCCCTAAATCTATCTCAGCCTCTGGACATTATATAGTATAGATTTGCCTGGACTGTACATTATTATAAATCTACTACCTGAACATTATATATTATAGATCACCCTGGACATTATATATAATAGATTGTACATCATATATTACAGATAATTCTGGACATTTTATACTATAGGTCTCCTTGTACATTATATATTATAGATCTATAATAAATAATATACCGGGAGATCTATAAGATAAATTGTCCAGATTTATATGTAAGTATCTGTATACAGCCAGACATATGAATAAGGCCTTAGTCAGAGACTGGGCAGTAATAGAATAATAACATCCATCCAGTAATCCTCCAATGTCTGCTGGACATGGTGTGGGGAGAGTTTCTAGTTCAGTTAGTACACAGACACCAGACTTCTTGCTGTTAACCAGTTAATGTTTTCTTGTCCACCACACTGCAGTGTCAAAAGAGGAAGACAGCGAGACAGGCAGCAACATCACATCAGAGAGCTCTTGACCTCGAAACAGAAAATCCCCATATCCTGGCATTGTAACCTAATATTAAGAATAATATTTATTCATTGATATTGCGCTATTAACTCCACAGCACTTTACATACATCATCAACACTGTCCCCATTGGGGCTCACAATCTAAACATCCTATTTGTATGTCTTTTGAGTGTGGTAGGAAACCACTGTCTTTGAAAGAGCTACATGGGCACACACATAGATTCGGCCTCAGTCATTCCCTATGGGACTTGCAAACATGTGCGGCACTTGCGGTGAGACAAAAAAACACTATAGTAGCGTTTTTTTTACGTTGCTGCAAGTATCGGATTTGCGGGATCGCGTCAAAACGCAAGTGTCGCACATGTCTGCAAGTCGCATAGGGAATGAATGAGTCCGAATGCAGTGTTGCCATAAGTGATCCGTTACGTGGCAGATGCGGAAAACTGCCGGATCTGCGCGAATGGCAAAAATCGCTGATGTGCAAGTAGCCTAAGTCACTGACGACAGTGTCTGCATTAGTCATACTCAACAATGGGGGAGGCAGAGCGAAAAGTGCCTAGGGCAGCAGAAACTCTAAATACGGCCCTGGCTGTAGTGCTAAAGCATGTCAATATAAAATATATGAAATATGAATAACAATACTGCTTCTGGGTACTAGAAAAAAATTAGGCGCTTAGCACATAATTTGGCCAATTCATGCATGCCCAGCAACCAACGACAAGGCAGTCTCAAATCTGCTGGGCCCTACGTGTCTAGTGTGAATACCTCTCTAAGACTGAAGTCTGAATTCTGTATATGGAGATGGATGCTCTTAGTATGCACCTGTTCACACTAGCTTGAAAGTGCCAGTCAGTCTTTTGTCATTTGTATGTTAGCTCTCTAACCGAGCACTCCACCCTCCAGCATGTGGTGGATTTTAATTGCAACAGGATCCTACCTACTCATAAAATCAGCTTTGAGGAGCGGTGTTCACATCTACCCAGGAATTCAGACTTCAGTCTTAGAGAGGTATTCACACTGCACGCATGAACCAGCAGATTTGAGACTGCCTTGTCGTTGGTTGCTGGGCATGCATGAATTGGCCAAATTATGTGCTATGCGTCTCATTTTTTTCCTAGTATCCAGAAGCAGTATTGCTTTTCATATATGAAATAATTCCTATTGACATGCTTTAGCACCACAGAGTGCAACTTTTGTTTATTGATATAGTGCCGGCTTGCTGTGAGCGCCGCCTTGTGGTTGGTGCTCATAGCAAGTAATTAAGCTACATAGAGGCAAACTGATCATCGCCTCTATGTAGCAGAGTGGATCGGGTTATGGCAGCTTCTAGTCTGGAGACTATTGAAGCATGCCAAAAGTAAAAAAAAAAAAAAATTTAAAAATATAAAATTTCAAATCACCCCCCTTTTGCCCCATTCAGAATCGCCCCATCTATCAATAAAATAAGAATTAACCCGTTCGGTAAACGGCGTAGCAAGAGAAAGTCAAACGCCAGAATTATGTTTTCTTTGGTCGCCGCGACATTGCATTAAAATGCAATAACACGTGGTCAAAACAGATCTGCATCAACATGGTATTAAAAACGTCAGCTCGGCACATGAAAAATAAGCCCTCACCCAACCCGAGATCCAAAAAATGGAGACGCTACAGGTCTCGGAAAATGGCGCAAACTTTTTTATTTTTATTTTCTTTAGCAAAGTTTGGAATTTTTTTTCACCACTTAGATAAAAAAAGAACCTAGACATGTTTGGTGTCTATGAACTCATAATGACCTGGAGAATCATAATGGCAGGTCAGTTTTAGCATTTAGTGAACCTAGTAAAAAAGCCAAACAAAAAAACATTGTGGGATTGCAGTTTTTTTGCAGTTTCACCGCACTTGAAATCTTTTTTCCCATTTTCTAGTACATGACATGGTAAAACCAATGCTGTCATTCAAAAGTACAACTCGTCCCTCAAGAAACAAGCCCTCACACGGCCATATTGACGGAAAAATAGAAAAGTTATGGCTCTGAAGAAGGGGGGCGAAAAACAAACCAAAAAGGGCTTCGTCATGTACGGGTTAAAAAGGTATTAATACGATGAGAGTAACATTTCTGTTTGACATTCATTTGGCTTTTCTTTTTTCTTTGCAGTACAAGAAAGCAAATTGTCAATTACTGTATAACAAAGGGCAAGGATTGCATTGTTCAGCTAATGGATGGTTTCCGCCACATCTCGAGAAGAGAACTTATATGGTCAGCGACACTGTCACTTATGATGTAAGCGCTGGTGATGAAGTCACGTCAAAGGGAGCTGTGAGAATCCATAATAGGACAGACAACCAAGCCTTATGATCAATGAACAGCAAAATCTAATGGTCTCTGCTCCCTGCTGATTCTCCTGGATCTCTGCAGCATTCAACACTGGATCACCAGCTCCTCCTCACTATGCTCTGCTCTATCGGGCTCAAGGATACCACTGTCTTAATTATTCAGATATCCTAGAAAAGTCCTATAAGTCTATGGGAGTAGGGAAAGTACCATAAAGCCAATAAGAATACTCCCATGAAAAAATCAATGGCACAAATTATATTGAAAAATATATTTTTATTAGACATGTGTAGATAACGAACAAAATATAAGAAAGGATCTAGTTCAAAAACTGATAGTCACTGGTAAGCACATATGCACCAATATTGTAAGTAATATACACACACTTGATAATTCATGATTAAGTATATAAAGTGACAAGTATAAGAAAGGAATCTATTTAATAATTATCTATACAACGGGCAACGACATCTGTAAAATCCCAAATATTTACCAGGACTTTGCCCCTTAACGTACTTTTCGCGTAGTTGCTTCTTCATGAAGGGTTTCTGAAGAAGCACCTATGTGAAACGTACGTTAGAGGGGCAAAGTCCTGGTAAATAATGTAAGACTTACTGTAATTTCTGCTTAATATGTATAGCCATGCCTAATGCATATTTATCATTTGGGTCATTTGTTCTTGGATAACTTTTTTATGCACTTTATGTGGTGAAATGACTCCTGGTGCTAAATATAAAGCATTTGTGATGTGACAGATGTCTTGTTGCCTGGTGTGTAGCCAAATATTTAGAGATTACTTTCTTATGCAGGTTGTATCTATTGCACACTGCACTTTATTTTTATTTATTTACATATACTTACCTCTATAGATGATAACACTTCTCTGGACATGTAATGGATGCCGCTATCGCTTTATATACGTGTGTGTATATTATTTTGATCTGATTGGCATTTTATATTCCTCCATCTGGTGGAGACGTTGTGCAGTTACCTATTTTTATCCTCGAACCTCACAAAGTTGCACTTTTGAATTACAATGAAAATTGTACGATTGCCCCATATGGACCTACATGTATCCTAATGTTTTCATGCACTAGTCATTGATCATCTTGCAAAATTACAAGTGACTTTATCAGTTTTTGCAGTAGATTCCCCCCTCCCTTTTTAATCCAGTTTTTATATTCTCTTAATTCTTCTACTACCACCGACTGCTCCTTCAGTGTGTATGTTGCTGGCTTTTCTTCCTCTGCTCTTCCCCTTAGGGTTGATGCTTTTCAGGGGTCAGGCCTAGGTCCCCTCCTCTTTTATCCCATCGCATTACTTCAAAAAAAAGTGAATAGTCTTGACTTCTGCAACTCTTCAACGTATCCTGAGCAGCTGGGGTTTACCTGTACAGCTGCAACACACCGATGTCTCCACCCGGTGCCAGCCTTCCACTATAGGATACCGTATATACTTATCACTCACTCGCCAGTGTTGCACTGCACTCCATCTTCACCTTCATCTCTGTCTACCATCAGACTCCTCCACTCTATTCTGCTAATGACCAAAGGCAAACATCCTCCATAATCTGAACTTCACACCCCCATCTCCAAGACTTCTCTTGTGCTGCGCCATTTTTCTGGAATGCACTACACCAAGAAAATCCAGTTAAATTCCTGTTTTGTGTGCCCCAAAAACACATTTCTTTAGACTGGTCTATCACCTCACCTCGTTAACCCAACTCTCTCCTGTTCTCCCTTCCTAACTTTTGCTCCGAATCTGGTCCTTTCCATCTTCTGTTTCCTCCGTCTCCATGCACTCAGTAGCACTTTATAGCTGGATATGTAGAGCTGCTCACTAGCGACTGGTCCATACATATTTGACTACCCCTATTTATTACCTTACATTGGTGGCTGGACCTTACACTACAACATGGTTGGGGAACTGGTGTTTTTTGGGTTTTTTTTTGGCAATGGGGCTATTTGAGCTTTAAAATTACTCTGCTGTGTTTTGTCAAATATTTCATTAACTCGCCCCTAATGTGATGACTGGAGCAGCTCCTCTTTTCTGCATGTTTGGGGTGGGATTGATGGTGTTCATAGCGCAAACCTGGAAAAGCAGTTGCAAGTAAGTTTGGTGGCGCTCAGTCAACTCTTTGCAATTAAGTTTTGAAAAGAACTGCTTAGTGTACCACATAGGATGTATACGCGCCGGTAGCCAGTGGACCCTATTTCCACTTCCACCTTCATTCCCACTTGAACTATTGACCAATTATGTCCCACAGGTACTACACCCGCATCCATACACCATCCCCCACTATCCCATCATACTAGATCCTCTCTTCCTCCGCAGCTTCAACCCTCCACTGTTACTACAGCAACTCCTATAGCCCAACTTAGCGCCCCCTGACCGTACTGCATGTCCCATATCTCCCTGTGCTGTTACAGCATCATATCTAACCTCCCTCTTCTATTGGAAACCATACCAAAGATACTATACACTACTGCATAAACGTACCAGGCAACCATCCCTTTATTTCTACACCACCGGTTGGTTATAGGACAGCATTTCCCGGTATTCCTTTTACTGTCACTACTTTTGCAATATGATTTTTTTTTTTTATATATAACGTCCATGCACAATTTTTCTTTGTAATTATATAATTGTGCACTGTGTTTTATGTGACATTTCATCTGTACAACACACTAAGCTTTTGTGTACACTCCCTGACAGAAGATATGTCACTTATCCATGTTATGTAAATAAAAGCTTATAACCTGACGTTAAATTCATCCATTGGTTGTATAAATTATTCTTTTGAAAGCTGAAACCCTCTGTTATGCAACATATATTTGTATTTTAAAGATAATTATTTGTTTGAATATCACATTACTTTCTGTGGGCGACAAAACTTTTGTCTTGCCAAAATCTGACCATTCTGTGTCCATTAAATGATCAATATTTCAGCATTGATGCCAATTTATTTTCTTAACCTTAACCACATTTCGGAGGATTTCAGCTTTCAAAAGAATAATTTATAAAATCAATGGATGAATTTAACGGCAGGTTATAAGCTTTTATTTACATAACATGGATAAGCGACATAACTTCTGTCAGGGAGTGTAGATCTCCCACCTGTTTTCCTTTTTTGTTTGAAAAAGACTCAGGATTAGAGTTGAGCGATACTTTCCGATATCCAAAAGTATCGGAATCGGAATGGTATTGCCGATACCCAAAAAATATCGGCGATACCCGATACCGGAAATCCAATGTAAGTCTATGGGAACAAAATATCGAATTTAAAAAAAACCCATTCTTACCTTGTTGGTTAATTGTACATGAAGGAAAACAACAAAGAGTAATGTAGAATGTATTGGGGAGGGTTGAGGAGACATTAAAGGCATAGATGTTTAACCCAATCAAATGGAATAGCATAAATATTTTTTTTTTTTTAAAGATGTTCGGATTGACGAAGAAATTGACAATGTTGTTCACGTTTTTTCTATTTTGGCAAATATGTATATTTCACAACTTCCATGCTCTTCACCTTTTTAACTTTTGACACACTTTCTCCTTCATAATCTTCAGCAGCATCATCTTTGTCATCAAATTATTCTTCATCTTCACCTTCTTTATCTTCTTCGTAAACTTCTTGCTATTCATCTTTTTGTTAACATTACTCATATTTTTCTTATTAAACTATTATTCTAATTCATATTGTACTTCATCTTCTTCATCATATTCTTATTTGTGACAGAGAATCCTGTACTTGTAATCTGTCAAAGTATGAATTTTTCATCCTTCCGTTCTTGCTGTCACAAAAGATTTAAATTACAACAGTATTTGTCCGTGTTCAGTTTAGCCTGCTGCAGCAGGCATTTTCCAGGGGCACCACGAGGAGGAACGGACTCACCCCCATACACTGCTTAGTCTTCTTCTGCTTATAATTTAGAGCATATATTTTGCTCTTCATTTTGGTCTTATACTTCATGTTCTTCTGCTTTTAGATCTTCTGCTTATTGTTCTTGTGTCTCTTGTTCTGTATCTTGTATTTGTAGCACAACCTTGTACCAGCTGATGTTACTGGGACACGGTTACTAAGCAGGAGGTACCTGTGCTCCAAAGCACTACCAAGGACCAGCAGACGTTGCAGGAACTCTGATACCGAGATGGAGGCACCTAGGCCAAAGGCACTGCGGAGAACCAGTTGACGGTACTGGAACCCGGACGGGTAGCAGAAGGTACAAGAGCCAATGCAAGTAACGAGGACCAGCTGACTGTGCTGGAACCCGGAGGGGCAGCAGAAGGAAAAGAGCCAATGGCACAACCGAGGACCAGCTGACGTTACTGGGACACGGTTACTAAGCAGGAGGTACCTGTGCTCCAAAGCACTACCAAGGACCAGCAGACGTTGCTGGAACTCGGATACCGAGATGGAGGCACCTAGGGCAAAGGCACTGCGGAGAACCAGCTGACGGTACTGGAACCCGGACGGGTAGCAGAAGGTACCCATGGAAATTTAAGTTGACAGGCCGCGAGCCGGCCGCAGTTACCGAATCCCACAGTACTACAGTGGGTGATTGTCCTATTGTCACAACGGAAACAGCCTTTATTTGCATATCCCGCAGCACACATAGGAAGCACCTAAACTCCAAGCACCATAGAGTCGGCTAACCCGACCGCAACACGACAGGACAACTTATTGGAGGCTAAGTGACGTTTACACTGACAGGAAACAGATGGCGTGCTGTAACCAGTCTGGGCAGGAGTGAGTACCCGTGCCAATGACACTTCCGAGCAACAACTGGCGGTGTTGAAGCCCAGGGATGAGAAGACAACAGGGTGGAGGCAGCATGACTTTTTGCCGTTCACACAGCAGGGGAACAGCTGACATTACTGAACGCCAGTAACACTATAGCTTGTGTATTGGTCTGTGGACACGACACTTCTGAGCAGCAACTGCCAGTGTTGTAGCCCAGGGAGTAGAGTTCAGGTGGTAGAAAGATGAACATAACAGGAGACATGGATAACGTTGCGAACCAGTTATTTAATCTGAAAACGGACAGACAAATTCTGGCGAGATCCATGCCTTGTTCATTTTCAGAAAAGTAAGCCGGTCTACATTATCGGAGGATAGTCGCATGCGACGGTCTGTTAGTACACCACCTGCAGCACTAAAGACGCGCTCCGATAATACACTGGCAGCAGGGCAAGCCAGCACCTCCAATGCATACTGGCTAAGCTCTGGCCATGTATCCAGCTTAGAGACCCAAAACTTGAATGGGGAAGAGCCATCTGGGAGTACATTGAGAGGGAAAGACATGTAGTCTGTCACCATCTTACGGAAACGTTGCCTCCTGCTGACTGGAGCCGTCTCGGATGGTGTAGACATTTGTGGCGCTGCCACAAAACTTCGCAACATTTGGAACATACTGGTCTTGCCCTGTGCAGAGGCGCTGCTTGTGCTCCCTCTTGTTGCAGAGCTGTCTCCACTGCCTCGACGCACAGAGCTGCTTTGTAAAGCAGTAGCAGCAGTGCTCTCGGCTGGAATGGAGAACATTATGGATTGCACCAGTGTGTCTTGGTACTCCCGCATTTTACGCTCCCGGTTCAACGGTGTGATGAGGCTTTGTAAGTTGTCCCGGTAGCGAGGGTCTAGGAGGGTGTACACCCAATAATCAGACGTGGTGAGAATGTGGGCGATGCGGCGGTCGTTTCTCAGGCACTGCAGCATGAAATCAACCATGTGCTGCAGACTCCCAACTGGCCAACAAACGCTGTCCCCTGCAAGAGGCGTCATCTCTGCCTGCTCTGCATCACCCCACCCTCGCTCTACATACTGACTAGAGCGTTGTGTACCTCCCTCTTGAGCGATGTCTTCCTCCTCCATTGACTCCTCCTCATCCTCCTCACAAAGTGAGCCCTGCCCAGCCCTTTGTGAGGAACCACGTTGCGCTGACTGTCCAGAAGGTGATGGAATTAGTGACTCCTCATCCTCCACCTCTTCCAAAACCTCATCCCTTAGTGTTTGAATTTTTTTTTGAAACAGGCAGATAAGGGGGACAGTCAGGCTGACTAGTGCATCATCTGCACTCGCCATCCGCGTTGACTCATCAAACGGACGCAAAACGTGGCAGATGTCCTTCATAGAGGCCCACTCAGTAGTGGTGAAGTGTGAACGGCGCAAATTGCGAGTTGATTGCGCTTGATGCAGCTGATACTCCATTACTGCTGGCTGCTGCTCACACAACCGCTCCAACATATGTAACGTGGAATTCCACCTGGTGGGTACGTCACATATGATGCGATGTTCAGGAAGGCGAAATCTGCGTTGCAGAGCTGCAATGCCGATCTGGCCATGCTGGAACGTCGCAAGTGAGCGCACTCTAGGCGGACCTTGTGCAGCAGTGCATCAAGATCCGGATAGTCCCTCAAAAAACTCTGCACGACCAAGTTGAGCACATGTGCCAGACATGGTATGTGAGTGAGGTTGCCAAGGCCCAGAGCTGCCACCAGATTTCGGCCATTGTCACACACTACCAAGCCTGGCTGGAGATTCGCTGGCAAAAACCACACGTCGCTCTCCTGCTTGATGGCATTCCAGAGCTCCTGCGCTGTGTGGCTTCGATTCCCCATGGAAATTAATTTCAGGACGGCCTGTTGACATTTGGCCAGGCTGTGCTCATATCGGTCGCATCAGGTAAGCGTTCACGGGTCCATGTGGAGGTAGACCGTGACGGCTCCTGCAGCGATGATTCTGAGGAACTGGAGTAGGAGGAGGAGTCAATGTGGACAGACTTGATTCCTGCAATCCTTGGAGTTGGCAGAACACGTACAGCGCCACTGGCAAGATCTGTACCCGACTCCACAACATTGACCCAATGGGCAGTGAGGGAAAGGTATCGTCCCTGGCCATGGGTACTGGTCCACGCATCGGTGGTCAGGTGGACCTTGCTACTGACGGCGTTTAGTAGCGCATGTTTAATTTTTCCTCAACATGCTTTTGCAGAGCAGGGACGGCTTGCCTGCTGAAATAAAATCGGCTGGGCACATTGTATTGTGGGACTGCCAATGCCATTAAGTTACGGAAACTGTCAGTCTCCACCAGCCTGAATGACAGCATTTCAAGGGACAGGAGTTTTGCAATGCCAGCATTCAGAGCCTGTGCTCGTGGATGGTTTGCCGAGTATGGCCGTCTTTTATCCCATGCCTGTGCTACCGATGGCTGTTTTGTGGCCTGGGAGTGTGAGGATGACAGGGAACTTGCAGCTGTGGGTGGAATAACACTGGGTCTCTGGACAACAGTGACAGAGGTTCTTCCATGGCGATCCTGTGAGGAAGCAGAACCAGCTGTGTGTGAGCTGGAGGAAGAGGCTCCAACACGAGCTGAAGATGTAGGTGCTGCTGTAGGTTGGCCTACATCTCCAGTGTGTCTTTGGAACTCAACCACGTGCTTTGACCGCACATGTTTCCACATATTTGTGGTATTAAGGTTACTGTCACGCTGTATAGCAGATATATATATGTGATGACATAGAATTACCTGACAGAATGTCCAGTGGGTAAATACGGAATCCGTTATACGCTGTCTCTGGCTAGAGGGTGACCGGGGTCTATGCTGACCCTAAACTGGGGTCCTAACTAATCCCTCTACCTGGAGGTACTGTTAAAGGTACAGAGGTCCAGGCCACCAGCGTAAACCCTGTCTCCTATCAATCCCTACCAACTGTAATCTAGTCCTAAGAAGGACCCTGATTACCACCAAAGGGAATGAACAGGTAACGGTTAATGAACAGAAAGACATACAAAAACAAGAAATAAAGTAAATAAAGTCTTACATACAACACTCACACACAGTAGGAACACCTAAGGTCTCAGAGATAAACTATAAGCTATAAGAGTAAAAACAACTAAGGAGCTCTAAGCTTAAGTATTCTCAGAACCGATCCAGTCTACATGAAGGCTTTCACCCGCATCTAACACCCAGACTGGCAGGTATATAAAGGAAGCTAATTAGAACATAATCAAAAGCAGCCGGGCGAGACTGGACCTAGTCTTAGCAAAGAGCTAGGTAAAATTAACTCTCTCATTACCAAACACAAAGTAACAGCAACTCAGCTGCGAGAAGTCAGAATGTGCAATCGCGACGATCCTCGTGGCGATGCACCCATGACAGTTACTGACATTTTTACCTCTTTTTACTTTTTGATTACACAGCTTGCATTTGACATAGCAAATATCATCTGCAAGTGTGTCAAAAAAGGACCACGCAGTGCAAGTCCTGGGAGCGCCCGTTTTGGCTGTTGGAAGAGAACTGCTACAAACGGGTGCCAAACTGGAGGCTACAGGCAACCGAGTCTGCAGCCTAACTCTCCCTACTGTTTGGACCGTTGGGGCAATCTCTTCCTCAGAGCTGCTACCACCACCTTCCTGTTCCTCACGCCATGTTGGGTCTTGGACCTCATCTCCACTACCCTCTTCCAACACCTGCTGCTGTTGGGTGGTCTGGCCAGCACCATGCTCAACAGAAAATGGCACCTGAGTCTCATCATCATCAGATGCGTTCTGCGGTGTGCTGACCATCGGCACTGGCTCACCCGCCTCTTCACATTCAGAGAGACACAGCTGTTGCGCATCACTGCATACTGCCTCTTCTTCACATTCCAGAATGCTGCTTGGCTGGGCCCCTGTTTGCAAGCCAACAGATTCTGAGAACAGAAGCACAGACTCAGCTGGCTCCAGTTCAGAACTCTCTGACTGCCTGGGCAATTTGGCAGGCGGTGAAGAGACAGATGGTTGTTCAACAGTGCTGTGGTCCTGAGAGGAGGTGGAAGGAATTGAAGTCGATGCATTGGCTGCCATCCAACCAACAACGGCTTCAATTTGTTCTTCCCGCAGCAGGGGGGTACGCTGAGCTCCTACAAAAGTGCGCATAAAGGAACGCTCACGGGAAAACTGGTGGATGCTGTGTCACTGGGTGCGGCAGCAGCCACAGAATCCCACGTCCTCTCCCTGCTGAAACTCCACGGCCACGACCACGTGCCTTACTCCCTGCCTTCTTCATCTTGGTAGATTGATAAAGAAAGTCAGAAAAGTTATAAGGCCTAAGTGTGGTTATTCCTCAGAGACTGCAGTGAACACTGAAACACAACTGTTCACAATCTGGGAAAGGCTACTCCTTTCTGTACTTCTATAGTGTTTGCAACCAATGTATTGGATACGGATGGAAGCGCGTCACACTAATAGATTAGATTTTTTTCAAATATAATGGAGAAGCACCAATTGGAGAAAAATGAAAAGGATGAGGCACTGAGACACGCTCAGCAGAGTACAAGCAGCAGTGCTTGAACAAGTAACTGGAGCGTGATATGCACTCAAAAAATAAAAAACAGACTGAAGTGAACACTGAAACACAACTGTCCACAATCTGTGAAAGGCTACTCCTTTGTCTACTTCTATAGTGTTTGCAACCAATGTATTGTATACGGATGGAAGCGCGTCACACTAATAGATTAGATTTTTTTCAAATATAATGGAGAAGCACCAATTGGAGAAAAATGAAAAGGATGAGCCACTGAGACACGCTCAGCAGAGTACAAGCAGCAGTGCTTGAACAAGTAACTGGAGCGTGATATGCACTCAAAAAATAAAAAACAGACTGAAGTGAACACTGAAACACAACTGTTCACAATCTGTGAAAGGCTACTCCTTTGTCTACTTCTATAGTGTTTGCAACCAATGTATTGGATACGGATGGAAGCGCGTCACACTAATAGTTAAATTGCATGGAGCTGCAAGAATTACACTGAAGAAAAAAAAATAGAGTCTGTGAGTGACACGTGCAGATGCCTACAGACAGCGTTGCATGCAGAGCAAACTGCAGCGTCACCTGCACTCACACACACACCTTGCACAGAGCTGTTAAAACAACACTGCAGGCAAAAGGAAGCTTTACACAGCGGTTGGTGCTAGCCTGCCTACAGCACAGTACACTAAATCGCAATCTCTAACTGTCCCTCAGAGTCAGCACATCAGCGTTCTGTCCCTAACTGAATTCACAGCACAGTGACGCTAAAATGGCTGCGGCGCCTTTTATAGTGCATTCTGACATCATTTCAGCAGCCAATCACAGCCATGCCATTAGTTAACATGACCGCAGCATTACAGGATGTGCCCACACTTCATAAGATTCCTCATTGGCTGACTAAAATCACATTGCCTCTCAAAGAATTATGGGAACTTCCGATTCCGGTATACGATATATGGAAAATATCGAAACTAAGTATCGAAAGGCCGATAGAGCGAATATCGGCCGATACCCGATACTTGCGGTATCGGAATGCTCAACACTACTCAGGATGCGTAGAAATGTAACTTGGTATCGCTCTGCCATTTACCTACTGTATTGAATATTGTGGCATGCAACAAATTACAGAACTTGTATAATAAAAAATATTTTCTGCAATATCTGAGTGCTGTTGTTTACCCTCAAATTGTCTATTTAGATTCGTCCTGTTCAGCAAGCACCCCTGAATTGCAATTGCTGAGTGCACATTCTCCCTATTCTTCACCTGCGAGTACTGTGACAGAAGATAACTGTGGGCAGCTAATCTCTTAGGAAGAAGTCCCCGCAATGTCCCACTGTTAAAAAAAAAAAATGAAAAACAGGACCTGTGTTCTTTGGCAAATTGTATCTGCTTCAGTACATCAACTGGCCTATAGAGAAATGGAGAAACATTTTGTGGACTGATCAAAGTAAAACTGTTCTTTTTGGGTCCAAGGGCCACAGATGGTTCGTCAGACGAACCCCAAACTCTGCATAAGGGCCAGAATACTCTCTGAAGACAGTGAAGCATGGTGGGGCAAGCATCATGATATGGGCATGTTTCTCTTACTATGGTGCCGGAGCTATTTACCACATACCAGGGATCATGGACCATTTTGCATATATTAAAATACTTGAAGAGGTCTGTTGCCTTACGCTGAAGATTATATACTCTTGAAATGGGTGTTTCAACAAGACAACGACCGTAGGCACACAAGTGAACGAGCAAAATCTTTGTTTCAATCCAACAAAATTGAGATTGTGGAGAGGCCAGCCCAATCCCCGGCCTTTAACCCCTTCCCGACCCATGACGCCACGTAGGTGTATCGACCCGCCACCACAATTGTGTATTACCAGGGCAATGGGGTACTCAGAGCCGAGCCCGTAGAAGTCTATGGGGATTTGTCACAGGTAGCTGTGGCTCGGTCTGTGGCCCGGGCGGTCTGGCGTATGTTGGGGATATATTTACAGGGGATAGGTTTATATACAGTTCGTGACGCCACCTGTAGTATTCTGGTAATATGTACCAGCGCTGCTGTAGATCTCTGAGGGGATGGTGATGCAGCTAGATGTCGGGTCCCCTACAGGTGGGACTGGTCCCTCAAAGTCTATGGGATTTGTGAAGTCGGGTGCAGATAAAGAACACAGTCTCACACGGTCAGCGTCTTTCCATACCTTTACTTGTAAGATGTTCAGGCAGGTCCCAGGGAGGCTGATCCAAGGAGAGTGTATCTTGAGACAGCAGCTGGACAAGTTAGGGGCCTCCTTTACTTCCAATACAACGAGTACAACCAGCCTGAAGCGTAGTTCCCTCAAAATCTCCAGCTAATCTATAGCTGTACCTGCCCAGTCAGCTTTGTGTTAGGAGCCTTCCTGCGAAGAAGCTGAATTCTTATTTTGTCCTGCAGAAACTCAAAGTCTTCACTTCCCCTGACCCCAGTTACGTACTGACTATAAGGGGCTTGTTTGCCGCGACCTAAGGTCCGGTAAATTCCTGGTTTTCTTATCACTGTGCTTGAAACAACAGTGACCCTTCGGTCCCCAGTGACCGGGTGCAATGTGCTGGACTTCTTCAATCCGTAAGCACTAATCCAATAAATCCACTTTGCCTTTCGCCTTGTCCACGCTGGTAACATAAGCACTCAAACTAGCCAAGGGTCGAGCAGTCACTTCTTTCTTTTCCTTACTTCAAAGTTAGCTACAGATGCTCAGTTATCAACAGGCAGGAGCACGTCTCTGAACCTGATACCGTCCTTTAGACAGGGATGCTGAAGACTTTCTGTACTAAACTTCTTCTTTCCTTCAGTGTATGCTGAGGAGGTGATACAGCTCTGACTAGACTAAGGTGAATTCAAACACCTGTACCAGACTCCACGATATGAACTGATGATAGAGCTGGCTAGACTCCTTCCTCCCTCCAGACGTCTTCTCTCTCAGAAGTCTAGGCACTCACTCCACACGTCCTCACTGTCCGAAGACAGGAACTAGACTCACTAAAATCACTCCAACACATACTACCTTGACCACTCCCTCAAGAGTAAACTCCACTACCCAAAGGGTGTGTCTAGTATATGTCGAGTGAATGAATATTTAGCATTAAACTGCTGTCTCGCCACACACCTCTCCAGGGTACTGCGTGTGCCTAACACCAGGGCTACACATTCCCCCATGGTAAAAGACAGCACTCCCGGGCTGTAAAATACAAAAGAGACATTTTGTTTATGCAATAAACATTAAACAATAACTTCTTCCCATCCGGGAGGTGAGAATATCTTGAACGTTGCAAACTTTATAGAAAAATACAAATATTAAATAGCATTCAATAAATATACAAGATACTTGTGAAGGACCCGCACCAAACCTTCAACGTGGGTCCTGGGTGGGCTGCAGGACGTCCAATTGCAGACCTCACTTAGTGCCACACCACACGGGTTTTGTTTTCAGAGGTAGTTGTAATGGTTTATGTAAAACCAAGATAGGGCACCGAAGCGCAACTATTTACAAGTAAGTTCTGGGTTAGCATAGTCCTTAACCTCCAAGTCCAATGTAAAACCAAAGACATATTATATCAAATCACATAATACTAAAGTGCAACTTTTCTGGTTACTGTTTATCATTTACCCAGCCGGGCATTCTACAGTAGAAATATATATATTCACTATATAAATTGTGCAAAACTTTATAAAACATTTCAAACTTTCTTTTCTTTACTTTTGGTAGACCCGATAAGGATCTCACCAATTCTACTTTACTTATCTATTCATTTTCATCACACTTTTCCAATACATTTTCCACCCCGGGGGCTGGAACAACGCAATGGGCCCTTGATCCCAGGACCAGCAAATCATGTGCTGCGATCAGGGTCTGGGTCGCCACAGTTCTGGTGCGAACCTCCAGGGGCGCAACGGGTACACTCTCTCCACACGACACCGATTGCGTCTCAATCACAGTTAGCGATATGGACCGCGTTAGGGATTGCGATCGAGACTGGGTCGCATGTTGCGATGAAGAGGTGGCTTTAATTTGCGATGAACTCTGGGTCGCTAGTTGCGATGACTTTGCAGGGGGCGATGCTGGGGCACGGCCGGATGCTGCTTGAACTGGAAACGGGGACGCTGCGGTAATGGTGACGGTACCTGCGTCTGGGACGGGGTCGCGGACGATGGCGACGTTAAGGGCATACCATCCCTTCATTCCCCAATGCCGCGTATATGTGACGATATCTCCATTCGCTAAGTCCCTCCCGGGATGACCTTGCGGCAGGTGGGATTCTACGTCACGCCTGCTGACAAAGACCGCCGGGTAGAGGCCCGGTTCACGGATAAAGCCCCAGCCCTTCCGGAGCTGGAACTCAGTCACACACCCCTGCCGCCGCGGTTCCCTCAGAGTACCTTTATCTCTCCGGACAGTCTCTTTGTCCGCGATCAGCTCGGCATATTGTCGCTGACGGTTCCTCTGAGTTTCCCGCTCTTCCTCCTGCTGACGCCTCTTCTTCTCCTCACGACTCTGCCATTCTTGTTCCCACTGGGCGGTGTAGGCGACGTCATCCAGGCGTGCCATCTCGTCCCAGTCCACATCTGGTAGTGACGGACAGGACCCCTCCGGTGTCCCTGCCGGGGACCGATCATCTGCTGCGGCCTCTTGGCCGGGCGGGCGTTCCGGGATTGGCTGTACCTCCTCAACCTCCTTCGCTTCCACCGCTTCACCGGTGGGATCGGGATCGGTACTTTCGGGGGCAGCCTCCGGTTGCTCCTTCGCCTTGGGCAGCAGACTCTTCGGTATCTGGAATCGTGGGGGTTCGTTGAGGGGAGAGATCACCGTGTCCCACAGCCTCCGCTGTTCCAGGGTACGCCGGCGTCTCTCAATTTCTTCAAAGCCAGGTTGGTCCTGGACCATCTTCCTCAGGCGTGCATTTTCTTCTCTTGTCTCAAGCAACGCCTGCTTCAGGTGCAGGATCACGGATAACTCCGGTGTTGGTGGCAGCTTGACTGGGGCACGGGCCGCCTTCCTCCGTTCCCAGCTCGGGTGCACCTCCTGCCTCCCATTTTCCAAAATTCTTTCTTTTTTCTGCGGAGACTCCTTTTTCTTTCCTGGGGGTGGGATTTTTCGCTCCCCCTCCCCCAGGGAAAGGGAGAGGGGCGGGCCTCCTTTCTTAGGGGGGATGCTGTTTTAAAGCACTTTAAGGGCAGGGTTTTTTTTCCGGGCCCCTGGGGGGGGTAACGCCCACGAAAAGGGACGCCCCCTTCCCCAGCGCCTGAGGGCGCGAATATGGCACAAAAATGGCGATTTTGGCGCCAAAAAGGGGGAAACAGTCCTTTTCACAAAAACAAGTCCTTTCACAAGGGTGCATTCTGCGAGTTTCGCTCCTTTCTGGCCAAAAAAGTGTCGACCCGCCACCCAATTTGGGTTACCAGGGGAAGGGGTACCAAACCCAGCCCTAAAGTCTATGGGGTTTTGTCACAGGTAGCGGGCTCGGTGGGCCCGGGGTCTGGCATTTGGGGATATATTTTCAGGGGGGATTTTTTAAAAACGTTCGTTTGGGGCCACCCGTAGTTTGGAATATGTACCACGTGCTGTGATCTTGAGGGGGATTTTTGATGCAGCTAATTTTCGGGTCCCCCACAGGTGGGACGGGCCCCAAAGCATGGGATTTTTTAAGTCGGGTCAATAAAGAACACATCACACGGTCACGTCTTTCCATACCTTTACTTGTAAAATTTCAGGCAGGTCCCCGGGGGGTGTCCCCAAAGGGGATGTATCTTGAGACAGCAGCTGGGCAAGTTAGGGGGGCCCCCTTTACTTCCAATACAAAAGTACCCAGCCGAAGCGTAGTTCCCTCAAAATCTCCCGCTAATCTAAAACTGTACCTGCCAGTCGCTTTGTGTTAGGAGCCTTTTTCCCGCAAGAAACTGAATTCTTATTTTGTCCTGCAAAAATCAAAGTCTTACTTTCCCTACCCCCCTTTACGTACTGACTATAAGGGCTTGTTTGCCGCGACCTAAGGTCCTAAACCGGGTTTTCTTATCACTGTGCTTTAAACAAAATTTACCCTTCTCCCCAT
>JARQOD010000004.1:521268688-521326339 GCA_033576555.1 Oophaga sylvatica | reverse complement strand
CATATGGGATATCAGCGTACTCAGGACAAATTGGACAACAACTTTTGAGGTCTAATTTCTCCTGTTACCCTTGGGAAAATAAAAAAAATTGGGGACTAAAAGATCATGTTTGTGGAAAAAATATGATTTTTTTATTTTCATGGCCCAGCATTATAAACTTCTGTGTAGCCCTTGGGGGTTCAAAGTGCTCACTACACATCTAGATAAGCTCCTTGGGGGGTCTAGTTTCCAAAATGGGTCACTTGTGGGGGTTTCTACTGTTTAGGCACATCAGGGGCTCTGCAAACGCAACATGACGCCCACAGAACATTCCATCAAGTCTGCATTCCAAAATGGCGCTCCTTCCCTTCTGTGCTCTCCCATGCGCCAAAACAGTGGTTCCCCCCCACATATGGGGTACCAGTGTACTCAGGACAAACTGTACAACAACTTTTGTGGTCCAATTTCTCCTGTTACCCTTGTGAAAATAAAAAATTGTGGGTTAAAAAAATCAGTTTTTGAGGAAAAAAATGATTTTTTATTTTCACGGCTCTGCATTACAAACTTCTGTGAAGCACGTGGGGGTTCAAGGTGCTCACCACACATCTAGTTAAGTTCCTTGAGGGGTCTAGTTTACAAAATGTGGTCACTTGTGGGGGGTTTCTACTGTTTAGGCATATCAGGAGCTCTGCCCGCCCGCAGACCATTCCATCAAGTCGACATTTCAAAGCGTCACTACATCCCTTCCAAGCCCTGACGTGTGCCCAAACAGTGGTTCTCCCCCCAATGTGAGGTACTAGCGTACTTAGGACAAATTAGACAACAACTTTTGGGGTCCAATTTCTCCTGTAACCATTGTGAAAATAAAAAATATGGGGCTAAATAATCATTTTTTGAGAAAAAAAAATGATTTTTTATTTTCACGGCTCTGCGTTATAAACTTTTGTGAAGCACCTGGGGGTTCAAAGTGCTCACTGTGCATCTGCA
Source organism: Oophaga sylvatica (assembly GCA_033576555.1). Taxonomy (NCBI): domain Eukaryota; kingdom Metazoa; phylum Chordata; class Amphibia; order Anura; family Dendrobatidae; genus Oophaga; species Oophaga sylvatica. The sequence continues at coordinate 521,325,373 of JARQOD010000004.1, read as the reverse complement.
TAAGTTTCTTAGGGGGTCTAGTTTCCAAAATGGGGTCATTTGTGGGGGAGCTCCAAAGTTTAGGCATACAGGGGCTCTCCAAACATGACATGGTGTCCGCTAACGACTGGAGCTAATTTTCCATTCAAAAAGTCAAATGGCGCTCCTTCCCTTCTGAGCCCTGCCGTGCGCCCAAACAGTGGTTTATGACCACATATCAGGTATCTGTGTACTCAGGAGAAATTGCCCAACAAATTTTAGGATCCAATTTATACTGTTGCCCATGTGAAAATGAAAAAACTGAAGCTAAAAGAACATTTTTGTGAAAAAAAAAAGTACTTTCTTTTTTTTACGGATCAATTTGTGAAGCACTTGGGGTTCAAAGTGCTCACTCTGCATCTAGATAAGTTCCTTGGGGGGTCTAGTTTCCAAAATGGGGTCACTTGTGGGGGAGCTCCAATGTTTAGGCACACAGGGACTCTCCAAATGCGACATGGCATCCGCTAAATATCCAGCATATTTTCCATTCAAAAAGTCAAATGGCGCTCCTTCCCTTCTGAGCCCTGCCGTGCGCCCAAACAGTGGTTTATGACCACATATGAGGTATCGGTGTACTCAGGAGAAATTGCCCAACAAATTTTAGGATCCATTTTATCCTGTTGCCCATGTGAAAATGAAAAAACTGAGGCTAAAAGAAAATTTTTGTGAAAAAAAAAAGTACTTTCTTTTTTTTACGGATCAATTTGTGAAGCACCTGGGGGTTCAAAGTGCTCACTCTGCATCTAGATAAGTTCCTTGGGGGGTCTAGTTTCCAAAATGGGGTCACTTGTGGGGAGCTCCAATGTTTAGGCACACAGGGACTCTCCAAATGCGACATGGCAACCGCTAAATATTCCAGCATATTTTCCATTCAAAAAGTCAAATGGCGCTCCTTCCCTTCTGAGCCCTGCCGTGCGCCCAAACAGTGGTTTATGACCACATATGAGGTATCGGTGTACTCAGGAGAAATTGCCCAACAAATTTTAGGGTCCATTTTATCCTGTTGCCCATGTGAAAATGAAAAAATTGATGCTAAAAGAAAAATTTTGTTGGAAAAATTAAAATGTCCATTTTTTCCTTCCACGTTGCTTTAGTTCCTGTGAAGCACCTGAAGGGTTAATAATCTTCTTGAGTGTAGTTTTGAGTAGCTTGAGGGGTGCAGTTTTTATAATGGTGTCACTTTTAGGTATTTTCTGCCATATAGACCCCTCAAAGTGACTTCAAATGTGAGGTGGTCCCTAAAAAAAAATGGCTTTGTAAATTTTGCTGTAAAAATGAGAAATCGCTGGTCAACTTTTAACCCTTATAACTTCCTAACAAAAAAAAATGTTGTTCCCAAAATTGTGCTGATGTAAAGTAGACATGTGGAAAATGTTATTTATTAACTATTTTGTGTCACATAACTCTCTGATTTAACAGAATAAAAATTCAAAATTTGAAAATTACAAAATTTTCAAAATTTTGGCCAAAGTTCCATTTTTTTCACAAATAAACGCAAAAATTATCGACCTAAATTTACCACTAACATGAAGCCCAATATGTCACGAAAAAACAATCTTAGAATCGCTAGGATCCGTTGAAGCGTTCTTGAGTTATTACCTCATAAAGGGACACTGGTCAGAATTGCAAAAAATGGCCAGGTCATTTAGGTCAAAATAGGCTGGGTCATGAAGGGGTTAAAGGGAATCTGTCACCCTAAATTGGCGGGATATTTAAATGATGGCAGTCAGGTCAGATGGGCGGTGTTTTGTGTTCTTGCCTTAAAATGTTCGCCGCTGTCTCCATTATTTCTGGGAATTGTAGTCGTTGCCCTCCATATAACGCGCCTGCGCATTGCAATCTGCGGACAAAGCATACTGCGCGTACGCAATTCAAGATTGCAATGCGCAGGCGCGTTATATGGAGGGCAACGACTACAATTCCCAGAAATAATGGAGACAGCGGCGAACAACATGTTAAGGCAAGTACCCAAAACACCGCCCATCTGACCTGACTGCCATCATTTAAATATCCCGCCAATTTAGGGTGACAGATTCCCTTTAATTCGATAGAACTCTTCCGGGGTGACATTAAAAATGGCGTTTCTAAGGCAAAGCCAACAAATGCCTAACAGTTGTGGGATGTAGTCCGAGCATCTTGGGCTGGAATAACAGGTGACAGGGGCCAGAAGTTGGTGACTCTATGTAACATAGATGTGAAGCAGTAAAAAAAAAAACTGTGGGTAACAACTAAATATTAGGTTAGTGATTCAAAGGAATGCTAAATCCACAAAAATATTACATATTGTGAGTTTATTAAGACAAATGCAGATACTGCTGTTTTTTGGAACATATATAATACACAAACGCCCCTCTTCCATCCTGGTAATATATATCACCCATCATGGTATATGTCCCTCACCTTGGGCCCCATCCTGGTATATGTCCCCAATCTGCCACTATCTCTAGAAGTACAATGCACACCCCATAGCCCTCCCTATAGTGTAAAGCAATCCCCATATTTCTCCATACAGTATAATGTACTCCCTATAGTCATCCATTGAATAGTAACCCTGAGGCATGTCAAATTTTTGTTGTCAAATTGTTTCCTGCTAGGGACAAATATTTAATGTTTTCATATTGTATTGTGTTTGTCAGTAAATTGTTTAAATGTTTGTCCACGTGTGTAGCGTGAGCTAAGTATAATGTTTCTATGGGATCACTACATTGTCATTGACTGTGTATGTGTGCTTGTGTGCCTTTTTACCACCTTAGCTAATGTTGCGTATTGCTTAAAGTACCCTTAATCTGTTTACTTTTATTTCATTTTTTCCCGATTCCTGACAATGTGGCAATTCTTTTGCTTACATTCATTTCAATTTCCTCCTTGGCATGTCATCAATATCTGGAATCGTGCACACACTTGGTATTAATTGAGACAATCTCAAGAGACATCTCAAGAGATGCCTCATTCAACCGCACAGGACTGGGTGAGGATTGCCCAGGGCTTCATGGAAGATGCTGCTGTATATAAATATGAAAGGAATGGCGGCGCTCCCGCTGCCTCTAGCAGCTGTGGCAGGGCGCGGGAGCGTTGCCATTCCTTTCATATTAATATACAGCAGCATCTTTTCCACAAAGGCACAAAACGCCCTTTGCATGTGGCATATACCTTGCTCTGTTACAGTATTTGGCGACTACAGAAAGGGACATTGATCTCTGGCCCCTCCAAGTGCCCTAACTCTGAATTACCCATTATTAAGTACCCCATGATTAAGATCCGGGAGGATCGAAACGTCGGTATTTGTTAATGTATGGGTATTTATGCTATATCTACATGCTTTGTCTATCAATGTGGCACTTCGTTCATGGATGTGGAGTATAATAAAATTACCACTTTTTGCAATTGAATTCCATTAGTGTGTGCGGTGAATTACATTTCTTTAGCTGTCTTTGGTACCTTATGGTCCAAATTCACCAGCACCTTTACGCTCTTGACTTGAGTGCACACCCATTTCCCTACTACATTTACTAAAAGCCTGCAGAATTATAGTTTTGCCATGTACAGATGTATTTTTCATGTCAGTGTTTTGCCAAAGCCTGGACAATTACAATTTTTCTTTCTCTGTTTTACAGATTCCTGGCTTCTGGCGAGACCCTCTCTTCACTCCACTTCCAGTACCGGCTTGGAATCTCCATCTTTTTCGGGAATAGTTGCGGACACCTGCCGGGCTTTGTGGGACGTGCTCTGTCCTGAATTTATGCCCCTGCCCACCGCATAAAAGTGGATCGAAATATCGGATCAATTCCTGACAGTCTGCAATTTCCCCAACTGTTTGGGAGCGGTGGATGGGAAACATCTGGATAACCAGACCCGCAAAAAGTGTCTCTGAGTACTATAATTATAAAAAGTACTTTTCTACGGTACTCATGGCCATTGCGGATGCAGACTGTCGTTTTGTTGCGGTGGACATTGGGGCGTTTGGCCGGGGCAATGATTCTCAGACTTTTAAGAACTCAGACATGGGCCATAGGTTCTATGGCAACCATTTTAATTTCCCCCTGCCACGACCTCTTCCCCACACCAAAGGTCCGCCACTGCCATTTGTAATGGTTGGTGATGAGGCCTTTCAAATGTGCACCAACCTGCTAAAACCCTACTCCAGCTGTGACTTGGACCACACTAAAAAAATTTTCAATTACAGACTCACAAGGGCACGAAGAACTGTAGAGTGTGCCTTTGGGATTCTTGTGTCTAGATGGCACATTCTCGGCACAGCCATTAATCTGAAACTTGAAACAGTGGATGAGGTGGTGAAAGCCTGTGTAGTTCTTCACAATTTTGTGATGGCTAAAGAGCACCCAAACTTTGAACTTGATGAACCAGCTGCCAACCCATTGCCTGATTTCACTCAGCACCCTCTCAGGTCATCAGTTTAAGTTGGCCAAATGAGGGACCAATTTGCGGCCTACTTTATATCTGATGTGGGACGTGTGTCATGGCAAGAGCAAATGGTGTAAAATAATTTTATTGTGTATATGTTAATAATAAACCAGTTTTGATACCTGTACCGAGTGCACTCTGTCTTTATACACTCCAATACAATAATTACCTGCCCAGGTGACCCAGTGAAGTCAGGATGCTGTGTTTTGTGCATCCTGACTTTACTAGGACACCTGACCAGGTGAGTCTACAGAGAAAAGTTGCATGACCTTCATCATCTCTCCAGTCTGTGTTCAAGCAGATTGCAGCGACAGTGGAGATGTGAAGGACCAAATTCTTGTGACTCCATCTTGTCGTTTATGAGATAAATTCTGTTACTTAACTAGAGTAAAGGTCATGGCTGTAATAAAACCAGACTGTTCTAGCCTGAACGAGATATGAGACCTTGGGGTGTATCATTGTGTAAGATTCTGATGTATGTACTATTGTACTTCTTTCTATGTCACGTAGACACGGCCATATATGAAGTTTCCGGTCTTTCTGTGTATTCATTGGTTGAAGTACAACTTGCTAAATATTATAAAAGAGATGATGTAATAAATGGGATTAGGAATCTGCCTTGATTCTCCCAAACAGAGACACGTCTCCATCTGGTAATATTTTCAGTTGCTAGCAACGCCCTGTGAATTAATTTGGAAATCACTTGGTCAACCGTGAAGGGTCACTTCAGATCCTCCCCCAACAGCTTGGTGCCCAACGTGGGGCCCCCAAATAGGGACACCTCTGCCCCCAGAGGATAACAAGACAGGACCCTCGGACAGTACACAGGCAAATTGGGACTGACCATCCCCCACAACCATGGTAAGTTGGCAGTAATACTGTTCAGACTTAGTTTGGTGTGGTTTTCCTGTGTTTGTTGCTGCAAAGAGGATCTGAGGTTTGTCCCCGATGGTGGGGTGATTCTTGGGTGGAATCATATAGAGGTGTAGTTCCGTTGGGGGCCCAGTGTTCGCACCTTACCTCATAAGGGACGGACACCCCAGATTGACCAGTGATTGTAACTCTCTTTTTAGTCAAAATATCCTGAAATCCTGATCACTGTTAGAATCAGGCGTGGTGAGGGATCGAAGATTGGGTAGGATACGTAACTCAGGAATATATATATATCTAACCAGAGGTGTCCGGAGGGATAGTTTAAGACGCCCTCCTCCTTTCACTGAGTACCACGTTGGAATTTTGGGGTCATCCCTGTGGGGGATAGACCCGGTGGAACAGACTGTATGGCGCTCCAGTACTGTGCACAACTGAAGTAAGGATATTTAGCTTTAAAGGAGAATCATGTTTCCGTGGAAAAAAAAGAAGTTTGGATTTGTGTGATAGATCGGATACTGTTAGTCTTATGGTTCAGAGACGGGGAAAGAAATCTGTCAGGAATGCAAGAAAAATATTTTTGATTATAGGAATTCCTGAGGGCGGGAGGCTACAGCCTACTCTATGGGACGAAGGTATTAAGAAGAACAAAGGAAGGTTGATTGATGATGGTTTGCTTAAAGACGCTGAAAAATTCTGTGGCTTGGCACATGAATTGTGTGATGAAGGTTATATGGAGGTAGAAGAGGAAGTGAATTCTGGTTGTTTCTGTTATCGTTATGTTGAAAAAGGAAAGCTGTCTACTACTACGACAAAGACTGGATGTTTTGTGGAAGGATCTGAGAAAGTGACTGAGAGTAATGTACCAGAAAGACAAATAATTAAAATGATGATCTGGAACAAGGGGTCTCCCTGCTAGATAATAAGGTCCCTCCCCAGGAAATCAAGCCTCTCCACCCGACTGTAAGCTCTGTCCCCCTTAACCCCAGGGCACCAATATATCCTGGGTTGCCAAAACCCAGTGCGCCCCCACCCTATGATCCTGCCGGGTGGATTTGTGATGTATGCGGAGTTACTAATCTTCAGTGGAGAGAGGTCTGTTGCAATTGTGGAGCAAGGAGACCCGGAGTCGTAGTCCCAACCTTTCCTTTGTTAAACGCTGACAGCACTTATTATCAGCCGCCGCCAGCACCAGTCCCTGCTATGTCTACTATTGCTAGTGGTCATGAGTATCCACCCCCTCCTACTTTAGTCACCCGGTCAGAGACAGGATACACAGAGGAGGTAGAAGATTTCCAGGAAATGTATTCCGATGTTATTCCTGGACCCTACCGTCATGATGTGCTCTTTAGGATAGGGACAGGGGATCTTCCGAAACAGCACGTTGGGGCCATAGTAAATGCCGCGAATAATCAACTCCGTCATGCTGGAGGACTGGCCGCAACAATTTCACAGAAAGGCGGACCCATGATACAGGAAGAATCTAATTTATATATACAAACATATGGCCTGGTGGAAACAGGACCGGTCACAGCAACCAGAGCAGGACAGCTGCCGTGTCAATATGTAATACATGGAGTGGGACCACTATATAATCCTACTAACATTCCTAGGTCCCAACAATTACTTACTGAGGTTGTCCAGAACACAATCCTGTATGCTTTCTCTGTCCACTCCGGACGATGTATTAAAAGTAATAAAAAGTTTTCAGAAGAATTTAGCCCGCTCTGCATCAGCAGGAAAATCAAAAAAGCAAACCAGTAGCTGCAGCAGCTCCAGCCCCCACCCCAGCTGCAAGCACACAGCTTGTTCCTTATCAGTGGCCCACACAGCAGACTCCAGCTCCGCCCTCCAACAATACACAAACTTAACCCCTTACTCCACTATCCTTTCCAATCCTATGATTGGGAACCCTGCTCCCCTGTCCCACCGCGCCAATTTTTGCCTGCAATGCTGGCGCTGTTGCCGACCCGGTCACTTTCAGAGCAATTGTCACACCCCCGCTGATAGATGCTACCCTCAAGTTCCCCCTTCCAATCGTAACCTAAATACTGGGAACCCTAGAGGATACCCGGTTACGGACAGCCTCAAAATCCTGATAATCGCCCATACTGAAGGGGTGGCCAACCAGGGTCTGCATCACAATGTCCTCCACCAAAGCTGGGGCATGCTCATCTGTCACGCTTCCTGTAAGGGACACCCTTGTTAAGTTCATGGTAGACACTGGGGTGGCCAATTCCATAATCAAGTCATCAGATTATCTACGGATATCCTATATTCAATTCTCAGATCAAGAGCTTGTTTTAATTGGAGTAGATGGCAGACCCAATAAACATACTCTTACAAAACTCATCCCTGTGGGCAGGGCCGTATTTAGAGTTTCTGCTGCCCTAGGCACTTTTCGTTCTGCCTCCCCCATTGGTGAGTATGACTAATGCAGACACTGTCGTCAGTGACTTAGGCTACTTGCACATCAGCGATTTTTGCCATTCGCGGCAGATCCGGAAGTTTTTCCGCATCTGCCATGTAACGGATCACTTACGGCAACACACACATAGATTCGGCCTCATTCATTCCCTATTCAACTTGCAGACATGTGCGACACTTGCGGTTTTGACGCGATCCCACAAATCCGATACTTGCAGCAACGGAAAAAAAAAACGCTACAAGCAGTGTCTCACCACAAGTGCCGCACATGTTTGCAAGTCCCATAGGGAATGAATGAGGCCGAATCTATGTGTGTGCCCATGTAGCTCTTTCAAAGACAGTTGTTTCCTACCACACACAAAAGTCATACAAATAGGATGTTTAGATTGTGAGCCCCAATGGGGACAGTGTTGATGATTATGTAAAGTGCTGTGGAGTTAATAGCGCAATATCAGTGAATAAATATTATTCTTAATATTAGGTTACAATACCAGGATCTGAGGATTTTCGGTTTCGAGGTCAAGAGCTCTCTGATGTGATGTTGCTGCCTGTCTCGCTGTCTTCCTCTTTTGACACTGCAGTGTGGTGGACAAGAAAACATTAACTGGTTAACAGCAAGAAGTCTGGTGTCTGTGTACTAACTGAACTAGAAACTCTCCCCACACCATGTCCAGCAGACACTGGAGGATTACTAGATGGATGTTATTATTCTATTACTGCCCAGTCTCTGACTAAGGCCTTATTCATATGTCTGGCTGTACAGTCATGGCCAAAAGTTTTGAGAATGACACAAATATTAATTTTTCACATGATCTGCTGCCCTCTGGTTTTTATGTGTGTGTGACAGATGTTTTTATCACAGACAGAAATATAATAATTGCAAACATATGAGTAACAAAAGCTTATACTGACAGTTAGAATGAGTTAATGCAGCAAATCAATATTTGCAGTGTTGACCCTTCTTCTTCAGGACCTCTGCAATTCTCCCTGGCATGCTCTCAATCAACTTCTGGACCAAATCCTGACTGATAGCAGTCCATTCTTGCACAATCAATGCTTTCATTTTGTCAGAATTTATAGGTTTTTGTTTGTCCACCCGTCTCTTGATGATTGACCAAAAGTTCTCAATGGGATTAAGATCTGGGGAGTTTCCAGGCCATGGACCCAAAATCTCTATGTTTTGTTCCCTGAGCCATTTAGTTATCACCTTTGCTTTATGGCAAGGTGCTCCATCATGCTGGAAAAGGCATTGTTGATCGCCAAACTGCTCTTGGAGGGTTGGGAGAAGTTGCTCTTGGAGGACATTCTGGTACCATTCTTTATTCATGGCTGCGTTTTTTGGCAAGACTGTGAGAGAGCCGATTCCCTTGGCTGAGAAGCAACCCCACACATGAATGGTTTCAGGATGCTTAACAGTTGGCATGAGACAAGACTGGTGGTAGCGCTCACCTTGTCTTCTCCGAATGAGGCGTTTTCCTGATGTCCCAAACAATCGAAAAGGGGATTCATCAGAGAAAATAACTTTACCCCAGTCCTCAGCAGTCCACTGCCTGTACCTTTTGCAGAATATCAGTCTGTCCATGATGTTTTTTCTGGAGAGAAGTAGCTTCTTTGCTGCCCTCCTTGAGACCAGGCCTTGCTCCAAGAGTCTCCGCCTCACAGTGCGTGCAGATGCACTCACACCTGCCTGCTGCCATTCCTGAGCAAACTCTGCACTGCTGGTAGCCCGATCTCGCAGCTGAAACACTTTTAAGAGGCGGTCCTGGCGCTTGCTGGTCTTTCTTGGGCACCCTGAAGCCTTTTTGGCAACAATGGAACCTCTCTCCTTGAAGTTCTTGATGATGCGATAGATTGTTGACTGAGGTGCAATCTTTCTAGCTGCGATCCTCTTCCCTGTTAGGCCATTTTTGTGCATTGCAATGATGACTGCACGTGTTTCTTTAGAGATAACCATGGTTAACAGAAGAGAAACAATGATGCCAAGCACCAGCCTCCTTTTAAAGTGTCCAGTGGTGTCATTCTTACTTAATCATGACAGATTGATCTCCAGCCATGTCCTCATCAACACCCACACCTGTGTTAATGGAGCAATCACTGAAAAGAGGTTAGCTGGTCCTTTTAAGGCAGGGCTGCAATGATGTTGAAATGTGTTTTGGGGATAAAGTTCATTTTCTAGCCAAATATTGACTTTGCAAGTAATTGCTGTTAAGCTGATCACTCTTTATAACATTCTGGAGTATATGCAAATTGCCATTAGAAAAAGTGAAGCAGTAGACTTTGTAAAAATTAATATTTGTGTCATTCTCAAAACTTTTGGCCATGACTGTATACAGATACTTATATATAAATCTGGACAATTTATCTTATAGATCTCCCGGTATATTATTTATTATAGATCTATAATATATAATGTACAAGGAAACCTATAAAATGTCCAGAATTATCTGTAATATATGATGTACAATCTATTATATATAATGTCCAGGGTGATCTATAATATATAATGCTCAGGTAGTAGATTTATAATAATGTACAGTCTAGGCAAATCTATACTGTATAATGTCCAGAGGCAGAGATATATTTAGGGTACGTCTCCATGTTCAGGAAACGCTGAGGGTTGGACGCTGAGAACAGCCGCAGAGTCGAATCCACAGCGTCCAAATGTTACAGCCAGGGCCGGCGTCAGCACCCGGCACACCCGGGCAAGTGCCGGGGCCCTGAGCAGGCGGGGGGGCCCACTCGCAGTCTGGCACCCCCGCGCCCGTTAGCGGAGGAGAGCGGTGTCAGCGCCGCCACTGGGCCCCCCCCCGCCCGCTCAGGGCCCCGGCATCAGCTGGCACAATACCTCTCCCGTGCCTCCGCTGCCGCAGCTCCGGGCTCCAGGGGGCGCCGGCGCTTCCTCTCACAGCAGCGCCGCTGAATGACGTCATCATTCGGCGGCCGGCTGTGGCAGAGAGCGCGGACGCTGGGCAGGTGAGACGTGTGTGTGTGTGTCTCTGTGTGTGTCTGTGTGTATGTAGTGCGGTGCTTTGTGTGTGAGTGTGTGTGTATGTATGTGAGAGAGTGCTTGTGTGCTGTGATGCTGTCTGTGTGTGATGATGGGCAGGCATTGCTGATAATGAGGAGGCATTGATGATGATGATGGGGAGAAGATGATGATAATGGGCAGGCATTGATGATAATGGGCAGGCATTGATGATGGGGAGAAGATGATGATGGGCAGGCATTGCTGATAATGGGGAGGCATTGATGATGATGGGGAGAAGATGATGATAATGGGCAGGCATTGCTGATAATGGGGAGGCATTGATGATGATGATGGGGAGAAGATGATGATAATGGGCAGGCATTGATGATAATGGGCAGGCATTGATGATGGGGAGAAGATGATGATGGGCAGGCATTGCTGATAATGGGGAGGCATTGATGATGATGGGGAGAAGATGATGATAATGGGCAGGCATTGATGATGGGGAGAAAATGATGATGGGGAGGAGATGATGATGATGGGCAGGCATTGATGATAATGGGGAGGCCATGATGATGATGGGGAGGCAATGATGATGATAAGGAGGCAATGATGATGATGGGGAGGTAATCATGATGATAATGGGGAGTCTTTCCACAGCGCCCTTTCCTGAGCCGTAACAGTGCAGAACGCAGTACAGCGCAGAGGAGAGCTCCATATTTTGTATGGAGCATTATATGGGGACCAGTATCCTGTATGGAGCATTATATGGGGACCAGTATCCTGTATGGAGCATTATTTTGGGTCCAGTAATCTGTATGGAGCATTATATGGGGGGTGACATCCTGCATGGGGTATTATATGGGTCATGAGGGGGAGACTGTGGTGCCCATAATATTGTATGGAGGACTGTACTGTCCAGTCTGTACTGTGCGCTGTGAAGATTTGGCGGTTTTTGAGCTATTGTACAATTTACAATAGATATCACTCATGTAATGGAAGAAGTGAAGTATTTGGCATGGTACTATACCCATATTTCTCTGCTGTATCTGTGCATCATGAATCGTGGTCTGTGTTAAAGGGGCCCACTGAGGCTCTTTCGCCCGGGGCCCATAAAAACCTGGAGCCGGCCCTGGTTACAGCAGAGTGGAGTGGATGTTATAAAATCTCATATCCACTATGCGTACCAAGATGCAGGTGGCAGAGCTGCGTATACGCACATGAGTAGCGTCTTTCTAGACCGCAGCATGTCTATTTATCTCGCGGAGACGCTCAGTCTACACAAGATAAATAACACCGTCCTATGTATAGGATGCGGTGATTCCACACGGTTCAATGAACATATGTGGAATCACCGCGCGTACAAAAGCCGGCAAAGCTTTGCACGGAGCTGTGTCCTCTCTGCAGCGTTTCCTGAACGTGGAAACATAGCTTTAGGGTATGTGCACACGTTGCAGATTTGTCTGCAGAAGTTTCCGTACATAATCTGAATCTCTTGGCAGAAAACGTAGGTGCGTATTTGATGCGGTTTTTACATGCGGATTTGTATGCCTTTTTGTAAGCTAAATAAAGATGTTATTTAACAAAAAAAAAAGATTTGTGATGTAATTTCTGTCCAACCACCTCTTTTACATTTGTCCAGCGCTCATTCTCCCCAGTGCTCAATCCCCCCAGTGCTCATTCCCCACACCTCAGCGCTCATTCCCCACCTCAGAGCTCATTCCCCACCTCAGCGCTCATTCCCCACCTCAGAGCTCATTCCCCACCTCAGCGCTCATTCCCCACCTCAGCGCTCATTCCCCACCTCAGCGCTCATTCCCCACCTCAGCGCTCATTCCCCACCCCAGCGCTCATTCCCCACCTCAGAGCTCATTCCCCACCTCAGCGCTCATTCCCCACCTCAGCGCTCATTCCCCACCTCAGCGCTCATTCCCCACCCCAGCGCTCATTCCCACCTCACCTCAGCGCTCATTCCCCACCCCAGCGCTCATTCCCCACCTCAGCGCTCATTCCCCACCTCAGCGCTCATTCCCCACCTCAGCGCTCATTCCCCACCCCAGTGCTCATTCCCCACCCCAGCCCTCATTCCCCCCAGCGCTCATTCCCCCCAGTGCTCATTCCCCACCTCAGCGCTCATTCCCCCACCCTCATTCCCCCAGCGCTCATTCCCCCCAGTGCTCATTCCCCACCCCAGCCCTCATTCCCCCAGCCCTCATTCCCCCCAGCGCTCATTCCCCCCAGCCCTCATTCCCCCCAGCGCTCATTCCCCCCAGTGCTCATTCCCCACCTCAGCGCTCATTCCCACCTCAGTGCTCATTCCCCACCCCAGCGCTCATTCCCCACCTCAGCGCTCATTCCCTACCTCAGCGCTCATTCCCCCCAGCGCTGATTCCCCACCCCAGCGCTCATTCCCCACCTCAGAGCTCATTCTCCACCTCAGCGCTCATTCCCCACCTCAGTGCTCATTCCCCACCCCAGCGCTCATTCCCCACCCCAGCGCTCATTCCCCACCCCAGCGCTCATTCCCCACCTCAGCACTCATTCCCTCCAGCGCTGATTCCCCACCTCAGAGCTCATTCCCCCAGCGCTCATGCCCCACCTCAGCGCTCATTGCCCCACCTCAGCGCTCATGCCCCACCTCAGCGCTCATTCCCCACCTCAGTGCTCATTCCCCCCCAGCGCTCATTCCCCACCCCAGCGCTCATTCCCCACCTCAGCACTCATTCCCTCCAGCGCTGATTCCCCACCTCAGAGCTCATTCCCCACATCAGCGCTCATTCCCCACCTCAGAGCTCATTCCCCACCTCAGCGCTCATTCCCCACCCTAGCGCTCATTCTCCACCTCAGCGCTCATTCTTCCTAGCGTTCATTCCCCACCTCAGCGCTCATTCTCCCCAGTGCTCAATCCCCCCAGTGCTCATTCCCCACCTCAGCGCTCATTCCCCACCCTAGCGCTCATTCCCCACCTCAGCGCTCATTCCCCACCTCAGCGCTCATTCCCCACCCCAGCGCTCATTCCCCACCCCAGCGCTCATTCCCCACCCCAGCGCTCATTCCCCACCTCAGCACTCATTCCCTCCAGCGCTGATTCCCCACCTCAGAGCTCATTCCCCCCAGCGCTCATGCCCCACCTCAGCGCTCATGCCCCACCTCAGCGCTCATTCCCCACCTCAGTGCTCATTCCCCACCCCAGCGCTCATTCCCCCCCAGCGCTCATTCCCCACCCCAGCGCTCATTCCCCACCTCAGCACTCATTCCCTCCAGCGCTGATTCCCCACCTCAGAGCTCATTCCCCACATCAGCGCTCATTCCCCACCTCAGAGCTCATTCCCCACCTCAGCGCTCATTCCCCACCCTAGCGCTCATTCTCCACCTCAGCGCTCATTCTTCCTAGCGTTCATTCCCCACCTCAGCGCTCATTCTCCCCAGTGCTCAATCCCCCCAGTGCTCATTCCCCACCTCAGAGCTCATTCCCCCCTCAGCGCTCATTCCCCACCCCAGCGCTCATTCCCCACCTCAGCGCTCATTCCCACCCCAGCGCTCATTCCCCACCCCAGCGGTCATTCCCCACCCCAGCGCTCATTCTCCACCTCAGCGCTCATTCCCCCCAGCGCTGATTCCCCACCTCAGAGCTCATTCCCCCCAGCGCTCATGCCCCACCTCAGCGCTCATGCCCCACCTCAGCGCTCATTCCCCACCTCAGTGCTCATTCCCCACCCCAGCGCTCATTCCCCACCCCAGCGCTCATTCCCCACCCCAGCGCTCATTCCCCACCTCAGCACTCATTCCCTCCAGCGCTGATTCCCCACCTCAGAGCTCATTCCCCACACAGCGCTCATTCCCCACCTCAGAGCTCATTCCCCACCTCAGCGCTCATTCTCCACCCTAGCGCTCATTCTCCACCTCAGCGCTCATTCTTCCTAGCGTTCATTCCCACCTCAGCGCTCATTCTCCCAGTGCTCAATCCCCCAGTGCTCATTCCCCACCTCAGAGCTCATTCCCCACCCAGCGCTCATTCCCCACCCCAGCGCTCATTCCCCACCTCAGCGCTCATTCCCCACCCCAGCGCTCATTCCCCACCCCAGCGGTCATTCCCACCCCAGCGCTCATTCTCCACCTCAGCGCTCATTCCCCCCAGCGCTGATTCCCCACCTCAGAGCTCATTCCCCCCAGCGCTCATGCCCCACCTCAGCGCTCATTCCCCACCTCAGCGCTCATTCCCCACATCAGCGCTCATTCCCCACCTCAGCGCTCATTCCCCCCCTCAGTGCTCATTACTCCCCCAGCGCTCATTCCTCCCCAGCGCTCATTCCCCGTGCTCATTCCCCGCTGCTCATTCCTCCCCGTGCTCATTCTCCCAGTGCTCATTTCTCCCCCAGCGCTCATTCTCCCCAGCGCTCACTGCCCACCAGCGCTCATCCCCCCAGTGCTCACTGCCCCCCAGTGCTCACTGCCCCCCAGCACTCACTGCCCCCACAGCGCTCACTGCCCCCCCAGTGCTCACTGCCCCCCAGCACTCACTGCCCCCCAGCCCCAGCACTCACTGCCCCCCCGGCACTCACTGCCGCCCAGCCCCAGCGCTCATTGCCCCCGCAGCCCCAGCGCTCACTGCCCCCCCAGCGCTCACTGCCCCCACCAGCCCAGCACTCACTGCCCCCACAGCGCTTACTGCCCCACAGCGCTCACTGCCCCCAGCGCTCACTGCCCCCCTCAGCCCAGCACTCACTGCCCCCCAGCCCCAGCGCTCACTGCCCCCCCAGCCCCAGCGCTCACTGCCCCCCAGCGCTCACCTCCCCCCCCAGTCCCAGCACTCATTGCCCCCCAGCCCCAGCGCTCACTTCCCCCTCAGCCCCAGCGCTCACTGCCCCCCCAGCACTCACTGCCCCCACAGCGCCTCACTGACCCCACAGCGCTCACTGCCCCCCAGCGCTCACTGCCCCCCCAGCGTTCACTGCCTCCCCAGCACTCACTGCCGCCCAGCGCTCACTGTCCCCCCAGCCCCAGCGCTCACTGCCCCCCAACCCCAGCGCTCACTGCCCCCCAGCCCCAGCACTCACTGCCCCCACAGCGTTCACTGCCCCCACAGCGCTCACGCCCCCAGTGCTCACTGCCCCCCTCAGCCCCAGCACTCACTGCCCCCCCAGCGCTCACTGCCCGCCCAGCCCCAGCGCTCACTGCCCAGCCCCACAGCGCTCACTGCCCCCCCAGCCCCAGCGCTCACTGCCCCCAGCCAGCACTCACTGCCCCCACAGCGCTCACTAACCCTACAGCGCTCACTGCCCCACAGCGCTCACTGCCCCCCAGCCCCAGCACTCACTGCCCCCTCAGCGCTCACTGCCCCCACAGCGCTCACTGCCCCACAGCGCTCACTGCCCCCCCAGCCCTAGCGCTCACTGCCCCCCCAGCGCTCATGCCCCCCAGCGCTCACTGCCCCCAGCGCTCACTGCCCCCCCCAGCCCCAGCACTCATTGCCCCCCCAGCCCCAGCGCTCACTTCCCCCCAGCCCCAGCGCTCACTGCCCCCCCAGCCCCAGCGCTCACTGCCCTCCCTGCTCATTCCTCTCCCATCATCATACTCACCTCCTGCTGCAGCTCCAATGGTCCAGAGCCGACATCTTCCTGTATGAGCGCGCGGACCACTCGTGGTACGAATGTGGTTCTTTGGTCACACTCCATGAACTTGGAAGAAGCCCATAGACAACTGGGTGATACTAAAACTTACCAAAAATTACCATCTGATCCCACAGAGGCTTTTGCAAAAAAATTCAAACGACTGTTACACCTAGCCCAGAACATGGGTATCTTAACATCAAAGGAGAAAAACTTTATATGGGTTAAACACCCAGTAATTTCTACATTTTACATGCTACCTAAAGGTGTATAAAAATATGGAAAGACCACCTGGCCGCCCCATTGTCTTGAGTATCGGTAGCCTATGGGAAAAGGCGACAACCTATGTAGATCATTTTTTACAGCCTTTGGTTCTTAAGTTGCCTTCATTTTTGAAGGATACATCTGACTTTATCACGATGTGCCGCCAGATCACCCTTCCTACAGAAACCCTTCTGATCACATGTGATGTAGAGGCTATGTGTTCCAATATAAATCATGCGGGTGGGATGAAAGCAGCCACCTGTTTTTTGGATCAACAAATTGGGTCAGACAGACTACATGATTCTTTCATTATTTACCTTTTGGATTTTATTTTGAAGTACAATTATATTTTGTTTGACAGATCATTTTACTTACAAATTTCTAGCTTGGCGATGGGTGCTCGCTGCTCACCGGCTCTTGCTAATCTATTCTTTTTTTTTAATTCTGTTTATTAACTTTAATATAATATTACATAAACAGTACATTTAAGGCCTCTTTCACACTTCAGTCGTGCGACGTCAGTCACAGTCCGACATCGTGGCGGATTGGCGGATCCGCCAAAATTAGTGAATAACGGAGTCAACGGATCCGCTATTTTAGCGGTTACGTTAACGGTTCCGCCTAAATAGCGGATCCGTTGACTCCGTTACATCCGTTTTTTTCATCAGTTATATCCGCCTTTTGACGGATCCGTTATTCTCAAGGGAGGATCTATATCATGATTGGCTACTATAAAATACTCTGTACTGTGATTGGCTACTGGTACTATGTGAAAATGTATAAATAGGGTGTATTTACACCAGATTATTTGAAAGGGTTTTGAGCTAGTGGCAGCGATGGAGAAGGAGATGGCGATTATTTGTGAGAATATGGAGAAGATTTGCGAGGATTTTAGAGTGGAGGCCAATCGTTTAGCAAGGATTGTTCAGAAGAAGGAGGAAGCCAGACGTCGGATACTGTGTCGTCGGCAGAGACGGATGTGGATCCATCCCATAAATGCGAGGCGGATGACACGTGGGGTATATTCAACCTTGTATATGGAGTTGAGGATGAATCCCAGCAAATTTTTTAATTATGTGAGAATGCGTGCGGAAAATTTTGAGGTGTTGGTTGCACTAATTGAAGAAAGAATTCGCAGACAGGACACTGTACTTCGGTTTGCAATATCTCCAGCAGAGCGGCTGATGGTCACAATTCGGTAAGTTTTTTTTTTTTTTTTTTTTTTTAAAATCCTTTACAATGTTTTTTTCTGTGGTTTTGTAGCTGGGTATATTTTTTGGGTTATTTTTTTTTTTTTTGTGTGTATTTTAAAATGTTTGTTTTTCTTCTTGCTTATATCTTTTATTTTTTTGCAGATTTCTGGCTACAGGGGAATCATTTACATCTCTGCACTTTCAGTACCGGCTAGGGATTTCTACTATCTCCAGTATTGTTAAAGATACTTGCCAGGCACTCTGGGATTGTTTGCACAATGATTCCTCCCTGAGCCAACACAGCAGAGATGGCTAGAAATTGCAGACCAGTTCATGGATATATGCCAGTTTCCCAACTGTCTTGGTGCCGTGGATGGCAAACATATCAGGATTGTCAAGCCGACTGGATCCGGATCTCTTTTTTTTAACTATAAAAAGTTTTTTTCAATAGTACTTATGGGCATTGCGGACGCCAAGTGCCAGTTCATTGCTGTTGACATTGGTGCATATGGACGTTCAAATGATTCTCAGGTGTTTAAGAATTCTCCTATGGGACGTCGCCTATATGGGGATACCTTCCAGTTTCCGCCTCCAAGACCACTCCCTGGAACCTGTGGCCCTGCATTGCCCTTTGTTTGTGTGGGAGATGAGGCTTTTCAGCTATCAACACATTTATTAAAACCTTATGGCAGCCATGGATTGACCCAAAGAAAAAAAATTTTAATTACAGATTAACAAGGGCTAGACGAGTTGTTGAATGCGCTTTTGGGATCTTAACCGCCAAATGGAGGGTACTGCTGACTGCTATTAAATTACAAAGCGAGACTGTGGACCATGTTGTGAAGGCAAGTGTGATCCTTCACAATTTTGTGATCTCAAAGGAACATGTCAACATGGATGAAGATATTCCTGGGACAACATTGCAGGACTACTCGAACATTAGTTTCCGGAGTTCAGGATCTGTGGCCCAAATGCGTGAAAAGTTTGCGGACTATTTTATGTCTCCTGATGGAAGGGTGGACTGGCAGGATGACATGGTGTAATATTTTTTTTTTCTTATGTAATATATACTCTGCATTGCTTTCCTTGCAGAATTCTTTATTGTATATTGTTTAGACCACTTTGTGATGTGTTTTTGTCTGTACCCTATTGCTGATTGTGTTATAACCTTCATGTTGTAAACACTTTAAAAAAAAAATTACAAGTTTTGAAACAAAATAAATTTTATTTTTCAAAAACTGTTTTTTATTTCCATAAACATTTTCAAAAAGAATTGGTCAAACAAATTATATACAGAAATTTACAGCAATATATACATACTTTCACAGCACTCTATACAATATATACAGTTAGGTCCATAAATATTTGGACAGAGACAACATTTATGTAATTTTGGTTCTAGACATTACCACAATGAATTTGAAACAAAACAAATCAGATGCAGTTGAAGTTCAGACTTTCAGCTTTCATTTGAGGGTATCCACATTAAAATTGGATGAAGGGTTTAGGAGTTTCAGCTCCTTAACATGTGCCACCCTGTTTTTAAAGGGACCAAAAGTAATTGGACAGATTAAATAATTGTAAATAAAATGATCATTTCTAGTACTTGGTTGAAAACCCTTTGTTGGCAATGACTGCCTGAAGTCTTGAACTCATGGACATCACCAGACACTGTGTTTCCTTCTTTTTGATGCTCTGCCAGGCCTTCACCGCGGTGGTTTTCAGTTGTTGTTTGTTTGTCGGCCTTTCTGTCTGAAGTTTAGTCTTTAACAAGTGAAATGCATGCTCAATTGGGTTGAGATCAGGTGACTGACTTGGCCATTCAAGAATATTCCACTTCTTTGCTTTAATAAACTCCTGGGTTGCTTTGGCTTTATGTTTTGGGTCATTGTCCATCTGTAGTATGAAACGACGACCAATCAGTTTGGCTGCATTTGGCTGGATCTGAGCACACAGTATGGCTCTGAATACCTCAGAATTCATTCGGCTGTTTCTGTCCTGTGTCACATCATCAATAAACACTAGTGACCCAGTGCCACTGGCAGCCATGCATGCCCAAGCCATCACACTGCTTCCGCCATGTTTTACAGATGATGTGGTATGCTTTGGATCATGAGCTGTACCACGCCTTCGCCATACTTTTCTCTTTCCATCATTCTGGTAGAGGTTGATCTTGGTTTCATCTGTCCAAAGAATGTTCTTCCAGAACTGTGCTGGCTTTTTTAGATGTTTTTTAGCAAAGTCCAGCCTAGCCTTTTTATTATTGATGCTTATGAGTGGCTTGCACCGTGCAGTGAACCCTCTGTATTTACTTTCATGCAGTCTTCTCTTTATGGTAGATTTGGATATTGATACGCCTACCTCCTGGAGAGTGTTGTTCACTTGGTTGGCTGTTGTGAAGGGGTTTCTCTTCACCATGGAGAGTATTCTGCGATCATCCACCACTGTTGTCTTCCGTGGGCGCCCAGGTCTTTTTGCATTGATGAGTTCACCAGTGCTTTCTTTCTTTCTCAGAATGTACCAAACTGTAGATTTTGCCACTCCTAAAGTTGTAGCAATTTCTCGGATGGGTTTTTTCTGTTTTTTTGCAGCTTAAGGATAGCTTGTTTCACCTGCATGGAGAGCTCCTTTGACCGCATGTTTCCTTCACAGCTAAACCTTCCAAATGCAAACACCACACCTCAAATCAACTCCAGCCCTTTTATCTGCTTAATTGAGAATGATATAATGAAGGGATTGCCCACACCTGTCCATGAAATAGCCTTGGAGTCAATTGTCCAATTACTTTTGGTCCCTTTAAAAACAGGGTGGCACATGTTAAGGAGCTGAAACTCCTAAACCCTTCATCCAATTTTAATGTGGATACCCTCAAATGAAAGCTGAAAGTCTGAACTTCAACTGCATCTGAATTGTTTTGTTTCAAATTCATTGTGGTAATGTCTAGAACCAAAATTAGATAAATGTTGTCTCTGTACAAATAATTATGGACCTAACTGTACATACATTCACAGCACTATATACAATATATACATTCACAGCACTCTATACAATATATACATACATTCACAGCACTATATACAATATATACATTCACAGCACTCTATACAATATACATTCACAGCACTATATACAATATATACATTCACAGCACTCTATACAAATATACATTCACAGCACTATATACAATATTACATTCACAGCATCTATAAAAATATACATTCACAGCACTATATACAAATATACATTCACAGCACTATATATATTCACAGCACTATAGACATATTTACAAAGAGTATACTGTTGGCTGGAGATACTAGCGGAGGGGCTGTGGTTTCTGATCTGATTGACCAGCGCTGCAGGGTTGATCTCTGAGGAGATGTTATGGCAGCTAGATGTTAAGTCCCCCACAGGTGGGACTGGTCCCTCAAAGTCTATGGTGATGCAGGGTGCGGATAAGAAGTCAGTCACACACAATGCAGTCTCTTTCCATACCTTTACTTGTAGATGTTGCAGGTATGTCCCGGGAAGCTGGTCAGGTTGGAGAATGCACATTCGGGATATTGCTGAGCAGGTTTAAGGCTTCCTTTCTCCTTAATGTGTATGTGAGTACAAACTTGCATGAAGTCAAGTTAACTCTTTCTGTAGCAACTACGCCCGGCCGACATAGTGGTAGAGCCTTTTCTGTGGTAGAACTAAGTCTATTTCTGCAGCGTCCCGCTAGACTCCTGTTCTCCTGACTCCAGTTACGTATCGACACATTGGGCTGCCTCCTGTGACCTGAAGTCCAGCTAGGCCTCCGGTGTTTCTTATTACTAGGCGTGAAGCACTAGCAACGCTTCGGACCCCGGTGTCCGGTTTACTAAGTGAAGGTGGTCTGTCACCTGAATCACTTACTTCTCTCTTTCTCCACTTGCCTTTCGCCCTGCTCTCGCCCTTAACATAAGCACGAGTAGCAATGGTGTAAATGTCAGCTTTCCTTCCAGCGCTCGCTGACCTGTCCTCAGTTAACTCGATGTTGTGACTGCTGTGATTCCTTTCCTTCTTTCCTTCTTAGACCCCACTTCGAGTGGCTATCAGGAACTTCTGTCAACTGATTTCAATGCACGCTCTGAGAGTCACTTTCCACGTCCTTAAGGAACACAGGCAGCTTGTGCTGAGGTAACAGGTTTAGGAGTAGCTCTGACTAGACTAGAATGACTAATCTGAATCTAGATGGATGGGATGACTCACTCCTGAGCCACCCTGGCTTGACTGAACTCTCCTCTCCTTCCGTCTGTCTCTGACTGAAACAGAAACTAAACTGAACTTCTCTGTCCAAAGACAGGAACTTGAATGACTCACTATTGCTACGTCACGCTACTAAATAGTCTGTAATGCCTCTAGTGGCAGTGTTAAGAAGTGTGTGATGTGAATGAATATCAGGCTTCACAATACCTTTCTTGTGCATTTTCCAGGAGACATGTGTGCCTTGCGCAGCTGGGCCACACATCCCCCCCTAGTTAAACTCAGCACTCCCGGGCTGAAATAGAAAAGAAAAACATTTTTGTTTTGCATATAACATCAACATAATAACTCATCCCTTGCGGGAGGTAAGGACTCTTTAACGTTACAATTTGTACATAGATCAGTAGAAAATTATCAAAATACTTTTCAATAAATACATACAGTATAAGACAAGATTCTTGTGGAGGACCCACACCAAAAACCTCCCACGTGGGTCCTGGGTGGGCTGCAGGACTTCATTGCTGCAGACCTCACTCTAGGCCACACCATACGGGTTTTTCTTCAGAGGTAGGTACATATGGCTTTATGAAAACCAAGATGGGGCACCGAAGTGCGAACTATTTACAATAAAGTTTTTGGGCTGGCAAAGTCCACAGCCACGCAGTCCTTTGCATGATAAAACATTTTTCAAGTAAAATCACATTATACTTTAACTCTTTACCCAGCTGGGTATTCTACTTTAAATAAGCAAACATTATTAAACATTTCAATAAAGTGCAAATTTTTCTTCAATAAAACTTCTTCAACTTTATACAGTGGCAGTAAACCCTGTCTGGGTCCTACTGTTTTTCATCTTTCTTGCTTACAACAATTACTTTTTCCATCCCTGGGGCCAGAAGTATACGATGCCCTCTGGAACCCATCACAAGAAGATCGTGTCCTGCAATATACGTTTGCGAAGCTACATCTTTTGTTTGATCCGTGGACCCAACGGGTATCTCTCTGGAGTAGGACGCAGGTTGCGTTGCAGAAGGTGCCGCAGTGTACAATTCAGGTTGCGATGCAGAAATGGTCGCAGGGGGCGATGCTGAAGTGGTCACAGGTTGCGATGCAGAGCAAGACCTGGGTGGAGAGGAGTACGCAGGGGGCGATGCTGGTGCACGGCCTGGTGCTGACGCTGCTGGGGCTTGCGATTCCGAGTAGGACGCAGGCGCGCGCAGTGGCTCAGTTGGGAACGCACTAACCTGCTGCTGTCGCTGCTCCCAGTCGTTTTCTATCGCTGACAGTTGGGTCTCCTCCGGTGTCCCTACCGGGGGACTGCATTCCGCTGCGGCCTCCTGGCCTGGCTGGCACTCCGGTCTGGGTAGGGCCTCCTCCTCTCTCTTCCACCGCTCCATCGGTGGGGTCAGGTACAGCTTTTCGGGGCCGGCCTCCGGTTCTCCTTCAGCCTTTTGCAGCGGTGACACAGGGAGTTCAGGTAACGGCGTTGTTTCTGTAGGAGAGAGCACTGCGTCCCACAGCAGCCACTGTTTCCGGGCACGCCATCTTTGCTCGATCTCCTCCATTTCTTCACGGCGCTGGATCATTTTCCTGAGCACCGCATTCACCTCCTCTAACTCCAGCATGATTTGGTTAGGGTCCCGAACTGGGGACGGCTCCGGTACAGGCAGTAGCTATTCTGGGGAACGGGGCCTGCGCGCCGCTGCTCCTCCACACAGCGTCTCCTGTCCTTCCACCATCTCTCTCCAGGCCAGACTGTGTTTTCCATCTGGAACAATCTGGTCTTTTCCGTGGAGGCGGGATTTGCGCTTCCTCTTTTTTGCATAGAAGATGAAGAGGCGGCAGATCTCCCTTGCAGTGGGGCAGGCACGGACATTGTAGTAGCATTTTGAGAGGGCGGCCATCACTTTCGCGCCACAGGGAGGGGTATGCCCACGAATGCACGCCCACCTTCTTCACCAGCGCCTCAGGGCGCGAATATGGCGGCAAAATGGCGGAAAATGGCGCCAAAAATCACAAAAACGCTACACAGTCTTTTTGCACAAAACAGTTCAATAGGCACACAGGACTCACATCCAGTAAGCTTCGTATCCTGTTCGTGACGCCAAAGATGAGTCGCACAACACCAGATGGTGTGGGTACCAGGGTTATGGGGTACTCGGCACCGAGCCCATGGAAGTCTATGGGAGATGTCACTGGCAGCAGAGCTCGGTCCGTGGCCCTGGGCGCTCATACAATGGGGGATATTTACAGGGGATTATAAAGATAGTTCGTGACGCCACCTGTGGTTTCTGATCTGATTGACCAGCGCTGCAGGGTTGATCTCTGAGGGGATGTTATGGCAGCTAGATGTTAAGTCCCCCACAGATGGGACTGTTCCCTCAAAGTCTATGGTGGTAATGCAGGGTGCAGATAAGAATTCAGTCACACACAATGCAGTCTCTTTCCATACCTTTACTTGTAGATGTTGCAGGTATGTCCCGGGAAGCTGGTCAGGTTGGAGAATGCAGATTCGGGATATTGCTGAGCAGGTTTAAGGCCTCCTTTCTCCTTAATGTGTATGTGAGTACAAACTTGCATGAAGTCAAGTTAACTCTTTCTGTAGCAACTACGCCCGGCCGACATAGTGGTAGAGCCTTTTCTGTGGTAGAACTAAGTCTATTTCTGCAGCGTCCCGCTAGACTCCTGTTCTCCTGACTCCAGTTACGTATCGACACATTGGGCTGCCTCCTGTGACCTGAAGTCCAGCTAGGCCTCCGGTGTTTCTTATTACTAGGCGTGAAGCACTAGCAACGCTTCGGACCCCGGTGTCCGGTTTACTAAGTGAAGGTGGTCTGTCACCTGAATCACTTACTTCTCTCTTTCTCCACTTGCCTTTCGCCCTGCTCTCGCCCTTAACATAAGCACGAGTAGCAATGGTGTAAATGTCAGCTTTCCTTCCAGCGCTCGCTGACCTGTCCTCAGTTAACTCGATGTTGTGACTGCTGTGATTCCTTTCCTTCTTTCCTTCTTAGACCCCACTTCGAGTGGCTATCAGGAACTTCTGTCAACTGATTTCAATGCACGCTCTGAGAGTCACTTTCCACGTCCTTAAGGAACACAGGCAGCTTGTGCTGAGGTAACAGGTTTAGGAGTAGCTCTGACTAGACTAGAATGACTAATCTGAATCTAGATGGATGGGATGACTCACTCCTGAGCCACCCTGGCTTGACTGAACTCTCCTCTCCTTCCGTCTGTCTCTGACTGAAACAGAAACTAAACTGAACTTCTCTGTCCAAAGACAGGAACTTGAATGACTCACTATTGCTACGTCACACTACTAAATAGTCTGAAATGCCTCTAGTGGCAGTGTTAAGAAGTGTGTGATGTGAATGAATATCAGGCTTCACAATACCTTTCTTGTGCATTTTCCAGGAGACATGTGTGCCTTGCGCAGCTGGGCCACACACATGTGCTTGAGAACTGACTGAAAAAAACAGTGTCTCGGCGACATGTTTGCATCTGCCTGCATCCTATCAATTTTACTGCTAAGTTCAACTATGTTTTTGCTCAACAGAGCAAACCCATCAGTAACTCGATCTTTTAAAAGTTTGGTAGTGTTTTGAAAGGATGCATTCAGATGCAAAAAATCGGATGCATAGCTCCTTTCCTGACCTCGATGACGCTGCCGTCTAGGTGTTGCGGCAGTGTCAGCAGGGTAAGGTAAAGGGAACTCCAACTCATCACCTGCAGCTTCATGTGACGAAGTCTGCCCTGCTACTCTAGTACTGGTGGATGGGGCGGAGGTACCTGCCAAGAGGGAAGGTGCAGAGGGGTCAGGTCTATCGACGTGGTCCCCGGCGGCAGACTCCAGAGGGATCGCTCCAGAGGGAACAAACTCAGAAACAGGCTCCAGAGTGCTGCAGACAGTGCTGTCAAAGAAAAAAAAATTAAATATATTTATATTACATGCACCTTGCTGAAATTATAAAATATGGTTAGACACATTTAAGTTTTGACATACATAAATGTTGTGTGAAATATTTACCTTCTGCTGACCATCGTTGATCGCAAGAACGACAGGGCTTGGGCGTATTTGTATCTGCTCCTGCGTCCTGATGATCCACTCCTTGCCTGCATCTCCTTGTTAAATTCCCTCTTGAAGCGATCCCTGAGTGACCACCACCGTGTGATAACCCGGTCACCTGGAATTAAAAAGAAAAAAAATGTTTTTTGTATACAACACATAACATTCTGCAAACTTCATTACTGAACTGTGAATACTTACGCGCAAGATCCTTGTCTCGATCATCAAGTTCCCCCCAGTTCTCCATCACCAGGCTGCATACTTCCTCCCATAGCCGTCGGGTAATAACTTGGTCCGAATGCCTGCGGTCAGCCATATTCCACAGCGCCTCCCGATGTTGGACCTCTTCGATGAGGGTGTCTACATCAATACCTCCCCCATCCTCACCATCTGTATCGGGAGCACGCCGTGAAGCCTGTGTATAAAACAAACAAAAAAAAAAAAATAAGCTACATCAAGTAAAATAAGTTAGCAAACACTAAACCAAAAAATATAACTTACTTGCTGACCGCGGCGACGCTCATGCCGATGACCATGGGAGGTCCTTGGAGGAACTCTCCTACGAGACCTGGATTGTGAAGACTATGAAAAAAAAAAAAAAAAACATTTATGAAATGGCGGTATGTATTGTGTGTGCTGTGAACTTTTTTGTGTTGTTAACAGAAATGTGATGATCTGCCTATGAAAAACTTACACTCAGCGCACCCTCTCCTGATATTTCTCCACCCTGACCGTCTCCTTCTGAAAGCCCCTCTTCTTCAGCTTCCTGTGAAGACATAATACATGCATATAGTTTTGCAAATAATGAGCTCATCAGTGACAAAAAAATAATAATTACGGTACCTCTGTTCGCCTATGCTGTGGCAGGGGGCTACCAGAAGAAGACATACTTGAACAACTGGGCCTGACTGGGTCCTTCAATTAATCTGTAAGCATAAAGCCTATTAAGCAACAATACAAAAGAGATAAAAGCTCAATTGACAATATGCTTACATCACTATGAACTTGCGCCTGAATGACTGTCCGCTGTGGCTCACTCTCCTCTGTGGCTGACTGTCCTCTGTGTCAAAGACTGTCCTCTCGGTGGCAGACTGTCTTCCAAGAAATCTGTAAGCACAAGGCCAATTTAGCAACAATACAAAAGAGATAAAAGCTCAATTGACAATATGCTTACATCACTATCAACTTGCGCCTGGATGACTGTCCTCTGTGGCTCACTCTCCTCTGTGGCTGACTCTCCTCTGTGTCCGACTGTCCTCTGTTGCAGACTGTGTTCCAAGCAATCTGTAAGTATAAAGCCAATTTAAGCCAATATACTATAGTTATATACGCTCAAATGACAATATACTTACATCACAGTGAGCTTTGTTCGGTTTCACTCTCCTCTGGCAAACTATCTGTCCGACTGTCCTCTGTCCAACTGTCCTGTGTCTGACTGTCGCAATAAATCTGTAAGTATAAAGCCAATCTAAGCCAATATACTTTTATGTATGCTCAAATGACAATATACTTACATCACAGTGAACTTTGTTAGGTTTCACTCTCCTCTGGCCAACTATCCTCTGTCCGAGTGTCCTGTCCGACTGACTGGCGCAAGCAATCTGTAAGGATAAAGCCATTTTAGCCAATATAATAGTTATATACGCTCAAATGATAATATACTTACATCAGTGAACTTTGTTAGGTTTCACTCTCCTCTGGACAACTACCCTCTCTGACTGTCCAGTGACAGACTGTCCCAACAAATCAATTAGGCCAAGGCCAATTAGCATACAAAACAGATAACAAGTTGACTATATAGTTATCACTCATATCCTGTTAAAACCTGGCACTGTCTCCTCCAAGTTATCTCAAAGATTAATAGCCCCCAGATAAAAAAAAAAAAATGGCAGTGTTTTAAATCATCTTTGCTACCCAATGCATAAAGTACTGAATAAATAAATTCAATTTGTTTCACTCACAACGAGACAAAAAAAAAAAAAAAATACAAAAACTTCATTTACATACCAACCCATAATACCTTAAGATACACCACATTGACATTGTATGCACCACATTGGTTTTATATACACCATTGTCTATCTATGCACCCTATTTGCTTTGTATAACTTTGTATACACCCCATTGACTTTTTATATACCCCATTGTCTATGTATGCACAAAATTTGCTTTGTATACCTTTGTATACACCCCATTTTTATACCTTTGTATACACCCCCATTGACTTTGTATACACTACATTACCTTAGTATCACACTGTTTTTAAACCATTTTATGTTTTGAGTTATATTTGAAAAGCAATACACCCCTGTGCATTATAACAGTAATAAAAAGATATGAAAAAATACTACGGACATTGTTTTTTGGACATTTTTTAATACTTTTTTTTTTTAAATTTAATTTTTTTTTTTAAAGTATGAGCTTGAACACTCTTTATTTAAAAAAGATATATCACATTAAAATACATGTAAAAATAACACTTTACACATGCATGCGCACAAACACACCAACAAAATTTGTAAATACTAAATGTTGTAAAAAATTGTAGTGTTTAAAAAAATTTACATGCATGAACACATAAAAATA
Source organism: Oophaga sylvatica (assembly GCA_033576555.1). NCBI lineage: Eukaryota > Metazoa > Chordata > Amphibia > Anura > Dendrobatidae > Oophaga > Oophaga sylvatica. The sequence continues at coordinate 521,296,726 of JARQOD010000004.1, read as the reverse complement.
CTAGTACATCATTAAAAGTTAACATGTAAAAAATAAAAAAAAAAATACAGGAAACACACTCAAGAATGCATTAAATACACTCACACAAAAAATAGTACATTATGACAATTATACATGTTTAAAAAAAAGGGTAAAAAACTAATGCTGGAAAAAAAATATCAAGCATGCATGAATACACACACACACACACACACACACAACTAGTGTGAAAAAAAAAAAATAGGTAGGACACACACTCAAACATGGCTGCAATCACATATGAAGGCATTATCCAGTATATACTCACACTTGTTTGCAGGATACAGCTGGGCTATCAAACACACTTTCAGGCAAGGTCTTGTAGCTTGATTGCAGGCTCTGGACTCTTGCTTGCAGGGGTCTTCAGGTTTTTATAGCAGTGTCTTCAATAGCTTCAATGGCAGGGTCTTCAACAGATGTGTCTTGCTGGTCTGGCTGCTTTGTCTTCATGTGTGGCAATGAGTCACCTGGCTTGTTTATATTGGTTTTGGCCTGTCTGGAAATGTAACCAACTTGGAGCATGCTCAGTCCAAAAAGGCGGATCCGCCGTGTACATCCGCCAAATGGCGGTTTGTGGCGGATCCGCCACTCATTGGCGCACATTATAAATTTTTGGCGGATTTGGCGGATCCGCCAAAATCCGCCACCATCCGCCATTTTAACGCAGACAAAAAACGTTACAATGTCCGTCCAATCGAGACAGCGGAAGCCAAATTTTTGGCGGATCCGCCAAAAAGCGGAGACAGCGGACAACCATCCGCCGCAATCCGCCAGTAATACAAGTCTATGGGAAAATAGCGGATCCACCAAAAAAAATTGGCGGATCCGCCAATTTCAAAAAATGGTGGATTTTGACTGACGTCGCACGACTGAAGTGTGAAAGAGGCCTAAACAGTGGAAACCCCCCACATGTGACACCATTTTGGAAACTAGACCCCATAAGGAACTTATCTAGATCTGTTGTGAGCACTTTGAACCCCCAAGTGTTTCACTAAAGTTTATAATGCCTGGGTGTGAAAAAAAAAATTTCCACAAAAATGAATTTTTAGTCCCCAATTTTTGATTTTTCCCAAGGAAATTGGACCTCAAAAGTTGTTGTCCAATTTGTCATGAGTACGCTGATACCCCATATGTGGGGGAGAAATACTGTTTGGGTGCACTTCAGGGCTCAGAAAGGAAGTAATGACGTTTTGGAATGCAGACTTTGATGGGTGTCATGTTCAGTTTGCAGAGTCCATGATGTGGCTAAACAGAGGAAACCCCCCACAAGTGATCCAGTTTTGGAAACTAGACCCCTAAGGAACTTATCTAGATCTTTGGTGAGCACTTTGAACCCCCAAGTGCTTCACACAAGTTTATAATGCCCAGGCATGAAAATAAAAAATTCTATTTTTTTCCACAAAAATGATATTTAAGTCACCAATTTTTTAGTTTCCCAAGAGTAACAGGAGAAATTGGACCATAAAAGTTGTTGTCCAATTTGTCCTGAGTACGCTGATACCCAATATGAGGGGGGGAACCACTGTTTGGGCGCACGGCAGAGCTCGGAAGGGAAGGAGCGCCATTTGACTTTTTCAAACCAAAATTGGCTGGAATCGAGATTGGACGCCATGTCGCATTTTGATAGCCCTGATGTGCCTAAACAGTGGGAATCCGCCACAAGTGACCCCGCTTTAGAAACTAGACCCCCTAAGGAACTTATCTAGATCTGTGGTGAGCACTTTGAAGCCCCAAGTGCTTCACACAAGTTTATAACGTAGAGCCGTAAAATTAAAAAATCATATTTTTTCCACAAAAATGACCTTTTCACCCCAATTTTTAATTTCCCAAGGGTAACAACACCTTAAAAGTTATTGTGCAATTTGTAGTGCATACGCTGATACCCAATATGTGGGGTAAACCACTGTTTGGGTGAATGGCAGAGCTTGGAAGGGAAGGAGCGCAGTTTGACTTTTTCAACGCAGAATTGGCTGTATGCCATGTCACGTTTGGAGAACCCCTGATCTGCCTAAACAGTGGAAACCCCCCCACAAGTGAAACCATTTTGGAAACTGGACCCCCTAAGGAACCTATCTAAATCTGTGGTGAGCACTTTGAACCCCCAAGTGCTTCACACAAGTTTATAATGTCCGGGCATGAAAATAAAAAATCTTTTTTTCCCATAAAAATGATATTTAAGTCACCAATTTTTTTGGAGAGCCCCTGATGTGCCTAAACAGTGGAAACCCTCCACAAGTGACCCCATTTTGGAAACTAGACCCCCAAAGGAACTTATCTAGATGTGTGGTGAGAACTTTGAGCCCCCAAGTGCTTCACAGAAGTTTATAACGTAGAGCCATAAAAATAAAAAATCATATTTTTTTCCATAAAAATGATATTTTCACCCCCAATTTTTTATTTTCCCAAGGGTAACAGAAGAAATTGGACCCCAAGAGGGGGTAAACTACTGTTTGGGCGCATGGCAGAGCTCAGAAGGGAAGGAGCACCGTTTGACTTTTTTAACGTCGAATTGGCTAGAATTGAGATCAGACAGCATGTCACGTTTGGAGAGCCCCTGATGTGCCTAAACTGTGGAAACCCCCCAGTTCTAACTCTAGCCCTAACCCCAACACACCCCTAACCTTAATCCCAACCCTAATCATAACCCTAACCACAAACCTAACCCTACACACCCGTAACCCTAGTCCCAACCCTAACCCTAACTTTAGCCCCAACTCTAACCCTAACTTTAGCCCCAACCCTAACCCTAATGGGAAAATGGAAATAAATACATTTTTTTAATTTTATTATTTTTCTATAACTAAGGGGGTGATAAAGTGGGGTGTGATTTACTATTTATAGTGTGTTTTTATATCGGGTTTTTATGATTGGCAGCTGTCACACGCTAAAAGACGCTTTCTATTGCAAAAAATAGTTTTTGCATCATCACATTTTGAGAGCTATAATTTTTTCTTATTTTGGCCCACAGAGTCATGTGAGGTCTTATTTTATGCGGGAAGAGGTGACGTTTTTATTGGTACCATTTTTGGGCACATGACATTTTTTGATCGCTTTTTATTACGATTTTTGGGAGGCAGAATGAACAAAAATCAGCAATTCATGAATTTCTTTTGGGGGTGGGCGTTTATACCGTTCCGCGTGTGGTAAAATTGATGAAGCAGTTTTATTCTTCGGGTCAGTACTATTATAGAGATACCTCATTTGTATCATTTTTTGTGTTTTGGCGCTTTTATACAATAAAAACGATTATATATAAAAAATAATTATTTTTGCATTGGTTTATTCTGAGAGCTATAACTTTTTTATTTTTTCGCTGATGATGCTGTATGCGGCTCGTTTTTTGCAGGACAAGATGACGTTTTCAGCGGTACCATGTTTATTTATATCCGTCTTTTTGATCGCGTGTTATTCCACTTTTTGTTCGGCGGTACGATGATAAATCATTGTTTTTTAGCCTTGTTTTTTTTGTTTTTTAAGGGGTTCACTAAAGGGGTAAACTAATGGGACAGGTTTATAGGGCGGGTCGTTACGGACGCGGCAATACTAAATATGTGTACTTTTATTGTTTTTTTTTTACATGAAGAAAGGAATTTATTGGGGAATATTTATATATTTTTTTCATTATTTATGAATTTTTTTTACACTTGTTATTTTTATTTTTTTAACTTTTTTACTTTGTCCCTGGGTGGGACATTACTGTATAATACCAGATCGCTGGTCTCACAGTGTGCACAGCACTCTGTGAGACCAGAGATCTCACAGGCACTGGTGCAGGCTTCCTCAGCGCCTGCTCTCTGCAGGGACTGAGGAAGCCGCCTCCCTGCAGAACCCGGTGGCCATCTTGGATCCGGGATCTTGCAGGAAGGAAGGCCTCAGAACAGCGCGATGTGCATCGCACTGTTCTGAGGGTCTCAGGGGACATGTTTGATCGTGGTGTGCCAGGGGTTAATGTGCCGTGAGCAGTCCGTGACCACTCTGACACATAGTGCCGGGTGTCAGATGTGATAATCAGCTGATCACATGAGACGTACTATTCCGTCCCTTAGAATTAAGTACCAGGTCACATGGACGGAATAGTACGTCCCATGGGATTAAGGGGTTAAAGTTGCTTTGTACTCTGCCTTCCTGTCCTTGGGGCGCCGGGAAGAATGGGGACACAGCAGTGAAGAGGAAGCTGCCAGCACAGTGAGTACGGGTTGTGCTGACATGACGGAGAGACCCTGCCTGTCTGAGGAGAAGAGTTGGGGAAAGTGAAACCCTGAGGATGGGGCCATAACTACAACCCTGCCGTTATCTTACACTATTGTGTGGAATAGTGCAGTCTACTATACTATTCAAATCTGTCCCAGTACAGCAGGCAGACATGGACAGACACTTTTTTTTTTTTTATAAATCTGTTGCTGTTGTCTTTCAGCATTTCTGCAGCGTTTTTTTCCCTATTCAAATGAATTAGAAACAAAAATGCAAATGAAAAGGCTGCGAAAAAGCAGAATATTTCCTGCCAACATAGTAGATCAATTCGTAGCAAAAATGGTGAGTGTGAACAGTGTCTACAGGGGTTTTCTGAGAATGTAAGGGTACTTAAACCACAGCGCCGTTAATTAACGGCGCTGTGGAAAAAGCCTATAGCGCCCCCCAGAGGCGCATTTTCTCCAGGGTTTTTACCGACACCAATGTTGCGATCGCCGTTATTAACCCTATAACGCGATCACAACAAAAAAAAATAAAACAATGTGCCATTTAATTTCTCTCTCCTCTGATGTCATCGGACATCAGAGGCGAGAGAAAAAGGGTCCCCGGGACCCCCACTGTGGCCCCCGAACCCTTCTTATGGCCCCAGGGCCCTCCGGTGTCCCCCGGTGCCGGCGCCATGCTGCAAAATGGCGGGCGCATGAGTGGTGCGCCCACCGCGAGGTGACGGGGGTGGATGGGCGATTTTCTCTGGGGTCTCGGCTGCCTGGGGTAGCCGAGACCCCAGAGAACATAATAGGGGCCCCCCCCAGTCACCACTCTTTTGCGATCGCCATATACCGGCGATCGCAAAAGAGAAATCACAGCCGCGATCCCAGCCTGTAAATTTCTCTCCCCTCTGTTGTGATCGCACAAACAGTGGTTTACCTCCACATATGGGGTATCAGCATGCTCAGGACAAATTGCACAAAAACTTTTGGGGTCTTGTTACCCTTGGGAAAATAAAAATTGGGGTGAAAAGATCGTTTTTGTGGAAAAAATTGGATTTTTTATTTTCACTGTTCTATGTTATAAACTTCTGTGAAGCACTTGGAGGTTCAAAGTGCTCACACACATCTAGATAAGTTCCTTAGGGGGTCAAGTTTCCAAAATGGGGTCACTTGTGATGGGTTTCCACTGTTTAGACACATCAGGGCCTCTACAAACGCGACATGGCGTCCAGCCAATTCTGCGTTGAAAAAGTCAAATGTCGCTCCTTCCCTTGCGACCTCTGCCGTGCGCCCAAAAAATGGTTTACCCCCACATATGGGGTATCAGCTTATTCAGGAGAAATTGCACAACAAATTTTGTGGTTCATTTTTTCTTTTAACAGTTGTGAAAATAAAAAAAATTGGTTCCTAAGTAAAGTTTTTGCAAAAAAAGTTAAATGTTAATTTTTTCCTTCCACATTGCTTCAGTTCCTGTGAAGCACGTAAAGGGTTAATAAACTTCTTGAATGTGATTTTGAGCACCTTGAGGGGTGCAGTTTTTAGAATGGTGTCACTTTTGGGTATTTTCTATCATATAGACCCCTCAAAGTGACTTCAAATGTGATGCGGTCCCTAAAATAAAAATGGTGTTGTAAAAATGAGAAATCGCTGGTCAACTTTTAACCCTTATAACTTCGTAACAAAAAAAATTTTGTTCCCCAAATTGTGCTGATGTAAAGTAGACATGTGGGAAATGTTATTTATTAAGAAATTTGTGTGACATATCTCTCTGATTTAAGGGCATAAAAATTTAAAGTTTGAAAATTGTTAAATTTTCAAAATTTTCACCATATTTCTGTTTTTTTCATAAATAAACACAAGTCATATCAAAGAAATTTTACCACTAACGTGAAGTACAATATGTCACGAAAAAACAATCTCAGAATCAGCTGGATTCGTTAAAGCGTTCCAGAGTTATAATCTCATAAATTGATAGTGGCCAGAATTGTAAAAATTGGCCCTGTCATTAAGCTGCAAAATGGCTCTGTCACTAAGGGGTTAACAGTCTAGTGTTTGGCTCCCTCTAGTGACCAGTGTCATATTCACAGTTATAATGTTTTCTTTCACTTTCAGCAAAATCCTTTTCCCTCCCTTTTCAATGCATGATGGTAGCTTAAGCAATGCATGATGGTAGCTTAGCAATGTATTCTGGGAGCTTTCCCTCCATTTTCTTCCAATTTCCTTCAGCCTGCATCCAGGAAGCAGCTCATCTTTTCCTCTCCTATTGCGATAGCATCGCCGGTATGTACTTATGTCTCTCTAGTTAATTCCTGTCCTATATTAGCCCTGTCTAATCAGTTCTGCCTCTGGTTAGGTATTAGTCTGCAAATGATTATTCACAGTGTACTATATATATGTATTTCCACTATGCCCGTGTACTGATTGTATGTATATTATTTTTGTATTATAGTTTCACCACGCCAATATATCAAGTTCAATAAAAGCACAGATTCAATCACAATCTCCTTATTGGACCCCGGTCTGTATAACTACAATGACGTCTGCCTCATTCAGTGAGGACAGAACAGTGAAACGGCGGCCATCCAGCTAGTGGGAATCCTGTGAAAAGACAGCCATCCAGCTTGCAGGATCTAGTGAAACTGCAGCCATCTACCTAGTGAGATTCAAGTCACCGGCTACACAGAGACTTAATACAGCTACAGCAATCTCTGCACAGCCAAGCATTCCCCCAAGACACCATGTCCCACAAATCACACAGGACAAAATCTCATACTTCCGTCTCCTTAAAGACAACATCCATCAGCAGCGCAGTCGCCATTGCCCGCGCAAATGCTGTAGCCGCCGAAATGCGAGCAAGCTTTGCTGAAGAAGAGATGTGCCTTAAGTTAGAGAAAGCTGAACTAGAGAGCAAGGCGCAGTTAGAGAAGGCACACATAGATGCCAAGACAGCCGATCAAGAGAGAAAGGCGCAGCTAGAGGAGGCATGCAAAGATGCCGAGAGAGCCGATCAAGAGCGAAGGTCACAGTTAGAGAAGGCACACATAGATGCCGCCTTAGAGAGCCTAGCAGCAAAAAGAGAAGCTGCGCAGCCCTCGCCGAGGCAGTGCTATGAATGTGCTAGAGATGGTTTCTGAGCAGAGGCTCCCTCTGGTGGTTACAGACAGTGCTGAACCTTTCAGCGAGGAATGGCAGTCTGGGATCACTGACTGGTCTGATGTAAGGGAGATTCCCTCCCATGATGGCTGCCGGTGATCAATTGTTCTTGTCTCAATTGTGGTTCCTGGTTCGTTTGGAAGTTTGCTGAGTCTTGCGTGCATCTTCTGCTTTCAGATAAGATATTTTCTGCTTTTATTTTTGTGCTTGCTTTTTGCATAGTTCTCTGCACTTTTGTGGAGGTCAGCCGGGTCCCCTCCTGGGTCCTGTGCTCCTCTCAGTTTATCTGCAGCCACTGTTATTTGTTCATTTGCTTTTTCCTGTTTTTTCAGTGGCTGCGGCTTAGTTTTGTTACACCAGAGATCTGATTTAGGTGGTGGAGATCGTGTGATCTCAGGTGTTTTTGCAATCAGAAGAGTTGATATTTTTTAGGGGTTTTTTTTGGATTGCAGTAAGAATCCTTTCCTGTACTTTTCTGTCTAGACAGATTGGGCCCCAGCGTTTTCTCATTCTATTTTCTGTCTGTGTCCGTGCTTCTTCTTGTCTAACCGCCATTACATGTTTGGGGGCTTCCTATTTTCTTTGGGGATCTGCTCCGGGGCAGATAGCTTTTCTCTTTCTGCCTTTAGGTGTAGTTATCTCTCAGGCTGTGACGAGGCGTCTAGGATCAACGTAGGAACGCTCCACGGCTACCTCTAGTTGTGTGGTTAGTTCAGGTTACTGCAATCCAATAGGTTCCAGCCTCTCTGGTGTATTGCCGTTTTTGCTTTTTCTCCTCAGCTACCTAAACATAACAGGCAGTATCTCTAGAAGCCGCGCAAAACCCTAAGCAGTATAGCCGAAGCAGTACGTCAAGTCTGGAGTTTCCACTGCAAGATTCACCACAACGCACATCTCAGTATGTTAATGGACTTCCTGATCCAAACTATAACCCTGAACCGGCATCGGAACAAGAACATGATGTCTCCAGTGAAGCGAGAGTCATCATGAGGCTCAGCTCCAAGACAGATACTAACACGAAAATGTGGCGCAAAATAACTCTGCTAATGACTACCTTGCCCCTCACCAGGTAACCAACGTGAATCACCTTGCTGACACACAGCACGTCAGACTGAAGCATCACGACACCGGCTGGCGCCACCCAGAGGATACTAACAGGTACGAACGCACCTCACATCACTATCAGGGTGACCCATCACCAGTATACTCTGCTGACAACCGGTTCACAACAGAATTTGCTAAGTTCTTCACACGACGTGATCTGGTTGCCAAGGGACTCATGAAATTCACTGACCAAGCTGAAGGTTACAGAGCTTGGAAAGCTTCCTTCCAAAATGTCACTAGAGACTTGGGGCTACAACACAGGAAAGAGATAGACCTCTTAGTCAAATACCTGGGGGACGAGTCAGTCAAACACGCAGTAAGGATCAGAGACATTAATATAAACCGCCCTGAGATTGGCCTTAAAGAGATCTGGAAGAGGCTGGATGAGTGTTACGGCTCAGCAGAGGTAATAGAAAGAGCCTCGTTCAAAAGAATTAATGACTTTCCCAAAATGTCTAACAAAGAGCTCCAGAAGCTTAGAGAATTAAGTGACTTGCTAAAAGAAGTCCAAGTTGCCAAATGTGAAGATGATCTACAAGGACTTGCATACCTTGACACAGCAAGAGGTGTTAACCCTATAGTCCAAAAGTTGCCCTACAATCTACAGGAGAGGTGGCTCACACATGGTTCCACTTACAAATACAAACACAGTGTTCCATTTCCTCCCTTCTCCGTTTTTGTAGACTTTGTACACCAACAAGCAAGAATCAGAAACGATCCCAGCTTTGACTTTGCATTCTCATATGCCACACCGTCACCAACTGCAAACCCACGCAGAACGTCTGTGGCAGTGCACAAGACTTATGTTTCTTCTCCAGGTTCTAAATACAGGTCTGCTGGCTGCTCCCAATCAGAGATTAAGGTGCAGGACCCTGACAAGCAGTGCCTGCTCCATCAGAAGCCTCACTGTTGTGAATACTCTGGAGGCGACTTCTGAGCTGGGGCTCCCTCCGGTGGTTGCTGAGGGTAATGAACCAATTTCTGAATGGCCTTCAGCTGGCTCTGAATGGTCTGATATAAGTGACCTGAACTCCCTTCAGACTTGCCGGTAATCAATTGTTCTTCCACGTCTTGCTTGGAGCTCAGCTTGCATTCCTGCTCTCATTCAGATAAGTGATTTGCTGTTTTTTTTCCTCTGGTTGGATTTTCCTTGCTGGTTTGCTGCTTAGTAGTAGACTTCAGCCTGGTCCCCTTTTGGGGCCTGGCGCTGCAATTGTGCTCAGTTTGTGTTTGCACTTTTGTTCTGTTCCTATGTCGCTTTTTGTTTGCTGAATTGCTGTGTTTTACACCAGAGATCTGATTTAGGTGGTAGTGATCGTGTGATCTCAGGTTTTTGTTAATCAGAAGTGTTGGTATTTTGTCAGGGTTTTTTTGGGTTGCAGTCAGAATTCTTTCCTATGCTTTTCTATCTAGACAGATTGGGCCCCAGCATTTGCTCATTCTATTTTCTGTCTGTGTTCATATTTTCTTCTGGTCTAACCACCATTACATGTTTGGGGGCTTCCTATTTCTTTGGGATTCTGCTACAGGGCAGATAGCATTCATTTTTTTGCCTTTAGGTGTAGCTATCTCTCCGGCTGTGACGAGGCGTCTAGGATCACCGTAGGTACGCTCCACGGCTACTTCTAGTGTTGCGGTTAGTTTAGGGTCCTGCAAGCCAATAGTTTCCAGCCTCTCTGGTGTATTGCTTCTTTGGCTATTTTTGCAATTTCTCCTCAGCTACCGAAACATAACAGTATTACCGGTCAAACTGAAAATTATATGGTACTCAACAGAAGGAAAAATAGTAAAAGGAAAAAGAAAAAAGGGAGTTGTCAGAAATTCAGAATTTTTTTTTTCTCTGTTTGTTGCATTTTTTCCCTCTTTTTCTCTGGCTGCTGAGGAGGATTTTTTTTTCCCTCAATGGAGTTTGCACAGTTGTCTGGCTGTGTGGAGCAGCTTGCCACTGAGGTTCAGAATATTGCTACCTATCTTGCTAGGTTGTGGAACCTAGGATCCCCATACCAGATTTATTTTTGGGGTATCGGTCTAAATTTCTGAATTTCAAAAATAACTGTAAGTTGTTTTTTGCCTTAAAGCTTAAGTCCTCAGGGAACGCAGCACAGCAGGTTCAAATTGTCAGCTCTCTGCTGCGCGGCGACCCTCAGGATTGGGCTTTTTCCTGACACCTGGGGATCCTGTTTTAATGATTTTGATGTATTTTTTCAGGCTCTGGGGTTATTGTATGATCAACCTAATGTCACTGATCAAGCTGAAAAGAACTTGTTGGCATTAAATCAGGGTCGTGAAGATGCTGAGCTGTACTGTCAGAAAGTTTGAAAATGGGCAGTCCTGACCAAATGGAATGATGATGCTTTGGCAGCCCTTTTTCGGAAGGGTCTGTCAGATAATGTAAAGAATGTTATGGTGGGATTCCCTGTTCCCTCTGGTCTCAATGATTCTATGTCTTTGGCTATTCAAATTGACAGACGTTTGCGGGAGCGCAGAGGTATGCGTGAGATAGTGTTGCCTTGTGAGCCAGCTCCTGAGCCCATGCAGTATGATGGAGTGACTTCTGGGGCTCAGCGTCATGAGTTTCGAAAGCGCAATGGGTTATGTTTCTACTGTGGTGACGCTTCTCATGCTATTTCCGTCTGCCCTAAGCGGGGAAGACGTTTTGCGCGCTCAGTTGTCTTGGGTAGTGTTCAGACTAAATTTCTGTTGACTGTTACCCTGATTTGCTCCCTGTCCACATTTTCGGCTCAGGCTTTTGTTGATTCAGGAGCAGCTATTAACCTGATGGATTTTGACTTTGCCAAACGTTGTGGGTTTCCCATGATACCCCTGCGGAAGTCTATTCCTTTACTGGGCATTGATTCTACCCCTTTGGCGGAGAATAAATCCCAGTTTTCTACTCAGGTGATAATGAGGGTTGAACCAGATCATCAGGAAAGTTGCAAATTTCTGGTGTTGCATAATCTGCATGACATTATTGTACTGGGTTTCCCTTGGTTACAGACTCATAATCCTGTTTTGGATTGGAAATCTGTGTCTGTGACCAGTTGGGGCTGCCAATGTGTTAATACTGACACTCCTGTTTTTTCTGCCTCTCCCCAGTCTCAGGATGTCCCTGACTTTTTGACTGATTTTTCGGATGTGTTTAGTGAGAGTAAGTCTGCATCCTTACCTCCTCACAGGAGCTATGACTGTGCTATTGAGTTAGTGCCTGGTGGTAAATTTCCTAAAGGTCGCCTTTTTAATTTATCTGTACCTGAACACGATGCTATGCGATCTTTTATCGCCCAATTTGAGACTGGCTCTGGAGGGGTGTCAGGAGGATAAACCTGAACGCTGCCCTGTTGGGAAATTGTTTGTCCCAGACCAATGGAAGAAGAGTGTGATGTCTGAGATTCATTGTTCCGCGTTGGCTGGTCATCCCGGGATTTTTGGTGAGTCGGTCCTTTAGGTTGCCTACTTTGTCTCGTGACGTCAGGGACTTTGTGCAGTCCTGTGGGACTTGCTCTCGTTCCAAGCCTTGCTCTCGTTCTAGTGGTTTGTTAATGCCATTCATTACCTGTACCCAAGAGGTCATGGACCCATATTTCTATGGATTTTATTTCCGACCTCCCTGTCTCTCAGAGAATGACCGTTATCTGGGTAATCTGTGATAGGTTTTCCAAGATGATACATCTTGTGCCATTACCTAAGTTGCCTTCCTCCTCCGAATTGGTGCCTTTGTTCTTTCAGCATGTGGTTCGGTTACATGGCATTCCGGAGAACATTGTGTCTGACAGAGGAGTCCAGTTTGTTTCCAGATTTTGGAGGACATTTTGTTCTAAACTTGGTGTTCAGTTATCTTTCTCCTCTGCATTTCACCCTCAGACCAATGGACAAACCGAGAGAATAAACCAGACCTTGGAGACTTATTTGAGATGTTTTGTGCCTGCTGATCAAGATGACTGGGTCTCTTTTTTGCTTTTGGCTGAGTTTGCTCTTAATAATAGGGCTAGGTCTGCCACCTTGATGTCTCCATTTTTCTGCAATTCTGGGTTTCACCCTCGATTTTCTTCAGGACAGGTGGAGGCTTCTGTCTGTCCGGGGGTTGACTCTATTGTGGAGCGTATGCAGCATATTTGGGACCAGGTAGTGGAGAGGTTGTCTCTCTCTCTCAAGAGAAGGCCCATCGGTTTGTCAACCGGCATAGGACTGATGGTCCTCGTTTTAAAGTGGGGGACTTGGTTTTGTTGTCCTCAAGAAATATCCCTATGAAGGTTGCATCTCCAAAATTAAAGCCAAGGTTCATTGGACCTTATAAGATCATGGAAATTATTAATCCAGTTTCCTTCCGTTTGCTTCTTCCAGGAACATTTAAGATCCATAATGTGTTCCACAAGTCCTTATTGAAGAGGTTTGTCGAGCCAGTGGTTCCCATGGCTGCGCCTCCCGACCCTGTTTTGGTTGAGGGCAATTTGGAGTATGTGGTTGAGAAAATATTGGATTCTCGTTTTGCTAGACGGAAACTCCAGTATTTGGTTAAGTGGAGAGGTTATGGTCAGGAGAACAATTCTTGGGTGTTTGCTTTGGACATCCATTCTGGGAGACTGATCCGTGCCTATCATCGAGCTCATCCTGATCGGCCTGGTTGCGCAGGTGAGGGTTCGGTGACCCCTCCTCAAGGGGGGTACTGTTGTGAATACTCTGGAGGCTACTTCTGAGCTGGGGCTCCCTCCAGTGGTTGCTGAGGGTAATGAACCAATTGCTGAATGGCCTTCTGCTGGCTCTGAATGGTCTGATATAAGTGACCTGATCTCCCTTCAGACTTGCCGGTAATCAATTGTTCTTCCACGTGTTGCTTGGAGCTTAGCTTGCATTCTTGCTCTCTTTCAGATAAGTGATTTGCTGTTTTTTTTTCTTCTGGTTGGATTTTCCTTGCTGGTTTGCTGCTTAGCAGTAGACTTAAGCCTGGTCCCCTTTTGGGGCCTGGCGCTGCAATTGTGCCCGGTTTGTGTTTGCACTTTTGCTGTGTTCCTATGTCGCTTTTTGTTTGCTGAATTGCTGTGTGTTACACCAGAGATCTGATTTAGGTGGTAGAGATCGTGTGATCTCAGGTTTTTTGTTAATCAGAAGTGTTGGTATTTTTGTCAGTTTTTTTTTGGGTTGCAGTCAGAATTCTTTCCTATACTTTTCTGTCTAGACAGATTGGACCCCAGCGTTTGCTCATTCTATTTTCTGTCTGTGTTCGTATTTTCTTCTGGTCTAACCGCCATTACCTGTTTGGGGGCTTCCTATTTCTTTGGGGATTCTGCTACGGGGCAGATAGCATTAATTTTTTTGCCTTTAGGTGTAGCTATCTCTCCGGCTGTGACGAGGCGTCTAGGATCACCGTAGGTACGCTCCACGGCTACTTCTAGTGTTGCGGTTAGTTTAGGGTCCTGCAATCCAATAGTTTCCAGCCTCTCTGGTGTATTGCTTCTTTGGCTATTTTTGCAATTTCTCCTCAGCTACCGAAACATAACACCTCACCCTCTCCTGAAATGCAGAGCCTTCAGAGGAAAATCTATGCCAGATCGCAGAAGCTTCCTGAAAGAGAACGGTATTTGCTACAAGTGCTGCTCATCCACAACTCATCTCGCCAAGGATTGCAAGGTCAGTGTACAATGCACAGAATGTGGCACCACAGATCACAACACTGCCCTCACCCTGGGCCAGCTCGATGGAGCACACAAAACACACCAACTGACACTGAGCATGGCAGGGAGGAAAGGATCACTGATGCAGCTACGCCAGAGATCACTTCATAATGTACTGAAGTCTGTAAAGGGACAATAGACAGTAGATCCTGTTCAAAAATATGCCTCGTTAGAGTGTACCCAAAGGGTCATAGAGACAAAGCTGTAAGACTGTATGCTATCTTGGATGATCAAAGTAATCAATCCCTAGCTAGATCAACATTATTTGACCTATTCAACATCAAAGGGCCAAGCACCCCTACTCACTAAAGACGTGAGCAGGTACTGTGACGACAGCAGGTAGGAAAGCTACTGACTACCAAATTGAGTCCTTAGACGGACAATTCTGCCTACCACTACCTACAATCATCGAGTGTAATCAGATCCCAGACAACAGATCTGAAATACCTACGCCAGATGTGGCAATCCATCACGCTCACTTAAAACGCATAGCACACCTCATACTGGAACTCGACCATCAGGCCCAGATAATTCAGCTGTTGGGGAGAGATATCCTGCAGGTTCATAAAGTGAGACGTCATATCAATGGACTCCACAATGCCCCCTATGCCCAAAAGCTAGACCTAGGATGGGTCATAATAGGAAACATATGCTTGGGACGCATGCACGCCCCATCTTCTGTGACAACATGCTGACAAATACATTGGAGAAAGGACGCCCATCTCTGTTTCAACCTTGTAACAATGAATTCCATGTCAGAGAGCTACCACACAGCATCCAACTGCCCAATCATCTAATAGACTTTACTCATGACAGCAGTATAGTGTCAGGAAGCTATGAGGATCAGTTAGGGTGCACAGTCTTCCAGAGAACTAAGCAAGACAACCAAGTGGCAATGTCAGTAGAGGACAAGTTGTTCTTAGAGGTAATGGACAAGGGACTTGTTAAAGATGAGACCAACAGCTGGGTCGCACCTCTTCCCTTCAGAACCCACAGACCACGTCTGCCGAACAACAGAAATCAGGCATTAAAGCGTTTCTCCTCTCTCAAACATAATCTGCAAAGGAAGCCAGAGATGAAAGATCACTTTTTCTCCTTCATGTCAAAGATCTTTGAGAATTGTCATGCAGAGCTAGCTCCCACTCTCAAAGACTCTGAAGAATGCTGGTTCCTATCCATGTTTGGAGTATACCACCCTAAGAAACCGGGCCAAATTAGAGTGGTGTTTGACTCCAGTGCTAAGTTTGATGATATCTCCCTGAATGATGTTCTACTGACAGGACCAGACCTCAATAACAAACTGCTGGGAGTACTTATGCTTTTCTGTAAGGATTCCATCGCCTTCATCGCTGACATCCAGCAAATGTTCCATTGTTTCCTTGTGAGAGAGAGAGACAGGAACTTCCTAAGATTCTTCTGGTACAGAGACAATGATCCTGCTAAAAAAGTCACAGAGTATCGCATGAGAGTGCACATCTTTGGCAACAGTCCTTCACCTGCAGTCGCCATTTATGGACTCAAAAGGTCGGCTCAAGAAGGAGAAACAGAATATGGACCAGATGTCAGACAATTCATAGACAAAGACTTTTATGTTGACGACTGTCTGAAAGCCATGCCTTCAAATGAGACTGCCATCAGTCTTCTCAGGAGAGCTCAAGAGATGCTTGCTTGCTCGAACCTCAGGCTTCACAAATAGCCTCAAACAGCCAGGAACTCATGGAAGCATTCCCTTCACAAGACATGTAACAGTCTCAGAGACTTGGACTTGGGGTCAGAACCCGCACCAATGCAACGCAGCCTCGGGCTTCTCTGGAATCTACAGTCAGACAGTTTCACCTTCCAGGTCAGCCAAGAAGAAAAGCCTTTCACACGTAGAGGTGTCCTGTCCACCATCAACAGTCTGTATGATCCCTTGGGTTTCACAGCTCCTGTCGCTATACAAAGCAAGGCCTTACTAAGGGACTTAACCAAGGAAACATCAGACTGGGATGCACCTCTGCCACCTGATAAGAGAATACAGTGGGAAGGATGGAAGAACTCTTTAGCAGCCCTCTCCAACCTGAATGTACCAAGACCATACACCCTTGTGCCGGCTACAGAAATACAAAGCCAAAAACTGTATGTGTTTGCAGATGCTTCTGTCAAAGCAATTGCCGCTGTCGCCTATCTCAAAACTGTAGAAATCCAATGTCTCATTAACAAAGCTCCAATACCAAAGAGCAGCGTATTGAGGAAACTCGACCCATTCATCGACAACAATGGCCTGCCGAGAGTAGGATGGCCAAAGAGAATGAACCTAGGACATTCTTCAGACCAGTACCTGAACTGTTCTTATTGTTGCCTTCGGAAGAAAGGGACAGTGACATCCGTTGATGCCAGACGGGGAGTGTTCTGTCTCCGACATCTAATTGTTGTTTTTTCTACTGTTTATGTAGGAGTTTAACAATCTAGTGTTTGGTTCCCTCTAGTGACCAGTGTCATATTCGCAGTTATAATGTTTTCTTTCACTTTCAGCAAAATCCTTTTCCCTCCCTTTGCAATGCATGATGGTAGCTTAAGCAATGTATGATGGTAGCTTAGCAATGTATTCTGGGAGCTTTCCCTCCATTTTCTTCCATTTTCCTTCAGCCTGCATCCAGGAAGCAGCTCATCTTTTCCTCTCCTATTGCGATAGCATCGCCGGTATGTACTTATGTCTCTCTAGTTAATTCCTGTCCTATATTAGCCCTGTCTAATCAGTACTGCCTCTGGTTAGGTATTAGTCTGCAAATGTTTATTCACAGTGTACTATGTATATGTATTTCCACTATGCCCGTGTACTGATTGTATGTATATTATGTTTGTATTCTAGTTTCACCAGCCAATATATCAAGTTCAATAAAAGCACAGATTCAATCACAATCTCCTTATTGGACCCCGGTATAGCGGTTTAGCTGTCTGTATAACTGCAATGACGTCTGCCTCATTCAGTGAGGACAGAACAATCACACCAGTCCTAGAAAAAGGGGGGGAGCCTCAGTTCAGGCGGGAAGAAAGTGTGACAGTTGGAGGGAAGGTAGGGAGTTGTTGACGAGAAGTTGAGAGGAGCAGTTGTGAGGAGAGGAGCTCCACAGAGAAGAAGGGGTGTGTCATGTATAGTGTACAGTTCCTATAGCGTCTTGTGCTTGGGTGCGAGGAAAACACAGGAGACATAGGTTGAAATGAAATGACTTGTATTACTTCATACAAGCATGCTGAAAAGTTCACACAGTTTGCAGGAACAGAGTCAGGAGACACAGCAGGCCAGAGTAATTTCAAGCACTACAACAAATCTCCAAAGGAGGTTCAGGATCTCTTCTCTGTACCGTAATTCCTCTGCAAACATGGATTCACCAAACAGCAGGTTTCCAGAGTCCAAAAGTGTTCAAAGGTTCCTCAGTAGGGAATAGCTGGAGTACAAGTTCAAGGTTTCCAGGAGTCAGGTCACAGACTGACTGAGGCTCGATTCAGGAGCACTGATTGTTCAGCTGAGGCTGCTTAAGAAGCAAGAGGGAAGAATCAGGGCGGAACATGAAAACTGGAACTCCATATTAACTGAGGGCAAGAGCTGCAGAAAGACAGAAAGCAAAATGGCCGACGGAAAACTGAGTTTCAAGAAACATGTCAACAGAGACAAAGAACCTTACATTACTCCCCCCTTAGGGACAACCTCCGGATGACCTCAGACCAGGCTTGTCAGGGTACCTCTGATGAAACTGGCGGAGCAGGCGAGGAGCATTTACATTGTTGACTGGTTCCCATGAGTTGTCCTCCACTGGGTAGCCCTGCCATTTAATCAAATATTGCAACTGATTTCTGTACAACCTGGAATCTAGAATCCTTTCCACCATAAATTCTTCCTGACCATCGACCAGCACTGGTCAGGGCAAGGAGAAGAACGTCCAGGAAACGTATTGGGTGTTGCAGCCTTTAGTAGGGATACATGAAAGACAGGGTGGATTCTCATAGTTCTGGGCAGTTGAAGACGACAAGCAACAGCACTTATAATCTTACTGATCTTATAAGGTCCAATGTACTTATGTCCCAATTTAGACGATGGAATCTTTAATTTAAGATTTCTGGTTGACAGCCAGACCAAATCTCCTACCTTGAAAGCTGGTGCAGGTTTACGAAATTTATCTGCTGCTTTCTTGTACCTTTCCTGAGCCAATTCTAGATTTTCCTTTAGAAGATCCATATTCTTTTGTAAAGAAGTGATTCTTTCAGCCACTGCCGGCAAGGGCGTATCTATGGGAAATCGAGGAAGAATGTTAGGATGATAACCTAGATTGGAGTAAAAAGGAGACTGCTTAGTGAGGCACTCTGAGAGTTGTTATAAGAGAACTCAGCCAGTGGAAGTAGATCCACCCAATCATCTTGTAGGTGGCAGATAAAGCAGCGGTGATACTGCTCCAGGGTCTGATTGGTTCGTTCTGTCTGTCCATTAGTCTGGGGATGAAAAGCAGAAGAAAGGTTTACTTTAATGTCCAATGCTGCACAGAAATTTTGCCAAAACCTTGAAGTGAATTGCACCCCTTGATCCGAAATTACCTCATCCGGTACTCCATGTAAGCGAAACACATTCTTAATCATCAAGTCTGATGTCTGTTTTGCAGTGGTAAGCCGACACAAGGGATAAAATGAGCTGCCTTTGTTAGACGGTCAACCACCACTAGAATGGTGTTCTTCCCTTGAGAGGTTGGTAACTCCACAATAAAGTCCATAGAAATGGATGCCCACGGGCGGGACGGGGTGGGAAGAGGTTGCAACAGACCAGTTGGTGAGGAGCGAGGTGTTTTGCATCTTGCACAGACTTCACATGAAGTGACATAGTTTAAAACATCTTTCCTGTAAGTGGGCCAGCAAAAGAAACGAGAAAGAAATTCTTGTGTCTTTAGAATTCCCCTATGCCCGGCTATCTTGGAATCGTGGATGAGTTGCAATACTCTCAATCTGACTGTTTCAGGTATATACAGACGTTGTCCCTGAATCCACACACCATTCTTAAAGACAAGACTTACGTCCCTTGGGGGTTGAGCCAACAAAGAATCCGCATGGTATGCTTCCTTGATGTCCTTAAGTAGGTCTTGATTATGAATCACTCCCAGGAATCTAGAGTCAGGAAGAATAGTCTTAGGAGAAGTAAGTGGACGTGTCTCTGCTGAATGAATCCTAGAGAGTGCATCAGCCTTTCCATTGCGCGATCCTGGTCTATAAGAAATGACAAAATTAAATTGGTTTAGGAAAAGATTCCAGCGAGCCTGGCGAGGAGTCAGGCACTTAGCCGACCTGATAAATTCAAGGTTACGATGGTCTGTCAGGACGACTATTTGCTGTGCAGCTCCCTGAAGAAGGTGTCTCCATTCCTTGAAGGCGGCAATAATGGCCAACAATTCTCTATTGCCCACATCGTAGTTCCTCTCAGCCGAAGACAACTGCTGGGAAAAGAAGGCACAGGGATGCAAGACATTCTTCTCACCTGTTCTCTTAGAGAGTATAGCTCCAACGGCACAGTCTGAAGCATCCACCTCTATTATGAAGGCAAGCTCGGGGTTGGGATGTACTAAGATAGGTGCGGTGGTAAATTTATCCTTTAAACAGGAAAATGCTTCCTGAGCTTGCGGGGTGCAGGAGAACCTAGACTGTTTCCGGGTAAGTTGGGTGATAGGTGACACTACCTCAGAAAATTTTTAATGAAACATCTATAGAAGTTGGCAAACCCGATGAAGCGCTGCACCTCCTTCACATTTCTAGGAATTGGCCAATCCTTGATGGCTTGGGTCTTGCTTCCATCCATACTAATCCCTTGCGTAGATAGTACATACCCCAGAAATTGAATTTCGGTCCTATGGAATTCACACTTTTCAAGTTTGATGTAGAGATGGTTTTGTCTTAGGCGTTCTAAGACCATTCTCACATGTCCATGATGTTCCTCTGTGGAGTTAGAAAAAATTAGAATATCATCCAGATAAATCACCACAAATGTATCTAGGAGATCCCTGAAGATATCATTCACGAAGTGTTGGAAAGTGGCTGGGGCGGTACTCAGACCAAAAGGCATAACTAGATATTCAAAGTGTCCATAGCGTGACCTGAAAGCAGTCTTCCATTCATCCCCAGGTCTAATACGGACCAAGTTATAGGCCCCACGGAGATCCAGTTTAGAGAAAATTTTGGCATGCCGCACTCTCTCCAACAACTCAGGGATTAAAGGCAATGGATAACGGTTTCTAATAGTAACCTTATTGAGTTCCCTATAGTCTATGCAGGGTCTCAGAGATCCATCTTTCTTCTTCACAAAGAAGATGGGTGCACCTGCGGGAGATGAAGAGGGGTGTATGAAGCCCTTGGCTAAATTTTCGTCTATATAATCCTTCAAAGCTTTTAGCTCGGGCCCCGCTAGGGGTAGATCTTACCAAAAGGTATCTCGGCTCCAGGCAATAATTCAATTGGACAATCATATGGACGGTGAGGAGGAAGCTGATCAGCGTTCTTCTTGTCACATAAATCCACATAGTCCTGGTATACAGCTGGTAGTTCAGGGACTGACATGGTTCCTTTAGGAACAGAGCAAGCTGAAACTCCTTGACTCATCTGTTTCTCCGGAAAGTGTAATTCCTTGGTCTCCCAGTTAATCGTAGGATTCTGCGCCTGCAGCCATGGTAGCCCTAGAATAATGGGAAAGTGGGGAGAAGAGATAAGCATAAAAGACATTTTCTCCTGATGATCTTTACCCATAAGGACCCTCAAAGGCTCTGTTTCTTGATCCACTGGTCCAGAAGTCAGTAGAGAGCCATCCACAGTCTCCATCTGTACTGGAGTAGCCTTCTTCACTGAACGTATCCCCTGTTTCAGAGCAAAGGAGATATCCATAAAATTTCCACTTGCTCCTGAGTCGATCATAGCAGAGCTAGACACCCAGACTGAGTCAACCCAGAGTTTGATGGAAAGGAAGCAATGAGAATTGTTTCTTTTACAACTCAGCTGGGACATCGCTGAGGAAACTTGAAAAATTGCAGCGTTTATACCGTCATCGTCCCCAGAACTAACAGAGTTTAAGTCCGAGAAATCAAGATCTCTTGCAGCAGATCTCTCTGGAGCCTGAGGCTCGGACATGACAGAGCTCCTCTCGCAACACTCACAGTGAATGACTGCTGCAGTAGTCTTACGAGAACGGCTGGGGCAGTTTATAATGAAGTGCCCTGACTTACCACAGTAGAAACATAGATTTTCCTTTATACGATGTTCTTTGCGTGCATCACTAACCCGTCTTTGTAAAGAGTCCACCTGCATGGGTTCAGGTTCTGGTTCCCTTGTGATCCTACTCAAAGGTTCCTTAGCTGAGGAGGGAGGTAGTAAAAGGTTAGTGCGATTATTTTCGAACCATCTCTCTTGTCTGCATTCAGTCAGACGAGCATCAATACGAATACAATAGTTAATAAAGTCACCTAACGCAGTGGGAGGGTCGGCACGAGCAAGTTCATCCTTAATCAGTGGAGACAACCCTTTCCGAAAAATAGATTTCTTAGCGGAAGTGTCCCAAGTGGTATCAAGAGCCCATCTCCTGAAATCCAGGGCATATTCGGCTACTGAACGCTTACCTTGGCGCAAAGTTAACATGGCTGCTTCAGCTGTTGCACCTCGATTGGGGTCATCAAACACCTGCCCCATGGCTGAAATAAAAGCATCAAGGTGATTCAAACAATCATCCTCAGTCTCAATCAGAGGGTTTGCCCACATCAAAGCCTTATTGGTAAGCAACATGATTATAGTAAGCACTTTGGATCGTTCAGTGGGAAATTGTGAAGCATGTGCAGAGAAAAATAAATTGCATTGATTAATAAATCCCCTGAATTTCTCACGTTCACCGCCAAAACGAAAAGGAGGTAATTTGGGGATCCCAGAACTCGGGTTATGGCAGGAGCCTGGGCTCGTTCCTCTAGAGCCTCAATCCTGGCTCGCAATTCCTGGGTAGTCTGTCCAAACACTTGCAAATTATGATTAGTGAGGTCCTGTAGGCTTGCAAAACGGGTTTTTAAAGTCTGTACATCTGAAAGGATTGTATCAGTCACTCCGCAAAGTTCCTTTATGCGGGCCTCCATCTTCCAGATCTTTTAAGGCAGAAGTGCTGGAAGGAGAAGAGGAAAGGAAAAAAAAAAAAAAAAACAATAGTGTTTTACCTGTGGTAACACTCCAGAGTAAAATTTTAAGGGAATGCGCTCACCTGGAATGGTTGTGAGAAGTCACAACCACTGTCATCACATAAGGTATTTAAACGGACATCTGATATCCACAGTCACAGCAGACACGGCTTTCCCAGACCCAGCAGACACTAAACATTGGCTCCTGAATCTTGTCATGTATAGTGTACAGTTCCTATAGCGTCTTGTGCTTGGGTGTGAGGAAAACACAGGAGACATAGGTTGAAATGAAATGACTTGTATTACTTCATACAAGCATGCTGAAAAGTTCACACAGTTTGCAGGAAAGAGTCAGGAGACACAGCAGGCCAGAGTAATTTCAAGCACTACAATAAATCTCCAAAGCAGGTTCAGGATCTCTTCTCTGTACCGTAATTCCTCTGCAAACATGGATTCACCAAACAGCAGGTTTCCAGAGTCCAAAAGTGTTCAAAGGTTCCTCAGTAGGGAATAGCTGGAGTACAAGTCCAAGGCTTCCAGGAGTCAGGTCACAGACTGACTGAGGCTTGATTCAGGAGCACTGATTGTTCAGCTGAGGCTGCTTAAGAAGCAAGAGGGAAGAATCAGGGCGGGAACATGAAAACTGGAACTCCATAGAGGGCAAGAGCTGCAGAAAGACAGAAAGCAAAATGGCCGACGGAAAACTGAGTTTCAAGGAACATGTCAACAGAGACAAAGAACCTTACAGGGTGCTAGGGGACAGGGAAATGAGGAATCCACCCATGGCACCCGGATCCAGGCCGACCGTAGTCGGAAGGAAGGACCAGGTTGCAGTGGGGGACCGGCCCCAGACTAGTGGAGAGACTGTAAGACTCAGCTAGCAAACCGAGGCTGTTGTGACTGTATGTGCGATAGCCAAATCTATACATATTCGACGAAAATTTAGCCAGATAGGATCAAGGGACTAAGAGGACGTCGCCCGACAGGATCTGAGGCTACTGTCTTGGGACACTGTGTGTGAGGCGCAGGGCAGGAGTGGCGTGAGCCGGCGCTGGGAGAGACGACCAGAGAAGGTACATGAGATGGGGGTTCTGGTAAAATGCACCCCAAACTACCCGAGAGCTGGCTGGACCACCGACCCGGAGGACATAGCACCCCGGCTGGTGATTGTCACCAAAAGACTGTGAGTAAAGTGTGAAGACTGCACCCTGCCGTGTCCTCAGATTAATTTACTGCGTCACCTACCCTGTATTAATAATAATAATAATAATAATAATAATCTTTATTTATATAGCGCCATCATATTCCGCAGCGCTTTACAGTTTAACAGTTTCAAAACACAAGTCATAAGTCACAACGTTAATCAATACAGTAATTAAAGCAAAATAAGACGGCCCTGCTCGTGAGAGCTTACAATCTACAATGAGGAGGGGGAGATACAAAATACAGGTGTGTATATACAATGGTGCATTTACAATGATGGTCCAGCCATCTTAAGGGAGTGAGGGATGGATGGAGATAGTGAATGGGCTACACACACACACACACACACACTTACACATAGAATGACTTTGATTAGTGAATGTGATAGGCCGCTCTGAACAGATGTGTTTTGAGGGAGCGCCTGAAACCATGCAAATTGTGGATAGTCCTAATTTCTTGGGGTAGAGCATTCCAGAGGATTGGCGCAGCGTGGGAGAAGTCTTGGAGTCGGGAGTGGGAGGTACGGATTAGTGCAGAGGTTAGTCGAAAGTCGTTTGCAGAGCGCAGCAGTCGGTTAGGCCGATAGATAGAAATGAGGGAGGAGATGTATGGGGGTGCTGCAGTGTGGAGAGCTTTGTGGGTGAGAACCAGTACTTTGAATTGGATCCTATAATGAATGGGCAGCCAGTGTAAGGACTGGCGAAGAGCGGACGCGTCCGAGTACCGATTAGCCAGATGGATAACCCTGGCTGCTGCATTAAGGATGGACTGGAGAGGGGATAGTCGAGTAATGGGGAGGCCAAGTAATAGAGCGTTACAGTAGTCCAGGCGGGAGTGGATTAATGCTACAGTGAGGGTTTTTGTTGTTTCCATGGTGAGAAAAGGGCGGATTCTAGAGATGTTCTTTAGGTGTAGGCGGCAAGAGCGGGCAGGAGATTGTATATGGGAGGTGAAGGAGAGATTGGTATCAAACATAACACCCAGACAGCGAGCCTGCTGCCGGGGTGTTATTATGGTGCCGCCCACTGAGAGGGAAATGTCAGATTTAGGGAGGTTAGTAGACGGCGGGAGCAGAAGAAGTTCAGTTTTGGAGAGGTTGAGTTTCAGATAGAGAGCAGACATGATGTTGGAGACTGCGGACAGACAGTCGGTGGCGTTCTGTAGTACAGCGGGGGTAAGGTCGGGGGATGACGTGTATAATTGTGTGTCATCAGCATAAAGATGGTACTGAAAGCCAAATCTGCTGATGGTCTGTCCAATTGGGGCGGTGTAGAGAGAGAAGAGAAGGGGGCCAAGGACTGAGCCCTGGGGTACACCGACAGTGAGAGGGAGAGGAGATGAAGTGGAGCCAGAGAACGAAACACTGAAGGAGCGGTCAGAAAGATAGGAGGAGAACCAGGAGAGAACAGTGTCCTTAATACCTAGAGAGTGGAGCCTGGACAGTAGGAGACGGTGGTCAACTGTGTCGAAAGCTGCAGAAAGGTCGAGTAGAATGAGCAGAGAGTGGTCGCCGTTACGTTTTGCTGTCAGAAGGTCATTGGTCACTTTGATGAGTGCAGTTTCAGTCGAATGTAGGGGTCGGAAGCCGGACTGTGAAGGGTCTAGGAGGGAGTGAGTGGAGTGGTAACGGGTGAGGCGGGAGTAGACTAGGCGCTCCAAAAGTTTGGAGATGAAGGGGAGATTGGAGACCGGTCTGTAGTTGTTTGTGCAGGAAGGGTCAAGAGCGGGTTTCTTTAGTAGTGGAGTAATGATGGAGTGTTTGAAGGAGGATGGGAAAATGCCAGAGGAGAGTGAGAGATTGAAGATTGTAGTTAGGTGAGTTGTGACAACAGGAGAAAGAGACTGGAGGAGATGTGAGGGGATGGGGTCGGTAGTGCATGTAGTCGGACGAGAGGAAGAGAGGAGTCTGGAGACTTCTTCTTCTGTGATGGGATCAAATGTGGAAAGTGAGCCAGGGAAATGCAGGGTGGGATGGGAGTCACAGCACTTTGTGGTTGAGAGCAGATTTCCTGACGGATAGTATCTATTTTTTCTATAAAGTGGGAGGCCAGGTCATCAGCACAAATGTCTGTGATAGGGGCTTGTGCTTTTGGCCTGAGGAGGGAGTGAAAAGTGTCAAAAAGTTTCTTGGGGTTGTTGGCTAGTGAGGAGATCAGTGTGGTGAAGTAGGTCTGTTTGGCGAGGTGAAGGGCAGCATTATAAGTTCTTAACATGAATTTAAAGTGGATGAAGTCTTCTGGTGTGCGGGTTTTTCTCCATAGGCGTTCAGCACTCCTAGAGCATCGCTGGAGAAGGTGAGTTTGCGATGTGAGCCCTGTATTACAATCTTTACCATCATCATTAACCCTACAACTGCCCTGGGGCCTAGCTCTACCCATGGAATGCTGTAACATCTCTGCAGGTTCCCCCTGGAGCCCGGAGCTGAGGGAGGCACGGGGAGAGGTAAGTATTGTGCCGGCTGCTGCCGGGGCCCTGAGCAAGCGGGGGGGCCCAGTGGCGGCACTGGCACCACTCTCATCCGCTAATGGGTGCCACGGTGCCCGACGGCGAGAGGGCCCCCGCCTGCTCAGGGCCCCGACACTTGCCTGGGTACGCCAGGTGCTGTCGCCGGCCCTGACGGGTAGCGTCATGAACTTAATTCCCGTAAAAACTATTTCCTATGACTATTCTTGACATTTTATTGGATGCGCAGGGCCTCGGACTGGGTCGCGGCCCCATGACTTCCCATGAACTGTCCGACCCGGACCGAGTGCCCCACGGGCCTAGCGGGCGCTCCAGCTGTACCTTATATTATAGCTGCAAAGTGAATTATGACCATCAGGGACCACGAACCATCGGCCACAGAGCCAAAGGGGATTTAGCAGAGTAGTTTGGGGTGACATGTAAGACTTTTTTTATTGCTTTTTATGCTGCTGTTTGTGAGGTAGGATGTAGAAAAAGACGGCAATTCTGCTAATGGTTTCTATTATTTGACTGTATGGCTTCCTTCACACAACCATGTATCATGTTTTTCACGGATGCCACGTGTACCTTATTTATGTGTACCCTATTTAAGCTACGGTGATGCACTCATGTCCGTGTTTTATCAGCAGCACAAATGACAAGGGCCAATACAAGTTTATGGGTCCGTCTAAACATGCCGTCCGTGTGCCGTCCAGGGGCATAACTACCATGGTTGCAGCGGTCGCCACTGCGACCAGGTCCGGCGGGCCTGGGGCCCAGCAGGTGAGAGGCACGCCGACACCAGCAAAAGTTAAAATCTGTTGCCGTGCAGAAGATTCCTCCAGCACGGCAACAGACAGACCTGCCCTCCAGCACATGAAGAGTCCAGGCTTACTGCGACTTCTCTTATAAGGCCGGAGTCACACATGCGAGAAACTCGCACGATTCTCGTGCAAGTTTCTCGCATGAACACCCGGCACTGCCGCCGACTCTCGAGCCGGAGCGTGTGGCTGCATAGAATTACATGCAGCCACACGCTCTGGTCCAAATGCCGGCGGCAGTGCCGGGTGTAGAATCGTGCGAGTTTCTCGCATGTGTGATCCTGACCTAAAGTTTCTGTTTCTGCCCCGCAGACATAGCAAACACATGGAGCCAGAATAATGGGCACCTGGCCAGGAGTGAGTGATAGCCTCTCCTCCCCCTGCTCCGGACACCTTGAGGAAAGTTTCAGAAGTTGCCCCTGCAGCTGTCGTTACAGCAGAGCAAGGGAAGACAGGGCTGAGCTGACGACAAAGCTGTGCCACCGGGAAGTAAAGTGAGTGGCGGCTCAGTAATGAGCACACAGGCTGTGTAACGCTCACTCACTCGGCAGGTGGGGACAGAGCGGAGAGGGCGCCATCTGCTGCTCACACAGCGCAGTGCATCCCTTGGGTCTAGTGCCTGGTGCCCTCATGCCATGATTATGAAGCCCCTTTGTGCCACACTCTGGTGGTCCTGGCGCATGCTGACACTATTGCTCTATGTCTTGTGGCAGATGATGAGTTCTAGGTTCCTTTTTCCACCGTCACCACCTTTCTCACTTGTGCTGGGGATAACTTATTGTAACTCATCCTCTTTTGGATATTTCAATAAGGTGCGCCCATGGTAACCTGTATCTCCCCTCCACACAGTGACATATGTGGAATCGCAAGATTCCCACTGATCCCTAGACTAGGGTTCCTCATACACAGGGCAGCCCATGGAGAAGAGTGATTGATTACCTCCTTCAGTCCCATAGACATTGGTATAGCAGTAGCGCTCCATTCAATGACCGCCGCTCCGTTCCAATCAACATGGATTGGTCATCTGGAAATATTGACAAATGCCAGATAGGTGGTCTAGCAGTGGGCCGCATCAGCCCACAACACTCATAACAGTATAGACATCCCAAAAAGTGGATATTCTTGACAACTGTAGCAGAATAGAGAGCTGTCAGCTCCTTGGGCATTACTTCACTTGGGCTGACAATATACTGCTCCCAGCTTGTGGTCTTCCAGAAGCCAGAGCAAGGTAGGGGATGCAGGCAGAGCATGGCAGGGATGCAGGTAGAGCAAGGCAGGGATGCAGGGG